>OZ010571.1:45548135-45579826 GCA_963932145.1 Acanthosepion lycidas | reverse complement strand
CAGTTAAATCATTATAAAGAAATGATATTAGTGAATTCAGACAAAAATTATAAACTTTCACCATTTGAATAATCAGCAATATTAGCAGTACATTCTATTCCCATGTTAAGCCTTGATGAAGAATGTACAGCGCCATGCAGACGAATAAATTATAAGATCGTATAACTAAGAACAGTCATCAGTACTGAAATGATGAGAGCAAAAGAGCGAACTGATAGGTTCGATCTGATAACCATTGTATTATGAATCATAACATAGTCCTTTAAACGTGTTTCTTCTACCATGTTCCTTCAGGATCACGGCTCTCAATAGATTCCTTTTCTTCATTATATATGAAATGGCCAACGTTTCGCTAAGATAAAGTAGTCTCTTGTCTTCTCCATAGATTTTAATTCAGTGTATCCTTTCTCATTTTTGTTACCACCCAAGGCTAGAGAGCCCAGTCTACCATGTTATTTTATCCATAGATACGTGGAAAAGAGAAATTCCTTCCTAAATGTCATTTGTGCGGAAGTGAACGCAGTAGGTGAGGCTAGAATTCGAACTCGGCTTGTCGAAGTGTAAAAAAGAATATCTTGTTTATTCCTTTATGTCTTCGATGTCATTTTACATTCAGCTTTTGAGAAGATCAGCTTCCATCATTGATATGTCGTCATATAATTTCCTTTTCACTTTTTCTTGCTTTCTTGTAAATCTGTTTTTACACCCAAGTGCGCGCACTCAAGATGAGAAGATGCATTACAAAAATGAATAAATGAATAAATAAGTAAAAACAAAAATAGCATTATGGGATTTATTTAAAAAAAAGGCCTCTTTTTTTTTTCTTAGAATGCTAATAAAATAACGATAATACCAAAGAGATTTTCAGAACCACCACTGGGGCATTTAGATCCCAGTATGTTTAAAAAAAATCATTACATAAAAGTTCACGTGACAGAAAAAATGCCATCAAATTATGAATTATAAAGCATTTACTTTCAAATCGGTATTTTTTGTAGATTAGATTATATTTAAGAAATTTTGCTTTACATAGGACATATTTCCAATATAGGCATAAGAAAACATCTTTTGATTTTTGAAAGATCCATAAATAAAGAGCTAATATAGAACAAGCTGCCTTATCGCTTCTATTAATGACGTAAGTAAAAGACACAAGCCGTATATACACATGTAAAAGTCGAGCCAGTTAAGTGCGTTTTTTTTTCTTAAATCATGTGTAAAAACCGATCTGCACCAGTGAATTTCAAACAATATGTAGGCATATTTTTATGTTAGTGGTTGTCATTTTGGTTTATTTTTTTAAGTATAATACATATAAATCTTTTCCATGTATTTTATGCGGAAGTTTGATGATAGACAAGTAGAAAAAGGTTTGGTTTGAACCAGAATCAAAATTGTACACATTAGTTTGGCTTGCACAAAAGTCAAAAATGTAGATACAGGTTTGATTTTTTTCTTCTCAAGCAAGGCAATAGAGTTACTAAGATACAAAGGACTACTGAGAATGAAAGAATAAAGTGCAAGAACGATAAAAGAAGAATAATCCAGAAGACAGTTGATAACGATTGACATTGCATTTAAACTTTTGAAGGTCAAAGTTGGCTGGAAAGCAAAATGCTGGAAGCGAACTCTACAAGCGAGAAGTCTGAGAAAACAAACTGTTAGGATATATTTACCCAATTCAACTGTAGAATGATGAGAACTTCTTGCCAAATCTATAATTGTGCTTAAATTCTATGTAGCATAGAGGAAAGTTCATCATAACAATTACCGTGAAAGTATATGTTGAAAAAGCACAGCTACATTACCGCGGTGAGAAAGTGACTGAAGCCAACATAATAGGTCAGGACCAATAGCATTGCAAACTCTTCTTTGGATTTTATAAGGAATGTCTAAATACATGGTTCTTAAAATGGCCGATAAATATACAGTTGCATGAGAGACTATTAGGTAGAGAGATGTTTAGTCTGCAGGACAGCAAAACAGGTAGCTATCGTTTTCGCTTACAAGTCAAAAGGGTAAACATACATATAGAAATTTTGGTACTGGTGTTGGCGCAGTTACTCTTCTGCACAGGGAAGAAGTCGGTATATTGTCGTGCTCAGCCAACAAGGCAATTTGTGATTGTGCATTTATGGATGTATATATATATATATATATATATATATATATATATATATATATATATATATATATATATATATAATAAAAGGAGCGATGGATAAATTGTCTTTTAAATTACGCAAAACTGAAAATAACACTGACATCTCATTTTAACAATTTTTATTTACAAAATTACAAAAAATATCTTGAAATACTAAAGAGTAAATTTATTCAATACAATCGCCATTGGCTTCAACCACAACCTCCAGACGTCAACGGAATCTCCTGCAACTCTTCTGTACGGTCTCCTTTTTTAAGTTGGTGAATGCTGCCATAATTATTGCCTTTAGTTCATCTTTGGTATTACAAGACATTTTGTTGGTCTCTTGCTCAACTGGGCCCCTCACATAATAATCAAGGAGTTGCAGTCTAGGGAGTTAGGTGGCCAGATGTAAATTGTAATGTGTTCGCAGAAATCGTCTGACAGTAATGACTGGGTTCTCCTGCTTGTGTGACATGGTGCAGAGTCCTGTTTCCAGACATAATGTCCTCCGGCAGCCCCCCTCTTGACTCAGGACAGCACAAACCTCCTGAAGGTATTTGAGGTAGGCTTCTGTATTGAGTCTGAGGCATTGTGGGAAGATGAAGGGAGGCATAACTTCGCCATAACGAGTGCTAACTCCAAACATCTTGGTAACAACCATTAGGCTCAATCAACTCTTTCTGCTCTCAGATTGACACCCAAACACTCTGAAATGTTCATATTCGGGCATCCGGTGCGAATTACAAGCAGTACATCATGCCATTCCCAAATTTGTGGTGCTCTTTTTCTCACAGACGGTGCCCAACTGATCCCACTAATACTGTGCAGTAGACAAAATCAAAAACAATGAACGCGCATGCGCGAAATTAAGAACATAATATTTACCCTTCACATCCTGTATATATATATATATATAAACAAAAACGGCGTATCGTGCGGCCCCGTTAACAGAATATTGACAGAACTTTAATGTAAATCAAACGTCTGTCAGGTATGCAAACAATAACGTATCTAGCAATAATGGATGTTGGATGAGAGGCTGCTAAAATGTTAGCGGACCGACCTACTTGCCCAAATCAATATGTTAATGATTAAACATCTGAATAGTGAATTTTGAGAAGTGGATCAAGTCACGAGGTTTTTAGAGATCACTTTGTATATTCGCTGAGAGAAAATAATATTTAAAAAAGCCTGTATACAGGTTTCATTTTGCTCAATTGTAATCGTAAAGGTAATATGGCTGTGGTCACAGTTTCAGATTAGTTTAGGAGAATATTCTGAAATGAGGGGTATCTCATCTCTCATTTTTGATTTAGACATTTCTAATCTTTTAAAATTTTAGAATTTAGACTTTTCCTATTGGATCTGAGTACTATTGAGAAAATTGTACTCAGACCCAATTTTAAAAGTTTTCTTGTGCCAATAAAGCTCTTTTGCATTTGTTAGGACTAAAGCTCATTCTAGACCTCAGGTGGAACTTGTATATTTAAATCATTGCTAAAGAGGCTGGGAAAATGATCCATTTCTTGTACTACTCGAGAAAGTATCTGAAGTGCTCTATCTTTTCAAGAACCAGATCAGACTAAAATTGGATTATTGTTGGAGATCTGTTCTTTTCCACCTAACAACCGCTTTCCCAGGGACGAAAGTTTGACAGCCTCTTGCTATTCTATCACTATTTGCATGGCAAATCAGACGAACTACACTCCTTACTTCAACTAATTCAGACTTATACAGGTATCCCTTTCCAGGCTCATCCTCTTTCTCTGCATATTCCATTGGTAAGGAGGAAGTTACACTCAGACAGCTTCGTCTCCATTTTGTGACACAACTCTCTTCAGATGATGCTTTCCGATCACTACAATCTTAATATCTTTATATCTAGACTTAATCGTTATCTATCCTACATATCCTTATAATATGCACTTCTTACTTTCGCTATTTACACTCTTACTTCATTCCGTGACCCTCTACCGTTTGTATCGGGTGAACATAAGCATAAAATGTTTTAGCAGAAGATATGGATAAAAATAAGGAATAGGAAAACCGCAGTAGAGTGTAACAGAAGATTGTGGAACGAGAAAAAAAAACTCTTCAAAGATCGTGACTCGAAGTTTAATTCCGCGAAATAAAGTTGTCTCCCTTGGTCACTACCGGCGATTATCACTTTCGTATTACTCCGCATAAGAAGCTAGATACGTTAGCGACTAATGCTGATAATACCACAGTTTGTGAATGCACTTCTAAATATCTTGATAACCAGTGCATGTCAGCTGATCTCTCCTCTGACCTCTCACAGCTCAATGGGGAAAAGACAGGCTGATATAATGCAATACATCCAAAGTAAAACTCGTAACAATTCATCACTACCGAGCAGGATTAAACCTGTATCAATCCTGATGAGTGGCGATACCCCCAAAGATTTTCCTTGCCTCGAACACCTACTGTATCTAATGATCACACCAGATCTGAAATGGAACGCGTATATTCGTGCAAAGTTCCCGGAAGAATGGTTGATGTTTTGTATATATCCAGAAAATACATAACTCCTGTTATTATTGTCTTATATGTTGTAGCATACGTACGGACGATAATGTGTATATCATCATTCACATAAATACATTAGTCAATACTGTATGTTGGTTTGCAGTCAGAGATTCATTGTGGAATTCAATTGACTTACTTCTAGTAACTGACTACTTCTATGCGACGCAGGCGAATCTTATATGTGTTGTTCTTGTCCTAAGTATTATCGTTCATTACCAACCTTCGTGTGATTATTCTATTCATTAACCTTCCCTAGGTTACAACATTATAAGAATCAGATAAGACCATTCTTGGTCTCCTCTAACTCTTATATAATTTCTACTGTATATCTGGGCTGGTGCTGACCAATCTTCAGTGCCCAGCCTCGAGAGAGTTCAGAAGTGCTTACTCGGCATTTTGGATGAATTATTCCTCACATTGCAGCCTTTATCACACAGACAAATAATCGCCAGCCTTTCACTACTCTATCGTTATCTCTATGGTAGATGTTCGGACGAGTTACATTCATTAGTTTACCCAGCCCAGATATTCACAGCTAGGAACCGCGTGGCCATGTTCACGTTGGCAAACTATCCCCATTCCTTTCGTGTTCCATTGATGAACAGCGAGTTCCACTCAGATTATTTCCTAGAACTGTTACTTTGTGTAACAAACTCCCGAGAAAATGCTTCCCTGACAACTACAATCTTAATCACTTTAAGTCCAGGGTAAACCGATATCTTTCCTACATGCACTCATATACATTCTTACTTTCCCATGCTCTTCCAATCTATTAGGTTAGTGCAAAAATAATGTCGTTTTCTCACATATGTTACTATGTGAGTAACTTGGCCCTTGTACTGGGTGAACTATCAATAAAAAAGCACATTTTGCTTTCACAGGGCCTTTACGGGAATTGAATTGTCATATTTAAATAATGTACCAACACTGTCCCTGTTCTGTAGTACGATCAGTTTTGTAATTCTATATATTTTCCCGGGCAAATTAAGAAAAAAATAAATAAGGTAAGCTAATAAAAAAAAACTACGGTATTCATAAGTTAGGCTGAAGGTTCTGGAAACTTGTTAAACCAAATCCATTTGAAGAATTCTGGCCCTCAGCTACTCGGCATTTATGTATAATATTATCACCACGAAACTTACATCACTTATCCTTAACATTGTTTTTTTTATTTTAAATCCTGATTTTATCAATTACCGTAGGCCTTGTGTGTGCATTAAATCCTGAGATCGTCATCCAATTGTGGAACCTACATTCTGATATTCGATGTTTCAGAGCTTCTCTTCCCTCTAGAGTGGGGGCTTATATATCTACCTGCCGCATGGTTCTTTCCTACCCATCCTCGTATTCACATATCGAGGCGGTCACTGACACCGGATGGATCGTGCCACTGGCCCCTGTCTAGGAGATCTACCTTATGATAAACCCCGACTGAAGAACACAGAGTGCAAGGTCTATTTCAGTATCATTTGAGGCGAGCGCAGTAAATGTTACATATATACACATTTCTCGATGGTTTTTCTTCTGGTCTCTCCTCTTCCTCAGCCTTGCAATGTGGCTCTTGAATGACCCAAAACCTAAATTTGCATGCGTTCAGTAGAGCGCTTATTTCAGCAAATCTGACATACATGGGTTATAACTTTAAAAATGTATTATATTTTAAAGAAAAAATGTTTTATGAGAACTATTTCAACTCATTTAATTCAAAAAACATAAACAACTTCAGCTACCGCGAAAACTAACTCTAAGTAGTCATCCGTCTATGTCACAACATACACGTAACTCTTTGTTTGCTCAAAATTCAGCCCTTTGGTGGTGAAAATGCAGTGACTTGTCCTGAGCACAGGCGTCACCCAGGGTATATAAACGCCCTGTGCCCCTCAGGCTATATGTGCCCACCTCTGAGTGATATCGAAAAGATCCAAAGAAACAAAGTAATATGCAATATAAAAACTAGCTATATATATCTGTTTACTCATGTTCATCGATCCAATCTGCTTAAATTTTCTTCTTTTTTAATTAATTTCTAATTTTATTGACTTTTTTTTAATTAGTTTATTTTGTTAATTTTCTTGCGTTGTTTTAATTTGTTTATCTTAATTTTTAATTTTTTCGGGAATAATACAGAATAACTGCAAAATACGTTCGGTGATCTACAAAAATATGCATATGTTTAATAAAAACTCCGATATCGAAATTCTTTGATACTTAGTAAGGTCCTTTCATGTTTTTTCAAGTTATGACAAGATCTCGCAATTGGTCTTCGATATATTCAAAATGACTGTCCGCTTTCCAGTCAGGCTTCGACTTTTTTAAATCGGTACCATCCTATGCAAGGCAGTAAAGCCACTAAGACAAAAGGGGTTACAGGGTGTGGAATTAATAATGTGCGGGAAGAGGAAAGAATAATCAGGAGCCATAAATAGCGAATGACATTGCATTTACATTTTTGAAGAATAAAGTTGCCAGAAAACCACGAAGCCGGAAGTGAGTTCCACAAGGAGAAAAGAAACTGTTAGCATAGAATTTATGGTTATCTCTAGCTAGCTCAACTGTAAATTGATGAGATCTCGAGGCCAGTCTTTCCACTTGATGAGATCTCGAGGCCAGTCTTTCCACTTGATGAGATCTCGAGGCCAGTCTTCCACTTCATGTTAGCTGAGAATGTTACCCCAAGAACGAGTCACTTTCCTGGAATCCTGATGGAAGGCAGAAAGGGGACTGTCAGATTTAGTTTGGGATGTATTAAGATTAACAATGTAAAACACAAGAAAAAAAAATGCTTGCAAACAAAAAAGGAATAAAAAAAGTAATGAGATAAAACAGAGAATACGGTAGAGGAAAATTAATGAAATAAGCTTTTCTAAATTCACTATTTCTAAAACAAGTATTTTTTAATGACATTTATTGCAACTATATCTAAGATGTTTCTCTTTTGCTAGTATCTTGATAATAGGCGCCATAAATGACATTAAGTAATGATGATCTATTGACATTTGTGTCATTAGAACGTTGCTTTCGTTCAAGTGACTGGAGAAGGAGTTAAGTAAATGTTCAAGTGTGTCTTGTCGCACTTATTATTCGGAGAAACTTTTTTCCCATCGCTTCCAGGAACAGAGATCAGGAAGGTTAAACGCTAGAGTTATTTCTATGGCTTCATCGGTTGGTGTATGGATTTTATTGTATGGTTTCGCCTTATATAGAAATAAAACTTTAAAATGTTAGGTTTTATGAAATTGGTAACTTTGTCCACAGCCGCGAGACACAAATGAGAATTGATGCAATTAACTAAAAAGGAAAGAAAATCAACGGAAATATAACGTTTTAAGATTTTTGAATAACAGACAAAGTATATTTGTATGTTTTCGACAAAAACACGTAGGAAAGTAACCTTTAAACAGCTGGGGGCGAGAAATTCTATCAAAATGCTCATCATAATTGGCTAAGAGCCTTGAATCATTCGGTAAGAAACTATCCTCGCAGAACAGGACGTCAAGTGAGTTCCATTTTCAGTGGGTGCCCAACAGGTGTGTTCTTGTGTCTCACTAATCGACTAATTGTCAATAATATTTATTTCTAAACTCAGTCATTCAGTTATGTGCCATCCGTGATGCACGCTTAGGCGATCATGTATCTTTTCGATACATGACTTTCCCGCAGTAGGTTGCCATTTCTTTCTGCGTAGACCAGTTGACATTCAAGGCTATAGAACCCGGTCTGTTCTGCTATTTACCTATAGCTGGGGGGAAGAAGAAGACGATTCATACCTTTCCCAAGGGTATAAGCACGTAAGTAAATGTAATGGATTCGACCGGAATTCGAACTCGGCTCTCCGCCACCGTACCTCCTTTCTAAACTAACCTTCCTAAAACCATCCAAAAAATTAAGCTTTCTAAAAACTAAGGAAAAAAAGCGTGGTGAAATGGCATTCAATATCAATCCGCTTATATAGCAATATATGTTAGACAATTTCCTTCGAAATATGGTTTTACAGAAGTATACTGAGAATAATGTAAATGGAGCATGTGAAGAACGAAGGAGTTTTAAGGAAAAGAGAAACAAATAGGCATTTACACTTAGAGACATTTGCTTTTCCTGTGATACGAGGAAAGACAGCTTGGAGAAACTGACTCACCCAGGACATATTTAAGGACAGTAGAAGTCATCGAGTAACCTAAAGAACGAGCTTGTGTAAATGGATTGCAGAACGGAAAATGGGGGGGGGGATATAAGGAAACATGTATTACTTAGAGCTATGAATTGTGAAGGGCCATACACGCTCACGTTCTGAAAGGATACGTTACACAAAAAAAGACCGCGATGATTTTATGCATAGAATTTCAACGGAAAGATAGCCGAAAAAAAGTTCCTGTAATGCGCAGTAACATGCAATGATATAAACAGTCTCCAAGTAATACAATGCAGCTGTTCATAGCATCTACTGATGGGTTCAGGGGTATTACTGTTGAATATGAATCTGAGTTGACATCAATGCCAAGCATCGACGGTCGCTTATGCAGTTGATGTCTCTCTGGAATTCACAAACTCTTGTTAAAGACTTGATATTTTGCCAGAGAGAGAGAGAGAGAGAGAGAGAGAGAGAGAGAGAGAGAGAGAGAGAGAGAGAGAAAACAACAATAAAAAAAGACTTCATTTATTGCCACCACTTAAATAGAATTCGCAATGTTTCTGGTTCCAGCAATCACTCAATGTAGAGTTAAAGCCTTTCGACTCTCATGGCTGCTTGTTTCGCTTAGACTTCATCTAGTATGTTACACGTTATTAATTTATCAGGTTGAGTGAATCTTTGCTCGTTGGGAGAGCGATAACACTCAGTATATTGCAGTTTTCAATTATTGTCTCTTCAGTCTCCCTCTCTTTAATCTATCTATCTATCTATCTATCTATCTATCTATCTATCTCATTACGTTTCTTTCTATCTCATTACGTTTCTATCTATCTATCTATCTATGTAACAGAACAGTGATTTTATATATATTATTATTTTTTATTCACTTCAATTATATATATATATATATATATATATATATATATATATATATAATATGAAAGATATGGTTATAAACTATCCTATAATTATGGGTAAATGAGCTCAATATAATGGATAGATCTTGTGTAAATATAAAGTGGACACTGAGGTCAACACCGTGTACCCCCTACCTGTACCTGTAACGGCACTCACCCGGGGTGAGATGAGCCGGCTCCAATATTGGAGTTTCATGGAAATTTGGAATTCACATGCGGTCCCCAACCCGCATGTACAGCACATGGGATTTGATTATAGCGGTGAAGGTTTCGTGCAGGACCATCCACACTTTTTGAAGGGCCGATTACAGAGACCTGGTGCACTACATGCCACAAGGTCTCCAAACGACCCACCGCAGATTTTGAATTCAGAGTTTTCCTTCTCCTAGACCAGTTGCCACCCAAGGCTATAGAACCCAGTCTGTCCTGCTATTTACCCATAGCTGGAGGGAGAAGAAGAGGATTCACACCTTTCCAAAGGGTATTAGGACGTAAGTGAATGTAATGGACTCGACTGGAATTCGAACTCGGCTCTCCGATTCCTCAATCCAAGGCGTTATCCATTATTCCACCGTGTGGCGGTCCGTTTCTTACTTTAAGGCGATATTTATATACATCTTGACAGTAGGCTAGAAATACTGACTCATGACAATGGTCAGTTTTAATTGGTGTTTTACAATTGCAGTAGTGATGCGAGTACTGTAAAATATTACATGCAATAATTTCAACATTTCTTATTAATAACTGCATTGTTTATTTCCCGATAGACTGTCATATAACCATTCAAAGAAGACTTCAAAAGTAACAAGTAACAAATTCTCTTGAAAATGGCCAAAATTCATAAAAAGGGTGTAGCTCTTAAGAAAATTCATGGTTTTTACATAAAGGGATGCTGCTCTAATTTTATCAACAGGACCTCCAATCTGTGGTTCACTGGAGCAAGAAATGGCTGGTAAACTTTAATTTCCCCCAAAACGAAACTCTACCTCTCCTCAGAATGGCTGATTCCCAACTCCTCGATAGTGCCTCGTTACGCCTGCTTGGTCTCACGCTGTCCGCTGACACGAGGTAGAATAAATACATTGAATCAATGACTTCATCTACCGCAAGGAAAGTTGCTTCTCTATGTCGTGCCAGAAAGTTTCTCTCGTCTGAGTTCATCCTTCAAATTTATAAATCAGCCATTCTTCCTTGCATGAAATATTGCTGTCATATATGGACTGGTGCTCCTGCTGTAGGTCTCGAGGTCCTCGACAAAATCCAGAGACGAATATGCAATGTGATAAGTCCTGTTCCGGTATCTAGTCTACAGTCGCTTTCTCACAAACATGCCGTGGCTTCACATTATCTCTTCTACAAGTATTTTCACGGCAACTGTTCCGACGAGCTACTTTCGCTGATTCCCAGTCTGCATGAATTTAAACGAGCTACTAGGCAGGCATCTCGGCCCCGCCCTTTCACTATCGAAACGGTTAAATATAACCGTCTCTTCTACTCCAACAGCTTTTTCTCTCGCACTTTCCGTCTGTGGAACTCCATTTCCTTTGCTTGCTTCCTCGATAACTATAATCATAAAATATTCAAGTGTAATGACAATCGACATCTGATACCTTGATCTTGTTCCCCGTCCTTCTCTGTTTTCCGAGACTAAGGTCGTTTCATCTGCAGGGAAGGTGATGGCCTCATTTTTTATGGATGCAAAAGGCATACAAACCATATCAAATACTTGGTTTGTTACTGATCTACTATGTATAGATTTTACAGACGTGATCAAGGAATAGTGAAATTATGCATTTTTTCTAACGCCAGAAATAAAATCGAAGTGCGTGTGCCTCGATCTTGTACGCTTGATTGGTGATGTATTGCCAAGATGTTGATATAACGAACAGGTATACCAAATTAGATCGGAATTTTCCTCTCTGGTGACCAGTGAACATTGTTGGTTTTTCTTTTTTTTCTTATTTTTTAAGTCTATGATGTTTATAGCCATCGGTTACTGGCATTCGTGACTCAGGTCTAATATTTTGTGGGAAGATCAAAAACACTCAATACAGCGAAATGCCAAAGGAAAGAGTTATAATGATCTGGACTAGAAAATCAAGAGAGAAAGCGCATTGGCATGAAATGAAGGAACCACAAGTAGTGGCAGATCAAATATACGAGGCGGGGAGGGGTGTTGAATAATTCTCAGCCGGATACACATGCTTAAAATCTGCCCAAACGTTAAGATCTTTCGAAAATAATTTGTACGGAGTAGATTTGCACGTAATCTCTCTCTTTATCTCTCTCTCTCTCTCTCTTTCTCACACACACACATATATATATAATGAAATAGACGAAGTCCGACGATTATTTTAAGACATTTTTTATGTTTATACGTTCTTTTTATAGATACAAATATTTAAGTACATGTTCTGTTTATAATAAACAGTATTAACGATATTTATCAGCCTGAATGTCCGAGAAATTTTCATAGAAAATATGCATCCTCCGACAGGAATCGAACCTGTATCCTATACTAAACCGTCATATAGCCTGACGTGCTTTTGTCGATTGAGCCACATAGGAACGTTTCGGTTGGCAAGGTCGATTTTACAGTTTTTAAAATACAATTCTCCAATCAGTTGCCGTGAAAATACTTGCAGAAGAGACAAAGGGAAGCTACGGCATGTCTGTGAGAAAGAACGTATAAACTTAAAAAATGTCTTTATATATATATATATATATATATATTTTACAGTAAGGTTCACTGTACAAGGTTCAGGTAGAAGGTCACATTAAGCGGTATTTTATGCGGATAGTAGGGGAAGATAACGTTTAACTCTCGACTTGAACTGGTTAAGAATGTACTGATCGGGGAAACATCTTCTTGGGAGTCTGTTCCACAGAGCAGAGATTTGCTGAAAGAAGCTGTTCTCACCAATGGAATACGAAGAGAATGGGGGTGGGTTGCTACAATGAAAGCGGCATGGTGGGTCCTAGCTGTGAGAGTTAAACTTGGCGGAATCATGAAATGTAGTTCAACCGGACACTTTCCATGGTATAAGGTAGTGAGAGGCTCGCCGCATCCCGTTTGTGAGAGTGTGAGTGAGGGTTTGTAAGGTGGAAAATAATACGTTACCCTCAAGGAGTATATATATATATATATATATATATATATATATGTATATATATATATATATTAGGTTGGTGCAAAAATAATGACGTAATCATGTCGTTTTTTGACGTTAAAAACGGCATTATTACGTCATTATTTTTGCACCAACCTAATATATATATATATATATATATATATATATATATATATATATGTTTATTTCCTAAGTGCAGCTCAGATGAGGCACAAGGACAGAAGTATGGAGCTCGCAATGAAGATCTCATTCAACACACTCACACACACGCATATATATATATATATATATATATATATATATATATATATATATATATAGATATGATATTAAATATATGATATTAAATAAATAACAAATGTTAACCTTTTTCTCTTTGAACCACAATCTTTGTTGTTGTATATATAGTGGGTCATTGAATGACATAATGGAATAATTTACCGCGTTATATGTTTCAGTTCTAGGATAATACAAAATATCATTTTTTTTTTTTATTTGCTGTGTCCCGTCAGGCGTTTAGTGATCATGGCTTTCAACAACTTGCTGTATTTTGTTGCTCTTAATGATTTTTTTCTTTCTGCTATTTCTGCTAAACTCTGTTGCACAAACCACTAAGTGAGTTATGCGTTGTTTTTTGCGTCCCTCTTGCCTTCACATCTGTCCCGGGAGTATCAAATTTCCCAAGTCGTCTTTTCTCATTCAGTGCCTTCGAAATTTCAACCGTCTTCTCATGATGTTAAGTATAAGCTTCCTTTACTTTTCTATTTTCTCTAAAACTTCGTCGTTGCTCAAATGTTCATGGTATTTTCTGTAGCACCGCATTCTGTTAAAATGTTAGATATATGAAAAGAACAACGATAAAAATAGCAACGGAAAGCTGGATGAGGTCGGCATTGTCAAAATTCTATAATACATCGGGCGGAAGAAATTTGAAAAAATTATTAAAAGTTAAACGTCTCCGTATATTCAGCGTTTCTCGATGTAAAATTGTAACCGGAGTATGCTGTATTTCTTCCGCACTATTTAAAGACAGACTCATCCGGTAAAACCATTGGACTGAAGAAGCCATTCTTCTCGGAACGAAACGTATAATGTTGATTTTTTTTCCATTCTCTCTCTCTCTCTCTCTCTCTCTCTCTCTCTCTCTCTCTATATATATATATATATATATATATATATATATATATATATGTATGTATGTATATGTATATATATATATATATATTATTAGTTAAAACCTTTTTATTGGATACTGGTATTTTAGAAGAAGACTCATTTATTTTAAACAGTAACTGTTTCGTCTACCGGCTTGTGCATTCGAGAAAACTTAATGAAGAAGATATACATATCAGGAAAATTCAGAGAGAGAGAGAGAGAGAGAGAGAGAGAGAGAGAGAGAGAGAGAGAGAGAGAGAGAGAGAGAGAGAGAGAGAGAGGTTACCTCGAGCCGGTGTAATGATTAAAAAGTTTCTCTGGCTAGAATAATTACCACTGAGTAGTGAGATCGATCCTCACTGGATGCCTCCTATTTTCGGTCTCTCTCTCTCTCTCTCTCTCTCTCTCTCTATATATATATATATATATATATATGTATATATATATATATATATATATATATATACATTATAAATTAACTGATTTAAAATATGGTTTTTCACTACACAGTAATAACCATATTTCAAAAATGGAAGCTAAAAACTTTAAATTTGATTATATATGATTCCAATATTCGCTTGGAGATGAAACGGAACTAATGTTTTTAATTTAATTACAAAATTAAATTCGAAGCTTTTAGCTTCCATTTTGAAACATGGTTATTACTGTATAGCGAAAAACCATATTTAAAATCAGTTAATTTCTAATATTTATGCTCTGTAAATTTACACTGAGCACTGTTTTGTAAAAATAAAAATAAAAATAACAAGAACACCGGATTATATACCTTACTGTTCTTTCTTTCTTTCTTCTCTCTTTCTCTCTCTCTCTCTCTCCATATATATATATACATACACACAGAGTAGGATTATTTTAAAGCAAAGTTATGCATGGATCTTCGTAAAATAGTATGATACGTAATTAAAAATTAAATAAATAAAAAATAAAATTTATATTTCAAGACATAGAATTTTCAAAATACAATATCTTTATTTTTAAGAGAAATACACCCTTCTGCAAATTAATTGAAACAACCACTTTAGTTATCTTTCTTTTACCATACAATCATATTTACAGTGTTGTACAGTAATATGAATCCATATTCGTAGTGTATGACGAAATTTGTTTGGCCTTGAAAAATATTGCGTCATCCGTGATTACATCAGATTTTAATCACGCCCAGATACTATTGTCTCGACTGCCGATTAGTTGTCCTACGGTCATTGTCTGCGATGCATGTTACTCCAAGGAATCGTGCGAAAATTCTAACACTGCACGAGCACAATGACAAGCCTTAGTTAGCAGTGAGCAAATCAAAGTACTATCGACTGGTTTGTAAACTCTCCCGATTTAAATCTAATCGGCAATCTCTGGTCAATCTGCAATGAAAGAAGTTTTGGAATGGACATACGAAGTACTAACTTGTGCCCTATGTCATGGTTCATTAAAAAATACGAAAAAAAGTAAATAATAAAGGAATTACTCGTTTTGTTTCAATTTGCTTGCAATTAATTTTATTTTATTTTCAATTAATTTGTGTGTATTGATCATCCATAAATACATTTCGGAGTTAACATTCATCCTTTATACATGTGTATGTATGAATTTACAATACGGATTAACTCCGACGGATCGATTAAATAAAGAATACGTTTAAAATTCTGTATAATTTGACCATTTAATTAGCTTCATAAAAAAAAAAAAAAAAAAAAATTCAAAAATTTCAGATGTATCTAAATGAAAAGCGAAACATATTCAACTTATAAAGTTTTTCTGCTCGTTTATTATATAATCATTTATGCGCTTAACACAGATGCTTAAAAACATCAACACGTACCAAAAAGAAAAAAAAAACAAAAACAATTCACTTTTTTTTTTGTAATAACTTTTTAATACTAGTTACAGTTTTATTTTTACGGGTATTGTTTTAATTTACCGAATGGAAAATATTGAGTAAAACACTGATGATCATGACAAACGTGAATAAAAATGATGTTGCTTTGAGACTCAGGATTATAAAAAGAGACTGATCGTAAACGTATAAAAGCTTTGTGCAGCTGGTTTAATTCTTTAAGTAAGTGTTAATTTTATTCAATTATAACTGAACGTAAATTATACAAATCACCGACTGCATTAACTTTGTCTGAGATTTATTCCTGTTATCTTAAACTTTATCCAATATGTGCTGTTGATAATATGAACGGTAAGAAAGTTACTGGGTGTGTCTTTCATTTAGAATATAGAACATTTTTACTTTCACCTGCGTCGCAGTAATCAACTAAAATATGACGTCAATAGGTAACGAGTTCTTATCTACTTGCTTTCATTTAGCAGAGGAAGGTAGGAAATGCACACAAATGCACACACACACACACATACATACACACACACACATATATATATATATATACGTACATGCATATATAAAATTTAAAATATATTTCATATCTGTAAATGTAGGGAGAACTTTAAAATATATGTTTTTTTTTATTTGCTTTTATTAATTTACTTTCATCGGTTTTGATTTTCTTTCATGTTCAGATCTTTTCTTTCTTGCTGTTTTCGCGCTGTGAAACACAACGGTGTCTCCAGGTGTAATTACTTGAATCATATTTGAGCAGGAGCTGCCCACATCTCATTTTTCAGTCTCGACAGAGCCCAAGCGCATCTCTGCTTCCCTGTGGGTGACAAATTATTTTCCACCTTACAACCCCCTCTCTCACCTACGAAACGCCGCAAGCCTATCTCTGCTCTATCGCTATTTCCATCGAAAAGTGCGCAGACACCCTACGTTCTTTAGTTCCGCTATTTCTAACCTTCGTGGCTAGCACTGCCACGCCCTGTATCGACCCACCCTCATTGCCTTCGTATCGACCCACCCTCATTGCCTTCGTATTCCATTGGCAAGAAGTAATTTCTACTACTGCAGCTTCTTCCCATGAGTCACAGTTCTGTGGAACCAACTCCAAAGATAATTCTTCCTCGATCACTATAATCTTAAACTGTTCAAGGTTAATCGTTATCTTACCCACATAATCTGCATCAACTGTGTTACTTCCTCTGTAACCCTCTACCTCGAGTGACTCCCGGGCCTTGAATAGGGTTAAATGGACATGACCAAGATGAGCTTTCAGTTTGGAGGATATCAGCTGTGGTCGTACCTCCAGATAGATGGGATCCGCCCAATATACGCTACGAACGAATAAATTTTCGGCTTTCACGATATGTAGAAGGAATTGATCTGGTGTTCAGCTGCGCAAATCCTATCATGTGACTGATGTTGATGAGCTTTTGATGCAATGAGATTGTTAATGTCTTTTTGCGACCCAGATTATTCATGTACGTTTATGTGAACTAGTGTGAGCAAAGCGCTGGAAAATCAAACAAGCCTGAAGATAAACACCGATATAGTGTTTGTTCGATCGCGTGTTTGCGAGTGAACGTAGAGAACAACAACAGACTAGATATTTCAAGAGAAAAAAAAAGAAAAAAGAAAAAGAAAGACAGGTTGAGTTATGCAGTCATGAATTTATTTCCATTTATAAACAACAAAGCAGGAACTAAAAAAAAAAAAAAAAATATATTGTCAAACGCCTTTCTTTAGACAAGATGGATTTTTTATCTGCTTATGGGAAGAAAGAAAACCAATACGTTTTTAAAATTATTTCACCCAAAGCAAAGCAATAATGCGACTAAGACGCAACGGGTTACTGCGAGTACAAGAGAATGTGAAAACAATAAAAATATGATTCAGGAAGGCAGAAGATAGAGATTGAGGCTGCGAAGCAAGAAAATGAAAGAAAGAAAAGTGTGAGAAAAGAACTGTTAGAATAGAACATGCGGTTACATTTAGGTAGTTCGGTAGTAAAACGATGAGACCTAATGGCCAGTCTCTAGTACGCTTAAATTCATGTAGTCTTCGTATCAAGGGGGGTGCTTATTAGAACAATTGTCATTGAAATATTTATGGAAAAGACAGAGGGGGGCAGTGGAAATGCAATTATTATTTCTTTTTAGCCGCTCTCGTTTTTTCACGTAAAACTACGTATGCATATAGGCTATCTAAACTTCCGCTTTTCCTTCAATACCAACTGAATAAGTACTTTATAGATTTTCCTTCTCAAATGTTTTTTTCCCTTTTAGAGAAAGCTCTCTTTTGTCTACTTAAGTGTTCGTGAGGAAAACAAGAATCAACTTGAACTTCCCAAATTATCATCGTCAACATTCGTCACTAGTTCTTCAACTCTTAGAAATTCCAATTTAAGACTTTTCGTTGCCAACTAATTTAGCTTCTATTGTTGATCAGTGCATGAGTGGTCAAACCGCCAATGAGTCAGCACCGGTGTGCCTAATCTAATCATAACAAACAGCCAAAGGTATTTTCCTAAATTGTCCAACTTTTTGCCTCCAGAGATGATTAGCCAACACATCACGGTGGTGCCTGGAATTGGCTGACAGCATCTTTTGGAGATAAGACCCATCATCAAAAGAAACCACATTCTGGATGGATACTTGTACAAATCCAGTACAAACACGATCAATGCTTATCTATAGACAAACTTAAAAAACCTTACCAATGCTTATCTATAAATTTAAGCCTAATAGAGAAAGACTAAATAACTTAGCACTTATTGATATCTTGTAATAAGCAGCAAGATAACATCGATTACCGACATCTTATCGTAAATCTGTTTTTTCTGAGAATTAAGTTTCTATATTTTGTGTTGATTTCTTCATTTTTCCGCAATATATTCATTTTAAACATTTCACCCCAAGCAATGCAATAAACGTAGGTACCACCACGAAAACGCTGAAAAATCAGCATACCGTGATAGAAACATGCTTCAAATGTAATGAAAACATAGTTTTATCGCCAAAATCGTTATTTTATTATTAAGAGAAATAATCAAAGCATTTTTGATTATTTAATTATATTTTTAACTCCTTTTTAGAAAATTCGAAATTTTGATTAAAATACTTGTTTTTCTTGTGTCAGTCCGAAGTTTCAGTATAGCATATTTTAGTCTCTTCTTGCGGTGACAGACACATTAATTGGGAAATTCTGTTAGAAATCAAATAATTGTTGGATTTAAACTAAATTTTCTGGACTTATTCACAATTGAGCAAAATTATTTTGTAAAATTTTTTATTAGAAAATCTTGGTAAAAATCTTTTTTTCATGCGTTCCTTACTTAATTTTATGAAAACTTGAAAAATTCATCGATACTTTTTAGTGACTATATTGGTTAAAAGCAGAATTCTTTGAAGAATTTAAATCACCGAATTTGTTTTGCAAAATCAGACCCGGTTATATGGAAAATCCTTTCTGAATCGAAAAATAAAAAACGCAATAAAAGTAAGATATTATTTAATTAAAGTAGCTTTTAATTGCTTTTATGAATAATATAAATTAAACACAATAGTGTTTGAAGAAAGAAATTTTTCAACAAAAAATGAATTTTTACAAGATTTGTTTTCATTTTTTTTACAATTTAGGTTTTATAAAGTTTTAAACCTTTGAAAATCTCTTTTTCAATGGGAAAACTCTTAGAAAATATTGTTTTGAAATAAAATTATACTTATTGCAATCTGACGACCACGAATATTTTTAAAAGAATTTCGATGTGTCTTTGTATGTGGGAGTATGTGCAGATTTTCTGAAGTATTGATATACAAATCGATAAATTTAGCATTTAAAGGACACGAGTTTTAAGAGCTGTCCCCTCTTACAGCGAAAAAAAATGTTATCATTTGCTTTACCATACGTAACTATGTACACATTCTACTGTCAATCAGATCTAAACAAATCGATTAACACATACGACAAACAAAACCCAATAGTTAAAAAAAATGTTTGTATACAACATTATATGCTATATGTAAATAATATTTGTTTCAAATCAGGTTCATGTAACTTGCATTTTCCTCAAATAACGTTTCAGAAATATATTTTATTTTTGCAAGATTTTTAAAACCGAGAATTAACTATTGTTTACAAAAGTGTAAAAAAAAGTCGTTTTGATCAATTTTAATGAAAAAATCGATTTTAATCAATATAATTTCTGTTTGGAACATCACAGAGTATTTTGCTGACTGGAAATAGTAAGTCCTAAATCCTTTCTCTTTCAATTACAGCTAAAATGAATGCTTCAAGAAAGTTTTTCATTTTTAAAAATTCATTTTAAACCTTACGTATACCGAATTAGTAGAGGTACCTAAATAAAAGCCACTAGAATGCAAGGGGTTACTGATTGTGAAAGAAACAGAGGGGGACAAAAATTTCAAAAGTAAAATTATGAGACCTAGCTGGCAGTCTTGCACTGCACTTAAATTCGTGATGTAGAGGTACTAAGGATGAAAGCGGCTCGAATTAAGAAATCGGAGAGCCGAATTCGAATTCCAGTCGAATCCATTAAATTCAATTACGTATATATACACTTGGGAAAGGTATGAATCCTTTTCTTCTGTCCCACCTCCAGTTATGGGTAAATAGCAGGACAGTCCGGGTTCTATAGCCTTGGATGTCAACTGCTCTACCGTAGAAAAAATTGGCAACCTACTGCGGAAAAAAAATCTGCCTCATCAGTCATGTATCGAAAGATACATGATCGCCTAAGCGTTTATCACGCATAGCACACAAAAAGGAAATTACGAGATGCTAGTTTAGGGACATTAACACTGTCAACTTTTTGGATTTTTTGAAGAATCTCTAGACACATAGCGGGAACGCTAGATCACATGTGACAGTAATATTCGATGCAGAGGCGAAATGTAGAATTATTTTTATCAAGAAATTATTTTTTATAACGTTCCTTGATGACATTTCTTTCCCAGAAGCAAAATAGATGGAAAATTACAATTAGTCAGATTAAAGAATAAATATCATTTTGTACTTGAAACAAAGGCTGATGACTGCACTAATTATCATTCAATGATTTCATTGACAGTCGGTAGATCATCCTTAAGATGTCTACGTAGAAGTTCATCCTTAAGATGTCTACTAGTTTTACAGCTATTAATCTTGTCTGCTGATATCATGTTTTTTTCTGAATGATTCATTAATATATTGGTAATAAAATAAGATCAATTAATACATTGTTCGAACCCTGTGCACTGGCGCTACAGAATCGCAAAGAACGATACCAAATAACAGAAACGACTACACCTGTGGTTTTTAAACAGGAGCAGCAACTAAAATGGATATAGCATGTAACTAGAAAATAAACTAATGACTTAATCACGACGTGAACCTTTAACGTTGCTACAAGCAAAAGGTTAGGAAGGAAACCCGCAATCAATACTATAAGCAGATGAAAAATGGTTTTGAGAGAAAGAGTTTAAAATTTCAACCGATGGCGGTATTGAATGTTCATTGAATGAACGCCGAATGGTTATTTATAAGTAAACGTCTAGTATTAGCATTATCATTGTAGGCTAGGGTACACAAGACAGAAATTACAGCGAAAGAATACGCATTGAAATAGTTTGCCGTTAATATCAACATTTACGGTCGACATTTTTTTGACTGTTACCAAAAATGATCACGTGTTTCCTTACAGTATCTTTTGAATTAGAAATATCTTTTGATAGACATAGATAGATAGATAGATAGATAGATAGATAGATAGATAGATATAAATACATTCACTTAGGTGCTAATACCCTTGGTAAAGGTATGAATCCTCTTCTTCTTCTCTTTAGCTATGGATAAATAGTAGGACGGACCGGGTTCTACAGCCTTGGATGGCAACTGGTCTACCGCAGAAAGAAATGGCAACCTACTGTGGGAAAAAATCTGCCTTGTCTGTCATGTATCGAGAAATGATCGTCTCAGCATGTATCTCGTATGGCACAAAACTGACTGATATATATATATATATATATATATATATATATATATATATAGATAGATATATATATATAGAGAGAGAGATAGATAGATAGATAGATAGATAGATAGATAGATAGAAAGAAAAGAAAAGAAAAGAAAATGTGAGAAAGATTCAATAACTTCATAGCCCTACACAGTAAGTTTAATTTTGATCTGAAATTTTCCATGTATAATGTTAGATTTCTGTGATTATTCCCGAATAATTTGTTTATATGCATTGACAGAGAATATTTCATTGAAAAATATGCGTATGTAGGTTCTTATATCGGTTTGTGTATGAATGTCTGCTTGTGCATGTGTTTCTGTGTGTGCGCGAGCGCACTCATGTGTGTGTTTAGTGTCTGTGTGTTTAGCGTGCGTGTGTGTGTGTGTGTGTGTGTGTGTCAGCCAGGCTGGATTGCGAAGAGCTATTAAAAACATTACAATGCTGAAAACATGTCTATTATTTTTGCCTGAATTTTGAATGTTCTCCAAAATCCCATTGCTATATTCTATTCTCAAATCTCCCGACCAAAAATAAATAAATAGAAAAACTGATATGAAAAGCAAGAACTACGACGAGAGATTATTAGGCTTTTATTTTTTTTCCCCCTTTGAAAACCATTCGAGTTTTAGCGGAACGATATGATTAACTGGAAAAGATTTTGATTTTCCGCAGAAAAATATTTTCCTTATCTCTGGAAGCTGACCAGAGAAGATTTATGTAATATGAACTTTTCAAAAACTACCTATATTCACTGCTATTTTGTCTGCCAGAGAGGAAATGTGCGTATTGGAATGTGCAGTTTTATTGTATGAAATAAGTAAAAATGAAACAAAGATAGGCAAAAGACAATAAACAATTCTTAAAATAGGTCATGACAAGTACGATGTTTAATTTTATTCAAAAATGTTTTGAATTTTAAATAAAACATTCGCAAAATTTAAACTTGGAGTATTTTATTAGTTGAAATGTTTTATCCTTGAATAAGTATTAATTCAAAAATTTTATGAATATATAACGAAAAAGCTCAAAGAGCTGCTATATTTAACGTTTATAAACCTGCCACAGAAAATATTCATGACTTTTCTGTATTAAAAAAATGCACGCATACACACACATACACACACACACACGGGCACGCTCGCACATATATATAAGTCAACGTGAACAGATAAAAAATAACACCAAAAGCAATCCCCCTCCCTGATAATGTCCAATGACGTGGCCTAAATTGCTTGGGATAATGAAAATTATTGAACATTACTCTAAAAGATTCAGCTGAAAATACTAAATAAAATATCTTTCTTGTCTGGCGTATTTATATATATATATATATATATATATATATATATATATATATATATATATATATATATATATATATATATATATATATATATATATATATAAATAAATAAATTGTTGGAGGTACAGAACCGTAATATTGCAAGGAATAGATACAAATTATTTCCTAAAGGCATTATGAAAAATAAAAAATAAGAGATGATAACACTTACAGAACAGACCAACCGGTTTCGTTCCCAAGCTCATCAGGGTCGACTGGGAACAATTTAACAATTATTGCAATATATATTGACTCACACAAACACCCTACATACAATTAAAACATTAAAAAATGAAATGATTAATGGTATGAGGGGAAAAAAAAATTCAAACCGCGTGAATTTGCACAGCACAAAGGAGGAAAAAAATTGGGAGTGTGAGGGGAATTTATGATACACACTAGAGTCTAATAACTTGAAGGAGACAGTCTTTTTGCTTGCAAAGAGACGGCTTCCTGGACCGAATATACAGAGACTCAAGTGCCCGCAAATGAAATGGAGAGTGCGAACTGGACAGTACAGTAAACCAATTCGGACTGAAATCCTTCGCACAATCCGTGCAATTTATCAAATGTCCAGTGATCGCTGACCCTGAAGTATTAACCAACTGGCTCTTACGGGCATCCGGATTAAGATCTCACAATGGGACATGCTACCTGATCCTACAATCTAAACGTTGGGAAGTCCTTCCTATGTAGTTGCTACCGCAACCACATTTAAAAGAATTTTTTTTTTTTTTTTTTTTTTTAAGCATTTCACCCCAAGCAAGGCGGGAAGCCACTAGGGCGCAAGGGGTTACAGAAAATTTAGAGCAAGATCAGATAGGAGTGATAGAAGAAAGGATGAGGGTAGAGCAAATCACGGAAGAAACATGATGGGGAGGAAGAGGATCCTTACGCATAGAGGAAAAGACAGAACGAGTCGCAAAATGAATTCTTAGTTGAGTCGAAAAATAGCACAGATGGACAGCGGACAAGACCCGCCTAGCCACAAGCTCGCCCCGCGAACCAATAAAAGGAAGCCGCAAGTAAATAGGACATTTCTGAACTAAATATTGTTTTTCCTTTCGAAAATTAATAATCTTATCACGCATGACACCATCAAGAGTATCACTAGGATATCCATTTTTTAATAGAGTGCAGCGGATAAAATCCAATTCTTCATCCAAATATTGTTGACTGCAAATCATGAAGGCCCTAGGAGTTAAGGTCTTGATGAGATTGATTTTACGCTTTCTGGGATAAAATGAGTCCCAACGCGTATACAAACCAGAAAACGTTGGTTTGCGAAACACCGAAGTAAGAAATTGAGAAGGAGTCCGATGCACAAGGACATCAAGAAAAGAGAGACAATAATTAGACTCCTTTTCGATGGTAAATTTCAAAGATGGATGAAGTTGGTTCATAACTGTGAGAAAGGAATCAGCTTCCACTTCACTATTAAAAAGCCAAAATGTATCGTCCACATACCTACGGTACATAGACGGTGCATTGTCATAAGTGAGGAGGGAGGACTCATAAAAGCCTACAAAAATGTTGGCCAAAGCGGGACCCAAAGGGGAGCCCATGGCAACCCCATCAATCTGTCTGTACATAAAATTGTTAAAGCTAAACTCCACAGACATAGTGGCGAATTGCATTAGCTCAACAAACACATTTTCTTGGATATCCGGAGGTGACAAACCACTTCGATATAACATGTTACAACAAATATCAATAGTTTCCATTACTGGAACACAAGTAAACAGAGAACATACGTCAAAGAAACACATAAATCTATTTTTAGAAGGAGTATCACGAATAACCTGAACAAATGAAAAAGAATCCTTAATAGTATACGAGCTAAAATGTTCAACAACAGGTTCAAGAAGGTCTGAAAGAAAACTCGCAACCTTATGTTGAGACGAGCCTGACATGGCCAGGATGGGTCGAAGGGGTACATCATCCTTATGAGACTTCGGAAGACCATACAGACGAGGGCGAATAGACCCAACAGGTCTAATATCATCAGTGACCTCACGGGATATGAAACCACGTTTAGCCCAAGATAAGAGTTTCTTTTGAAATTTAATTTCTATAGGAATTATGCGATCATATGTCTCTACTGGACCAAGAGGAAGAAATTTTGTAGTGTGACCAAAAATGCTTTGCATTTTGGAGACATAATCAGAATGGTCCAATAGGACAATACCAGCCCCTTTATCAGGACGAGTAATAACCAAGTTATTTGCTTTTAAAGTACTGACCACAGACCGGTGCTGTTGACTCCACTTAGACTCAGAAAGGGCTACAGGAGTTAAAGCATAAGTATGTGCCAAACTATTAAGAGTAGCCTTAAGATTAGAAAGTGAGTCAGAAGAGCGAGGCACAAGTCTATATAACTGCGAGGATTACACTTCAAATTCGGAAAATATTTTTCCTTATCAGAAACACTAAATGGAACACAGTGGTCAAGGCCATGGGAAAGTATACTAGACTCGAGCTCAGAAAGCTCGTAAGTAGACAGGTTAACGATAACTCCCGAAATTGGTTCCACAATATGTCCAAACCGTTTACTAATTAAATGCTGCAACTTAGAATGTGTGTCACTAGATAATTTTCTTAAATATTTAGAATGAATAGAGCCCACATAATTAGAGAACCTAATCCTATCAAAAAATGAAAGGTAGGTTAAACATTCTCTACGAAGAATAATAAGATCACGGGTCAGTTGATGGATTCTATTTGTACAAAGCTGAATAGAATACCTCATGAAAATCTCAATTTTTAGACCTGGATTAAGTTTTGCATTCCTAATTCGAAACAGAAAAGAGGAGGGACAAACATGATTTTCAATACACGCTTGAAGAAATTTACAATTTTTTTTAATTTTCTCAATCTTGCCTTAATAAGAAAAAATTTATCAAATTTTTTGATAATATCTTTAAAATACCTTCGCTTAAAATATTTAAATAAATTGTTGGATGTACAGAACCGTAATATTGCCAGGAATAGATACAAATTATTTCCTAAAGGCATTATGAAAAATAAAAAATAAGAGATGATAACACTTACAGAACATACAAACCGGTTTCGTTCCCAAGCTCATCAGGGTCGACTGGGAACAATTTAACAATTATTGCAATATATATTGACTCACACAAACACCCTACATACAATTAAAACATTAAAAAATGAAATGATTAATGGTATGAGGGGAAAAAAAAATTCAAACCGCGTGAATTTGCACAGCACAAAGGAGGAAAAAAATTGGGAGTGTGAGGGGAATTTATGATACACACTAGAGTCTAATAACTTGAAGGAGACAGTCTTTTTGCTTGCAAAGAGACGGCTTCCTGGACCGAATATACAGAGACTCAAGTGCCCGCAAATGAAATGGAGAGTGCGAACTGGACAGTACAGTAAACCAATTCGGACTGAAATCCTTCGCACAATCCGTGCAATTTATCAAATGTCCAGTGATCGCTGATCCTGAAGTATTAACCAACTGGCTCTTACGGGCATCCGGATTAAGATCTCACAATGGGACATGCTACCTGATCCTACAATCTAAACGTTGGGAAGTCCTTCCTATGTAGTTGCTACCGCAACCACATTTAAAAGAATTTTTTTTTTTTAAGCATTTCACCCCAAGCAAGGCGGGAAGCCACTAGGGCGCAAGGGGTTACAGAAAATTTAGAGCAAGATCAGATAGGAGTGATAGAATAAATATATATTGACTCACACAAACACCCTACATACAATTAAAACATTAAAAAATGAAATGATTAATGGTATGAGGGGAAAAAAATTCAAACCGACCGAATTTGCACAGCACAAAGGAAAAAACAATTGGGGAGTGTGAGGGGAATGTATTATACACACTAAAGTTTAATAAGGTGAAGCCCAAGGAGACAGTCTTTTTGCTTGCAAAGAGACGGCTAAATAGTGTCATATATATATATATATATATATATATATATATATATATATATATATATATATTAATGTGTGTGTGTGTATGTGTGTGTGTGTGTGACACTATTTAGTGGTCGCGTGAAAATTAAAAGCGAGAAATAATTAAGTCGAGAAGAAGCTATCATGAAAGACATACTGAGCGATGTTATTTTTTTTAACAAAGAAAAGTGGTAAAGATTTTATTTTCATTTGCGAAAAAAAAAAGTTTTTTTTTTTTCGCAGAAGATCGGAAATTCGTAAGATCTCGGATCTGTCGGAATTAATTTATGCTATGAGGCGGCGAATATAAATATAGCAATCTGCCCATGCCAATAATGAAAATTTCAAATTGGTCAAGTGGCCTACAAAATAGAATGCTGGAAGATAATCGTAATCAGGTCAGGCACTGACGGAGAATGGCATTAGCTTAGACCACCCCCAAAGAAAAAGGAAGGTAAACAAAGGGGAAGAATAAACCATTAACTATCTTTCGGAGATATCATTTGGTTTGAAAAGAGACACCTGTTTTATGTTCAGCCCTTGGCATGATAAAAGTTTGTTGCCGGGACAGATCGCTGGCGACAGGGTGCGAAGACGTCCAGTTGACCACCCATTTGCCCCTGGCGAAAATCTCGTTGATAAATTCCAGATGACATTCGTTTAAGATAAAGATTAATGACCACACTACGAGTCGTAGGGGCCCAGTCGGGGAAAAGGAAAAAAAGAAAAAGGAAGATAATTTTTTTTCCTTTGAGCGATAATTGTAAACACCCGCGCTGCCGAGCGTCATTGGCTGAGTGGTGACGTGAGCGGTGGGCGAAGGTAAACATATGAGAAGGAGGGGGAGGCCTGTTGACGCCTCTGAGGGGATTGGTGTGAGATACCACTATGAGAAAGAAGGGAAACCTGTTGACGCCCTCTGAGGGGATTGGTGTAAGATACCAATATGAGAAAGGAAGAATTTGGGAGGACGATTCCCTTAAGAACCCCTCTAAAGCGGAAAGTAATGGACTTCCAAAAATGGAAAGTGATAAATTTTCCTGTCCGAAAAGAAAGAAAATCTTTATTGTGGATTTAGAATTATCGAGGAACCCAAACCACGACAGGCCCACACCCGGTTTTGGTCGGCGTCCATATAAACGGAGCAGACAGTGGCAGTTGGAGAGTTGCAGAGTTCCGAGAAGACAGCAGACGCGGACAGACGCAGACAGAGTTGAGCTGTGAGCTGGCAGACCAGCCTCGCAGGAAGTTGACATGAAAGATATCCACGCATTCCGATTTAGATTTCTAACCAAAAACAATTTATTTTTGAAGAAAAACTTAGACTCACACCACCAAAAGTTTTACGAATATCGCCTGAAGATACCAAAAACTAGTTTATTGAAAAACAACTTAAGATATTAAGACTCGCCTAACAAACGCAAAGTGTCACGTATCCATAGAAGCGGTTTGGGAGAAAGACGCAGTCCTGTATTCAGCAACCAGATATAAAAATATTTGTTATTCATTTTTTGACAGATTAGAACCTTTCGAGTTGTTACTTTATTTTCTTTTACATATACTTGTGCGATGTCACGTTTGCTCGAATTCGGCTTGCATTACGGCCCGGCGACTGATTGATTTCGTCTACCTAAGATCAAACCACAACATGGGTAGGTTAGACTAGAAATCAAAGCAGTTACTTCAGTAACCAAACGTTGGAGGCGAGCTGGGAACGACAAACCTGATACCGAATCTAACCAGATTCCCATCTGAATCAGCCAAGGGTTAGCACGTCACATTTGGCGCCGCGACCAATACCAAGTCACATAGGTCGTCACAGAATAGCACGATGGCAGAGAGGCCGGGGTGACGTTACATTTGGTGCCGTGACAACAGGATCACGTCACATTTGGTGCCGTGACAACAGGATCACGTCACATATATATATATATATATATATATATATATATATATATGTGTGTGTGTGTGTGTGTGTGTGTGTGTGTGAGTGTTTTTGTGCGTGTTTGTGTTTGTGTATTTAAATAATTTCACTCCAAGCAAAGCAATAAAGTCCCTAAGACGCAAGGGGGTTACTGAGTGTTAGAGATTATGAGAAAAATCACTATTAAGGTGAGAGAAGACGACAGAAGATAACGATTGACACTGTCTTTAAACTTTTGAAGATCTAAGTTGTCTGGAAAGAACGAAGCCGGAAGAGAGTTCCATATGTGAGAACTTCGATACAGGAGACTACTTGCACGGTACTTACAGTAACTTCTGGTCATTTCAATAGTAAAATGATGAGATCTTTCCTCCACTTAAATTCATAAAGTGGAGGTACTATACCCGAAAGTTCATCAAAGCAATTACCATGAAAATATTTATGGAAAAGACTTGGGAAAACTACGTTGCGCCAGTGGAAACGGGACTGAAACAGAGATACCAGATCATGACCAATAACAATGCAGATTGTTTTTTTTTATTTTATCAAGAATCTCTAAATATCAGGAGTACAAGATGTTGCAGCAATATTCAAGGCAAAGATTAATGGTAGACTTATAAATATGTAAGAATGATTTTGGTGAGAAAAATATTCTTGAACGACACAGGGAATTAACATTCCTAACCGTAGACCTAGCAATTGATTCAATATAATCTTTCTCCGCTTTTTCCTCCAATATGTTTCAACAGTAAAGCTTAGTTCGAAAAGGTGCAATGTGTCACTCTCTTGCATGTTTACATCAGCTATGCTGATGGAGGATAAAAATGGTTCTCTAAGAGAATTAAGACAGTAATTTCGTTTTGGGGTTTTCACTTTAAAATAATCGATAAATATATGTCAAATGTCAAAGATATCCACGCATTCCGACTTAGATTTCTAACCAAAAACAATTTATTTTTAAAGAACAACTTAGACTCACACCACTAAAACAAGTTTTACGAATATCGCCTGAAGATACCAAAAAACAGTTTATTGAAAAACAACTTAAGATATTAAGACTCGCCTAACAAACGCAAAGTGTCACGTATCCATAGAAGCGGTTTGGGAGAAAGACGCAGTCCTGTATTCAGCAACCAGATATAAAAATATTTGTTATTCTTTTTTTGACACATTCGAACCTATGTTATTCTAAGCATCCACCCAGTGAGGAGATTGTCAAGTATTCACTGCCATCTCAGAAGATAGATATATAGTAGTTTTGAACTTGTATTCGCCATGCGTGATTCAAAAGGCAATAACTAGCAGAAATAGTTATAGATCTCTATCTACGACTCATTTTGTGTCAGCACATTTTATTGTTCATGTTTTGGAAATAAGGCTTCTCTGTGTTTGTACAAAGATTAAATAAAAGTTTGTATATTTTCTTAGACCCCCACTTTGATCTTTATTTGTGCTGTATTATATTTGTCATACATGTACTCTGAAAATTTGTCTTCAGAAGATGCTATTTTATTTCATCTCACCGAAAACAGTAATATTATTCAACTCGACGGTGCCTCAGCGTAGGATGATATTGATTTTCTAAGCATAGTTAAGATGTGGTAAGGGCCGAAAGTATGGGTCACCGAGTGAGGATCGAACTCACTAATTCGTCGTAATTGTTCTAGTGAGACAAGCTTGATAACCATTTGCACCACGTCGAGGTGCCCACCTCATCGTAGGATAATGATTAACGAGCGAGTCTGTTTGACCATTATCACTGTGTGTGATCTTGTGCTAAACTAAGATTAATGAGTGACCTCTGGACCCCTCATCGTGAGAAAAATTTTTGAGTTAGTCTTCGTGGCCATTAATAGAGAATAGTGAATTTGAACCTCATTGGGTGCCTCAAATTTGTGCCAAACAGAGGTAAGCTTAATAAATAACATTATTAGCGCCTCAGCGTGAGAACGTTAGTCTGCCTGGCGATTAATAATGAATAGTGATTTCGATTCTCTTTCGGTAGACAAAGCCTGTACTATGGTTTTGAAACTAAACTAAGTTTAGTAAGTAACAACAGAATTCGTCTAAAGAGTAAACTCAAAACTAAACAAATATTAAAAAATATTTTGGAATCTATTGAGAGGTAGAATATTTCACGACAAATTTGGACTCTGGCGCCGGACGAAAGACATAAAAATATTCCTACATCAAGAGGAGTAGCAGGAGGAGCTGTAGTAGCAGTAGCTTTTGCTGAAGACATTCTCTTCTTTAGTTTCTGTTCTACATTATGTTTCCCTGTACCAAAAAGTAATAAACTTGTTAAACAAATTTCGTTTTTCTACTGTTGTTTTTTGGTAACTCATTTATAACAGAATCTTTTCTTAACCTTTATTAACTGAAACTTTTCAACGCCTCACGATTTAAACATTTTTTATGCAGCGTGTCGCTTCGGTAAGTTCTTGTCTATTGATTCTCCAAGTAGCATTTGATTCTTTATCACTCCTCTTTTTTGTTGCCACTCTGTCATCCATTTATCCAAAATCATTAGGTAAGGTTACCCGATGTTTCCTTTTGCCTGCCATTCCTTCATTATGTCCGATAATTATAA
>OZ010571.1:45413135-45543135 GCA_963932145.1 Acanthosepion lycidas | reverse complement strand
GAGTATCGGGACATACATATTAATGATGAAAGGAGTCTTGTAAAAATGAATGCTATTAGCATAGATAGAGTATTATATAGTGAAATTTTAGTGAAATTAAGTATGTGTTCAGGTCCGAAATTATTGTCCCAAGCTCACATAAATATGTGCATACGTATTTAATGAATTAGGTGTATACATTTATATAAGTGTTTCAAAGAGTAAATGACATTTATCTTCCCAAAGTGATCTGCTGTTGTTAACAAGTTTGTTTCGCAAGTCTTTACTGGTGCGTTCAAACTTCCCGCGTGCTCAATGCGAAAGCAAGCTTTTATTCTGTTATTTTATGTTAAATACTGAAAGGGGAACCCAGTGAGGATCCAATTCACGATTGAGTAGTACTGGCTAAGCAGACTATTCTCAGTTATCAACTGCTAGATGTATTATGTTTACGCTGACTGTAGCGTATTAGCTTGCAATCTAATTCGGGTAAGTATTACTTGCGTGACAATCACTTCACAGATAAAGAAGAGACTTCAGGCAACAGAAATTTGATTCCATAGAAGGATGCTAAGAATGCCATGGAATGAATATATATGCAACTACGAATTTTAAGACAAAATGAAAACAAAAAAGACACTTATACTTTTCATCAGAAAGAGTTGACATTTCTAAGGCACATAACGAGGAAAGATGGTTTAGAAAATTAGACACTCACAGGAAATATTGAAGGTGGAAGACCCAAAGGAAAACACTGCATAGCCTACCTAACGATATTGTGTAAATGGTTGGCAGAACAGGGATTACGAGAGATAGCAAAAGAAAACAGAGGACAGAAAATTGTGGGAAGCTCTGATCACCCAGTCCTGAGGGACACGATACAGAGAAGAAGAATAAAATGCGTTCCCATCCAAAGGATGGCCCATTCACTTGATTATCGGGATACACTTAATAGAGAATAATAAATATAAATTTTGATATCACAAATCTTGAATGCAGATATAAATTATATTTCAATGTTTCAGTTTCGCATGCGCCTTTATATCGATGAATATTTTAAAATGTTCTTACAAAATAAATATTTGTGTTTATTTTCGCATGAAAACAGTGAAAGGATAATTGAATTTTTGTCTCGAGTAAAAAGTCGATATAATTTTCCAAGTATAGAAAGAAAGCAAAAAAACAGAAACGAAGCAACGTGGATCCTTAAAAAGAAATTGTAAAAACTATGTTTTCTCGTCAAACCGGAAGTATAGCAAATATTGAGCACTTAGAAGAAAATGGCGAAAGACATGAAAATGTGTAATGTCAAAAATAACTTCCGTATTTTTTTTGCCTGATCCTGTCGTAGTGAAAACAATATTTTAATAATAAACGAAAACAGGGGAAAAGAAAATAAGAGAAAAATAATGAAAAAAAATCTTTAGGAAGCAAACTGTCCCTTTTCGACGTGACGCAAAGACAGCGGAAGTAACTTTAACGACCGATTTGTGTTCCGGTTCCTACTCCAAAATCCTATTGATATTTTCCATGTCTATGCGCACTTAATTAAATTTTCCATTCGCCTAATACACATTCATGTTCACACACACATAATATGTGCAAATATATATATATATGTGTGTGTGTGTGTGTGTGTGTGTGTGTGTGTGCATATGGGATAAGGATGTATATTAGATAATGATATATATTATCATACACCAAGAAAAATATTGGCAAAATTATATGCCAAAGTGGAAAATTTCTTCGTTTAGAACTATATCGATGAAGTCCTAAGTCGAAAAACGTCAAAAAAAACAACTTTTTTCCACTTTGTCATATATATATATATATATATATATATATATATATATGACAATATATATATATATATATATATATATATATATATATATATATATTTGTGTCTGTGTATAAATATATATATATATATGTATACATATATATATATATGTATATATATATATAAATTTGGTACCTCCACGAAAATGTAAACAAACAGAGATAGCATGATGAAAAAGACGCCGAACTTGACGAAAACAAGTTTTATCGTCTAATGTTCATATTATTATTAAAGAGGAAAGACCAAAGTATTTTTGGGGTATTCTTTTTACATTTTTTAATCGTTCCTAGCACGTTCGAAATTTTCGTTAAAAATCTTGTTTTTTTTTGTCAAAAAAAAGGACAGATAATCAATCATTTTCAATCACATTCAATCATTCCGTAGTCTATTTTGGCGGTTGTTTTACCGGAAGTCGTTTATTTGTTTATTCATTTGGGTTAAATCATTTTGCTGTTTTTTTTTATTTTTATATTTTTATTATTTTTTTATTTTTGTTTCGTATCTTACATATTTATTTATACATTTTTTTTTTAAATTTTAATCGGTGTTTTTATTAACGTAGTAAAAATTGTTTATATCGCTTATTTAATAGTTTTGTTTTAGTTTGGGAAGATAATTAAAGCTATTTATTCAATTTTGGGGTTGATTGTTGTAGTCTATTCTAACTATTATTTTGGCGGGAACAGTTTTAATTTGTTTATTACTTCATGTATTCATTGGGATTGATTATCTTTATTGTTTTTTTTTAACGGTTAATTTTCGAGATTTGTTTGTTAGTTTATTTATTTATTTGGATGAATTTAGGTTAATTTATTTATTTGTTAAACTGTATATTTTCTCTTTTCGGTTTTCGATTTTTAAATAACGTAGTATATTTTTTATCGATATATAAGAGTTATAGCTATGTTTTCGTCCGATTTTTGGTTTGATTTTTGTAGTCTAACTAATATTTTGGCCATAATGGTTTGCTAATTTGTTTATTATTTACTTTATTTGAGTTCATTGAACATTTTTTCTTATTTTTTATTCTATTTCGTCTATTCTAACAGGAGTGATTTGCTAATTTTTTGGGTTAATTTATTTTGCTTATTTTATTGTCATTTTGTTTATTTATTTTTATTTTGTTTTATTTTTCCGTTTTCGAGTTTTAAGTAACGTAGTAAAAATTTGTTTTCATGTCTGCATTTTGAGATGATGTAATCTAACATAGACGAAAAAGTATGTCAGTAGATAATTTTTTGTCTGAAATAGTCACTTTGTAGTGTTCAATAGTTGAAATACTCTCCAACATTTTGACTAATAAATTAGTATATATATATATATATATATGAGTATATATATAAGTAAATATATATATATATATATATATATTTATATAGATAATATTAATGGTCACTATATATATACCAATATACATATATCAATATATATATCAATATATATATATATATATATATATATATATATATATATATATATATATATATACCCAAGCGGATAAAATCCAGGTAGAAATGAAAGGCCAGGAAAGAGTAAGAATATAATATAAAAACCTTAAACATTAATAGGTCTGATGATTTGGTCGTGATTATGATTCCAATGTAATAAATTATATCAATGGAATAGTAGTGTTTGAGCCTTATATATATATATATATATATATATATATATATATATATATATATATATATATATATATATACATATATTGTGAGACCGGAACTACCTACGCAATAGACTCTTCCAGGTCTGTATTAAGTATGCGACACAACACTCTAGAAAGAGAGACAGAGAGAGTCGCATACGACTACCAGTATTGGACACTAATATATAGTAAGCTCTGCTTACACTATCTCTGTAACCTGTCGTTAATATATCTTCTTACATCTAATCCGTGTTCCGTGCTTTCCTTCTGTGGTCCCGATTTTGGCCCCACATCAGTGGCGACGAGGATTCGAGAAACGCACTCACAGCGAAACCTCTATACCTTACCAGTTCCACATCTGTGTCGACGAAGAATTCGACAAACGCATTCACGTCGAAAAACCGCAATACCTTGCCAGTCCCACATCAGCGGCGACAGAAAGATTCGAGAATCTCGTTCTCACCATATCAGTAGCGACAGAGTACTCAAAAAATACACAGAAACTCCACGCGTTCCCACAGCAGTGTTGAACGAGAAATTAAGCTAGTATTACTACATTAGCGATTTAAACGCAACACCCAGCGTCTACATATATAAAATATATATATATATTCCACTACCAAACAGCAGTGACGAATTAGCGATTCGACATCTACGGAATATTAAAGTCTGTCCAAATAACATTACGAGAACGATTTCATACACACCCACACAGAAAAAAAAAACAGTTTGTTCGTAAAACAAACTGACAACACAAGAGCAGAAGTGCTACCATTGTACTCAAGTTTTCGAAAAAATATCTAAATTTTTTTTTTATGTAACTGAGTTGAACTCGTGCATAAAATTATTCTCCCCTCAAATTTACTTAGGCGAGTTTTCTCTTTTTTGTACCTCTATATAAAAAAAATACATAATAAGTGTGGTGAAAATTTATACAATTACGTTAAAATTAACGGAACCACGGAATTGCAAAAAAGCTAAACACATAATTAGTTTAGTTTAACTAATTGTCTGTCCATATTTTTTTTTGTAAAAGTAAAAAAAAAAAAAAAAAGAAAAAAAACCTATCAAGATTTTTTTGTTTACTCCCCTTAGTACACGGGTTTCAAAGCAACAAAGTCGCTGTCATTTTTGTTTGTCCGAATATGGAAGATTTTCAAAAAGTAATTGCCCAAATGCTAAAAGTAAATTTGGATCAGCAACAAAAATCAGAAGAAAGACAACAACAACTATTTTTGGAATTACATAAACAACAAATGGAATTCCAACGAATTACGCTTCAGAATGCTGAACTACAACAGAAACAACTCGTAAATGCATTAAAACGCTCAAACTCTGAAAAAGATACAATATTCTCCCAGAGTACAATCTATAATTCAATGGAAACCTTTGAATACGTACCAGAGAACGACAAAACGTTCGAGGCTTTTTACAGGGGCTACGAAGATATTTTCAACATAGACCGTGAACAATGGCCCAAAGGTACATCTACTATTGAGAAAACTGGGAACTACAGAACAGGCTTCAAGCTACCCAAGAAAACGACTGACTTGGATTTTTCAGAGACTATTAAGCTCCTTTCAGAACTATTCGGTCCTAACACAACCTTGTTCCACAAACGTTGGAAATGCCTGAACACAGTCAGAGATAACCAGCAAGATTTTCTAACGTCTGCAGCATCGGTAAACAAGCTCTGTAAAGATTTTAAACTAGCCGAACTGACTGCCAATGATTTTAAGTGCTTAATTTTCGCACATGGTCTAGTATCAACAGAAGACGCCGAAGTCAGACGACGAGTACTGACCAAGCTTGAGAACGAACAAGGACTGACTCTCCAAAAACTGGCGGAGGACTGTCAAAGAGTAATATCTGTAAAGTGTGACTCAAACACTATCGAGGAATCAGGTGTGGCTCAGATTAATAAAATCAGAAGCAAGTCTACCTACTATTTCCCCTCAAAAAGACAAAAGGCAAATCTCATGTCCTAAATTCCGCAGTAACCAAAACCCAAATAGGTTAAAGAAACCGCCCGGACCATAAAAGTGGGCATACTTTAACTCGGTGCTGGTACGCCAACAGAACGAGAAAACCCAAAAATAAAATTAGGCAAGCTCAATCTGACAATATTGTCCATAGGAATTTAAGAAAATATGTAACTGTGGATATTTTCAGTAAGTCCATTAAATTCCAGCTTGACTTGGGTTCTGATCTTTCAACCATTAACTGGCGTACTTGGCGAAAATTAAACAAGCCATCCTTATTAAAAACGGATAAAACAGCAAAATCCGTAACTGGCGAAAAGATTAACATTTTAGGCGAGGTAATACTTACAGTAACACTAAATGGAGTTACCAAAAAGCTCAAAGCCTACGTATTAAAAACTTCAGATAACTTATTTGTAACTGATTGGACAGAAAAATTCAGTCTTTGGGATTGCCCAATGATCACATTTTGTCGCAAGATACAAAGTACAACGTCCAATTTCGTCAATCTAAAAAAGGAACTCAAACAACAATTTCCCCAGGTTTTTTCTGGCGGCCTTGGGGAAAAAAAATGAAAGCTAAGTTCAAGGTGAAGGACGGTACACAACCGGTATTCAAAAAGAAACGGAATGTCCCTTTCGCTGCTCTAGAGCAAATAAACAAAGAGTTAGATAAACTCGAACAAGCAGGTATTCTGTCAAAAACAGATTTCAGCGAGTGGGCAGCACCTACGGTCTACGTAAAAAAGAAGTCCACTCAAATACGAGTATGCGCAGATTTTTCCACATGGTTAAACGATGCCTTGCAAGATCACCACTATCCTCTCCCTAGCCCTGAAGAAATTTTCAATAAACTCAATGATGGAAATTTTTTTTTCTAAATTCGACCTCTCGGACGCATACGTTCAAATAGAGGTGGAAGAACAAAGTTCAAAATTGCTCTGCATAAACACCCATAGAGGGTTGTACAAATACAACAGACTGGCTTTTGGAGTAAAGGTTGCGCCTGCAATTTTCCAGCAGGTCATGGACGCCATGCTGGGCGATCTTGACTACGCAACAGCCTATTTGGATGATATACTAGTTACTAGTAAAACTACGGCAGAGCACCGGAACCATATAATTCGTATTCGAAAAGATACAAGAATACGGATTTAAGGTTAAGGAGGCAAAGTGTGATTTTTTTTCTTACCAGAGATTAAATACTTAGGGCACATCATAAATAAAGACGGTCGTCGACCGGATCCAGAAAGAGCCAACGTGATCAGAAACATGCCGACCCCAGATAACGTTCAAGCGTTACAAAGCTTCCTCAGCCTAGCTAATTTTTACCAAGGGTTCATTAAGAACATGCAAAATTTGAGAGGGCCTCTCAACCAACTCTTAAAAAAGGACAAACCATGGTCATGGACCCCGGAATGCCAAGACGAGAAGATCAAGAAAACTCTTACTTCAGACCTCTCCCTCACCCATTACGACCCTAGTCTCGACATCATAGTCGCAAGTGATGCAAGCTCGTACGGCATTGGTGCTTGCATTCTGCATAAACTGCCAGATGATTCGCGAAAAGCTGTGGCTCACGCATCAAGATCTCAACTTCCAGCTGAGAAACAGTATTCCCAAATAGAGAAAGATGCTCTAGGGTTAATATTCGCTGTGACAAAGTTTCACAGATATCTACATGGTAAACGGTTCATACTGCAGACGGACAATAAACCTCTAATTACCATTTTTGGTTCTAAAAAAGGTCTGCCAGTCTATACTGCAAATAGACTACTTCGTTGGGGAACTATTCTCTTAAACTATAATTTCAAGATAAAGTTCCTAACATCCAAAAATATTTGCCATGCAGACAGTTTATCGCGACTCATTCCAAAAAATACAGAAGTCTTTGAAGACTCCATCATTGCTACTGTAAGGACAAATTGTGAAATCAAAAACATGATCGCGAGTACCATAAGAGAGCTCCCAGTTACTTTACGCGACATAAAAAGGGAGCCTCGAGAGGATGAATTCATTCAATCCATAAAAAGCAAAATTTGCAACAAAGACCCCAATGTGCCTGAAGTTTTCTCCCTCTGCGATGATGCCCTATTATACAATGACGACGTAGTGATTCCAAACAGCCTACAAAGAAAAATCCTCAGGGATTTTCACATGGGACATCCGGGGAAGAACCGTACGAAAAGCCTCATGCGCTGCTATGTTTATTGGCCAAACATGGACAAGGACATAGCAGATATGATAGAATCATGCAAAGGATGCGCGCTTGCAGCAAAAGCTCCAACCACGACGTGCAAACCATGGCCCAAAACAGATCATCCATGGCAAAGAATTCATATCGATTTTGCAGGGCCTATAGACAACATGTACTACCTCATTGTTGTGTATAGCCACTCAAAATGGCCTGAGGTCCTACAATGCAAAAGAACAACCACAAACTGCACGATCGGATTTCTACACAAGCTCTTCGCACGTTTTGGCGTGGTAGATTGTGTAGTTACAGATAATGGCACTCAATTCACATCAAGTGAATTTAGAGACTTCTGCAAGTCATATCAGGTGGACCACATTACAACGCCTCAGTACCACCCTAGGTCTAATGGCCAGGCCGAAAGTTTCGTGGACACTCTAAAAATAAAAAGGGCTTTAAAAAAGGCACTAGGCACACCGACAGGTAGAGCCTTGCAACAGTTTCTACAGGTGTATCGGATAACCCCTAATCCGAACACGCCTATGGGAAGCTCGCCTGCAGAAACAATGTTCGCAAGGAAAATCAAGTCTGTCTTCGACAAACTTATTCCACGGCAAGCAAAGTTAAAAAAAACCGTATCGCCTCATCAGAAATATTTCAATCCCGGCGATAAAGTCTTTTTCAAGGCTTACAAAAACAATATAACATTCTGGGAAGTAGGCACCATAAAACAAAGAATTAGCGAACTGGTCTATATTGTCCAAGGACCGAAAAACATTCACAAACGCCATTGGAACCAGCTCAGAAAATGCCGTTTGAAGGAATCGGAGGAATCATTACAAAATAACTGTGAAGAACCGATCGACGTAATTTTCGATCATTTCGATCTCGACATGCCCCAAATCTCTCCTGAAGTGCGACGCTCAGGAATGAAAAGGAAATTTACTCAACCGCTCGACGTAAATTCCAAGGGGAAAAAATATGAACAGTTTCATTTTTTCTCTCCTTTTCAAAAAGAAAACTCTTGGAAGGGGGGTATTGTGAGACCGGAACTACCTACACAATAGACTCTTCCAGGTCTATATTAAGTATGCAACACAACACTCTAGAGAGAGAGAGAGACAGAGAGACAGAGAGACAGAGAGAGTCGCGTACGACTACCAGTATTGGACACTAACATATAGCAAGCTCCGCTTACACTATCTCTGTAACTTTTTTTTTTTTTTTTTTTTTTTAAGCATTTCACCGCAAGGGGTTACAGAAAATTTAGAGCAAGATCAGATAGGAGTGATAGAAGAAAGGATGAGGGTAGTGGATAGATCAAGGCAACTGGAGATGTCGATTGACATTACACTTGAATAGCTGGAGATTATAGCTCACAGGGAAACAGGAAAAGGGAAGGGAGTTCCACAGGCGAGAGGTGCGAGACATGAAGCTATTAGAGTAGAAGAGACGGCTACATTTAGGAGTTTCGACAGTGAAGGGGTGAGAGCGGGATGCCAGCCTCGTAAGGCGCTGGAACCTGTTGTTAATATATCTTCTTACATCTAATCCGTGTTCCGTGATTTCCTTCTGTGGTCCCAACTTTGGCCCCACATCAATATATAAAGAAAAAACAGTAAGATATATAATCCTGTGTTCTTTTTGATATTTTTTATTTTTACAAAACAGTGCTCAATGTAAATTTACAGAGCATAAATATTATAAGTTAACCGATTGAAAATATGGTTTCGATGAAACGGAACTAATGCCTTTAATTTGATTATATAATTAAATTTAAAGTTTTTATCTTACACTTTTGAAACATGGTTATTACTGTGTAGCGAAAAACATATTTTCAATCAGTTAACTTATAATATATATATATATATATATATATATATATATATATATATATATATATATATATATTGTTTACGGTTTTCTGTATTTCTCATAAACATCTGTAAATGACTGCAGTATTTACTCGTTCAAAGAAACTTAAATTCTATTACGGCATTTTACTTTCGACATTTATATCGAAAGTCAGCCATTTTGAAAGATGATTAGAAATAGGAAAAAAAAATAAGGTAATATCATAACTCTCTCCCGTGGGTATCAAAACTGAACCTTTTGCTGCTGATTTATACTTTTAAATTATTTTAGAACAGGCATTACTTTTTGACTATCTCTCGCATATAAATGGATATGTAGTTTAAAGTTGCGCACGATAAAACTCAAACATTACTTAGCATTTATGTTTATCTTCAAATCTATCTCTCCATATATGTTACAGATATTCACTTGAATACACAATAGTTTATTTATTTCCTCTTGTCTACGATAAGATTTTTGTTCGCATGATGTCATTTGTTTCATGGCGAATGCTCGCATAAAGTTTCAGACTTAACTTTGCCGTGTATCTTCCTCTCTTTGACTACAATCAGGAAGCGGAATTATTGAACGAAACACAATGGAACTGTATAGGGGAAATGTTAGATTTCCAGCTGCAATGCAAGCGATATAAAATCGTCGATGTGTATTTAATCTCGCAAGCTTTCACGCGCAAATCTTGAGGTAAACTTCATACGCATGTCTTCACTTCTGTATTTGTACCTATTTTATTTTGAGAAGGTGTTCATGCGCATCTTATTTTAAACGTGGACGTGCTGTGGCACGAACGAATTACTTTCCCTTATTTAACAGACAGTGGAAACGCTTAAGTTAAATATTTACAACATGTCGAATAAAAAAAAACGTTTTATTTTTTTTGTCTAATTGTCTAAATTTATAATTATTCAGATTTATGTAAATAATATTGGCTTGAATTAGAACTCAACAGTGAAGATTTACAATAAACAACTATCATGTCATTTAAACGAATTTTTTGTATGAATCCATTTTGTTATATATTGTAAAATTCAAATAGTTAAAATCGACGAGCATTTAGAATTTAAAAAAGTGAATGACTGCTTATTTGTTCGATCATAAGTTTTGAATCTGGATGTAAATATAAGCACAAGTGAAATTGTTTCATTCAAACACTTCTATACTTATAAATATATTTAATATTTTACGTGTATGTTGTACTAACAACCACTGAGAAAAGTTCTCATTGGACGGAAGAAAACAACGTCTTCTTTATACGAATCGTGGATTAAAATTAGTAATTACGAAAATTTTCGATTTAGTTGAAATTATGAGAAACGCATTAGAGTTACGATTTTAAAGTTAAAACGAATAATTGATTGAATATAATTATTTTAAAATTAAACAATTCTAAATTAAATAATGCGCGCACACACACATACACATACAGGATGCAATGGGTAAATTTTCGCCATTTTATATTTTTAATTTCTCCTGATTTGACAATCACCTGTTCCTCAAAAGTCACTTAGCTGGAAACCTATATCGTAGTGATGATGACGTCATATCTGCTGTTGACCTCTTTAACCAACAGGACGAAAAGTCTTCTTTGAACTGTCACATGTTAGACATGTTGAAGGAAACAATGCAGTTATTTATAAGAAAAATCGAAATTAATCCAGACAAGATTTAACAGCTCTAACATCACTCTCTCATTTTCAACCTATGAACTTTCATCCCACCCTCGTACGTCTCTCCAACTCTCTCTGTGTCTATCTGTATATATATATATATATATATATATATATATATATATATATATATATATATATATATATATGTATTCAGATGTCTAGTCGCACTGAGGAGCTGTAAAACAGCGAAACAGCTAATTCTATAAACAACAGCCACCTGAATGCAAAGCTCTTCAGTAAAATGAATCGAGCCCTATGGCTGATTGGCACTTATTTACATTCGTAAAAGCAATACGCTAGATTTAGCTAGATTAGTATCTCGAATGAAGATAGCTCTGTGGTAGAGATTCTGACTAACATCGAATCGCTTGGGTTTCTATCCTGGCTTAAGGCATTCGGATGTCTAGTCGCACTGAGGAGCTGTGATACAGCAAAACAGTACTGTCTGCGAATGGCATATATCTATAGATAGAATAAACCTTTATAGTTCTTTAATTAGCTTCTTGATGTTAAGCTGAAATTCATTAAGGAAAGGGCTGTATTTTTTTTGTCGGATAAATGTTTGATCGCAAAACATTTTAAGACACATTCCTCTCCATCTTCCTAATACAGGAAAATACATGTTGATAGCATCAATAAATTACACCATGATAATGATAAACAAAAACTTCAAATTTTCGAGGCCCTGTGTACTAAAACGAACCAGCTAACTCTGAAAAAATATTACGAGTGTAGTAGCAAAGTATTAAAATGCATTTGACTAATATTTAACGCCATTTTGCATTTTTACCATCTATGGATAGTGTTCTCATATTGGGACACGTGCAACCCCAAGCGCCAAAAAAAAAAAAAAAAAAAAAAAAACAAAACAAAAAAACATAGCTACAACAGATAATTTAAAATAATCCGTTAATTCGTGTTTACAAAAATCCCCATCACAACGATCACAGTTACAAGTTTGCGCATTGATGCCTTAGTATAATCTTGGAGAAGATTGAAATTAATTGGGTTAACAAAAAACTACGGCGTCTTCCTTGAATAATTTCATCTTAAGATTAAGAAGCTAATTTCGAATATGTAAGACCATAACATTCACCAAAGTAAAAATCATCAGTTTTCTGAAAAGAAGCATGGAAAATTATGCATGTAGAAGTCTTAAATAGCTGGCTATAACATAAAAAAAAACACTTCTAAGATTTCCTCAAGTTTGTGCAAGAAATAGCGATAACAAATAGTACTTGTAGAGTATAGTTATCGGAAATGGCAGTGGGATTGAAGTTCAAATTCCAGGCGAGGGCGTTGCATTCGCTTTCGCACAAATACCCAAGAGAAGGTATGAATATGTGTCTTCAATTACCAGCTATGGGTTACTAGCAGAGCGGATGTCTAGTCTTGGTTGGAAACTAGTCTAGGAGGAATAACAATTTGAATTCAAAACCAGCTAGAAGTATGGACTACGTTAAAGGCTATTTTTGGCCTTGAACTACAACTGTTGCTCTGACTGTTGTGTCCCCTGAGTACAGCATACAACTCCAGTGAGTTACGGGACTTGTGACCTCTTTAGGTAATGAAAAGTTTTTAGTTGGACCATCGCCCACAAATCTAACATGAGTAAATACCAAATAAAAAAAAAGATCTTTGACGGGTAGAGAATTTTCTAGCACCGCTAGCAACAAATATTTAATGTGAAAGGTATTTTATAAACTACAATGTATATTGGTTTGTTATTGTTGTTTTTTGTGTTGAAAACCTACATCTACCTCTGGCTATTTGATAAATTAATGATTTGGGGGAATCAAGAATAGATAAAATGACGAAATAATTTATGTCTATATAGGTGATATATATATATATATATATATATATATATATATATATATATATATATATATATATGGTGCAAAGTGTAAATTGTCGCCATTTTATATTTTAATTTCACGCATGCGCGTTGCTTGTTTTTGATTTTGTCGACAGCACAGTAAGGTCACTTGAGCACTGCCTATGAGAAAAAGTGCACTCTGCCAGAAATTTGGAAACGACATACTGTTCTGCTTGGTAGTCACTCCAGAAGCTTGAATAAATTCAGCATGTTTGGGTATCAATCTGAGGACAGTGCAGAGGATTCGGAAAGAGTTGGTTGATATATCCACACGACATCATTGTGTTTTGTGTGATCACTTGTTATGGCGACGTTATACCTCCATTCATTTTTACACAGGGCCTCATACTGAACATGGAGTCCTACATCAAGTGTTTTGAGGGGTAATACTGCCCTGGGTCAAGAAGGTGGCTGTTGCTACACAAGCAGGAGAGCCCAGTCATGGCTGTCCGAAAATATCTGCGACCACACCAACACTTACATCTGGCCACCTAATACCCCAGACTGCAAGAACATTGATTATTATGTTTGGGGCGCAGTTGAACTGAAGGAAGGATTCTTGTTGGCATATTGTCTTCAAATTCTTGATATTTGTTGGTGCTCTTTTCCCAATTTGAATTTTCAAATATCGCCATAAATTCTCGATTGGGTTCAAGTCTGCAAGTCATCAACGTTACTTTCAGCTACCCATTTCCTTGTAGTTCTAGCGGTATGCTTAGGATTATTATATATATATATCACCTTATTATTATATATATATAACCTAGTCAGTGAAGAATGGCAGCATTCACTAACTTAAACAAGAAGACCGTCCAAAGAGTTGCAGGCGATTCCGATGTCGTCTGGAGACTGTGGCTGAAGCCAATGGCGATTTTATTGAATAAATTTACTCTATAGCATTTCAAGATATTTTTGCGTAATTTGATATATATATATATATATATATATATATATATATATATATATATATATATATATATATATCTGTTAAAATGAGATGTAAGTGTTATTTTCCTTTTTGACTAATTTTAAAGACACTTTATCCATCACACCCTGTATAGGTGATATATATATATATATATATATATATATATATATATATATATATATATATATATATATATATATGTGTGTGTGTGTGTGTGTGGAGATAAAATAAAAAATGTATTACACACAGGAGAAGAAGAATTGAATTGATGCTACACCAGATATAGCTACATGGCTTCTAATGTAAAAGGAAATATTTTTTATTAGTCCAAGAAACGGTGAAATTTACAAAAAAAAAATGAGAACAGTGATTTTTATTTATTAGTATTTTTTATTCTGTTATTGGTTATTGCTTATTTGTATTATATTATTAAATTTTAATTAATTCATTTAATTCCAAATGTTATATTGATTTTTTAATTTTATTTATTTGTTATTTACATCATTTACTTATCTCATTAATTGGCTTGGATTGCATATATTAAATTTAACTTAAATAATTTTTATTATAAACTTTAAATACATTATATTTACTGATATGTTTATATATTTGACACAAACGATCTATATTTATTTACTTATTCATAATTTAACATTTTAAAAATTTATTTTATATATGATAAGGAAAAGAAAGACGTAATTTTCATTTTTAGAGGAGAGGCTTTCTTAATTCTATCGTCTACTTTCTAATGTTTAAGCACTTTGTTTTTGAATTTATTTTTCAATTTATATGGCACTAAACGATTATAAAGCAGCTCGGAATAAAGAATCACGGAGCCGAGTTCGAATTCCAGTCGCGTTCGTCACATTCTGTTACATGCAAATACCTTTAGAAAAGGTATGAATCAATCTCCCCATCCCCAGCTATGAGAAAATAACAGGATAGACTGGGTCCTATAGCCTTGGGTGGCAACCGGTCTAGGAGGAAGACGACTGAATTCAAAACCTCCAACAATGAGACTATTTAGCCTCACCAACCCGCAATTTGCCAAGTATGGTGAGAAAGGCTATACACATGAAAACATGATCAATCAAGACGGGCCTCTCCAACAGGGGTGAGAAGGCTCTGAATTTGGATTCTGATTTGGAAACAATTAGTGTTATAATAATAATAACAACAACAACAACAAAAGAGAAGCTGAAACAATACATTCAAGCGAAGGCGTTATGAAAAAAGAAACAGATAATTCTGGCAAAACAAGATCTTCAAAGAAGATGCCAACAATCTATATCGGGAACTTAGAAAAAATTAAATAGAGATAAATAACCAAACTAATATCCAGGAATTCGAGGAGATCCTGTGCAAGATGTGGGAAAACTGCAAATAGCACAGTGAAAGAGATGCATGGAACAAGCAAGAATAGGAACAACACATACATATTGAGTGCCAAAAATGGACGGATATTAATATTACTGAAACGACCGTTGTCATCTGCAAAACCCAAAACTGGAAAACACCAAGAATTGACCGAATAGCCAATTTTTGCATAAAAAAAATATCTAGCACCCACCTCGCACGGGCATACAATGATATAATCATAAACCTAGAAAAATGTTCCATATGGCTCACGTGGAGTGTAACATACCTCCTCCCCAAAACAGAAGAGACGCAGAACCCGAAGAACTATACGGCTATCACTTCCCTACCAACAATGTACAAAATCCTCACATTTGTCATAACCGAGACGACATACAGCTTGAGTAAAACAATTTACTCCCAGCAGAACAGAAGGTATGTAAAAGAGGAAATTACAGGCGTAAGGATCAAGAAATTATCAATAAAACAATTTTAGGACAGGTGCAAACAAAGAAAAGAAACTTATCGACAGCATGGATCGACTGAAGAAGAGCCTAAAAATATATAGAGTATGTCCCACAATGGTCAAATTCATAACAGAGAGCAGGAAAAACTGGAAGACTACACTAAATCTGAACCATACAAACGGGTCATTAACATCGAGACCAATCAACATCAAAAGCGGGACCTTCCAAGGAGATTCATTGCCACCACTACTCTTCTGCATTATCGCCCCTCAGAGGCCTACTGAACAAAAGTATCTACGGATACAAGTCACAAAATGGCAAACTGAATCACCTATTCTATATTGATGATCTTAAAACGGTTGCCAAGGATTTTAACTAGCAGAAAAACCTAGTCACCATTGTCAAAACCTTCAGCAAAGACATCAGAGTAGAGTTCTAAATCGTCAAATGTTCCAAAGCCACCTTCAAAGGCGGCAAAATAACGAAAACTACGAATTAAGACTTTGATATCAACAACAAGATTAAGGAACTAGGCCAAGATGGTACATATAAATACTTAGGGATTAATGGAAAGGGAATATAACATTCAATTATGAAGAAAAAAAATCCGAAAATAATATTATTGGAGAGTGCGTTTACTAGAAAGCGAACTATATGTAGCCAATAAAATGAAGGCTATCAACATCTTAGCTATAGCCGTAGAAACATACAACGTCAACATTATTAAAAGTTGAATGACATTAAATGATTGGACGCCAAGACCTGAAAAATGCTTAACCAAATGAGGATGCACGACTCGAAAGCAGATGTTGATATGCTGTATGTACCAAGAGCTTTAGGAGGCCGAGGTCTAATGTAACTTCTAAACTACAACAATAGGATTCGAAGCGTACTTCACAAAAACCAATTAATCTCTCCTACAAATAGTAAAACACCAAATCCGCTCCATCATCTAAGAAGCTGCACTTTTCAAGAAACAGAAAATCCTACCAACAAAAAACGAAGCGAATACTATCTACGCTAGACGAGTAAAATAGAAGGCAAAACAACTTGGTGAAATGAAATTGCAAAAAAAACTGGAATGACAAGGCATCGCAGGACAAATATTAGGTTGGTGCAAAAATAATGACGTAATAATGTCGTTTTTTGACGTTAAAAAATACGTCAAAAAACGACATTATTACGTCATTATTTTTGCACCAACCTAATAAATAAAAAGAACGAAAGCAGCAAATGTGGACAAACAAGCCACATCAGTGGCTGAGGAGAACCGAACTGAAAACTGAGAAGGAAGGCCTAATTATCGCATCTCAGGAGCCTCGCAATCAGATCCTATCACTGTCACATAATCAAGGATGGAACTAATCCAAAATGCAAGATGTGATGAAACAGTTAATCAGAATGGCCGGAACTGGCAAAAAATGTATATACCCACAGACATAACAAGGTAGCGACATATTTGCACTGGAATCACAAAATCGAAACCACTGAGAGATGGTATGAGCACCAACCAGACACAGTTACCCAAACTAACAATGTAACTATTCTCTGGGGCATGCCAATTCAAACTGGCAGGACAATAAAACCCAACAGACGTGATATTATCATAAAAGACAAGACATTTCGGAAGTGCATGCTTATTCACATAGTAGTACCATGTGAGGGAAACACTCCCATGAAAATTATCGAGAAATTGTCCAAATACAAGGACATGGAAATCATGGAAATTACCAGGATGTGAGGAATGAAGATTGAGACTGTAGCAATAGTAATCGGAGCTCTAGGCGTCGTGTGAAGAGGAATTGACAATTTTACTAACAGTCTCCCAAGTAACAAGTTGCCCAGAAAATTGCCCTACTAGGAACATCCAATATACTAAAAAAAGTGCTTTCATTTAAATGACTATTCTTCTATAGTTTCTAAGGACCATAGTTTGGACCTCGCGCTACTGGATACAAAGCAGAAAACATAACATACCCAAATAATAATAATAATAATAATAATAATAATAATAATAATAATAATAATAATATTGTTATGCAAACCATTCCGATGACTCGAAGAAATATCAAGTAGAGATATGTCGCGGTATAAAAACCTTGATAAGAGCATACGGGTCTTTCTTACTATGGTTGGCAACCTACAAAGTGACGGTATAATGAGAAATGCACTAGGTGAAAGAAAACATCTAAAACAAAATAAGTTATTGTAGGAAATGATGAAAAATAGTAGTGAAATGCTTAGTAATGGCGTTAATGGGACTGGAACGGACTGTCGTGAAAATTCATCGCCCGCCAGGTGTGATGTTAGGTACTAGAGTGAGGAGAGACAAGCTCCCGCCAATCCTTATCCTGCGACCGACCAAGAAACGTAATCAAGTATGCTACGTAAAGCGACGAAAATGGTCTATGCTAGAATATGTTAAGGTTAATTTACTTCCTGGTTCAGGAGTAGTAAAAAGGACTTTTGCTGCCTGGTTGAAAGAAGGTATATTCTACATGTTTGAAAACTGATCAACCAGGTAAGTGTGATACGGAATGAAGGAGGATTGAAATTGCACCTATTAGAAAAAAAAGTTGTCAACAAAGCAAGAAATGATAGAGATCTTGGCAATGACATCTCTGCAAAAGGTCAACGGCAGGAGCTGAAACAGGGAAATAACGAACTAACGACAGTTGAAACGCCGAAGCTAAAGAAACCATTGTACCTGAACTGGATGAAGGTCAGAATGTATTGCTGAGTAGGTTGCTTGAATTAATGAAGTGTACAGATGATCGCCATCCTATTAATCCCAGAAGGGTTGATAGAAATCTTCTTAAAAGACTTACCCACGAGGTAAATGATAGTCATCAGTTCATACCGATAATATTACTGAGACAAAGGATCTGAGAATAGAAATAATGAGAAAACGGGGGGAAGAAAAATCATTTGGAAGAAGAGGAGGATAGCGGGAAACATTATACTGCTAAGAAAATATCTGAGTAAGGTAGAACAGTGATATAAAGAAAGCTGAAAACATGGTAAGGAGAAGCATCAAACCAATCTATGTATGATTGGATTGACTTCTAAAAAGTCTATGGTATGGTACGTCATCTATGGATCTTGGAAACACTCCACATTGTCGATATAGTGGACAATACTATTACTGTTCTTAAGAAGAATGTGAGTGATTGGAACACTCGTTTGTTATCAAATAATGCATGGGGTGTTTTTCCATGTGTCTCATTCTCAGCATGTTTTTACAAGGCCAATGGCCACTCGAGGTAGAGGGTTACGTTAGGAGGCCATTTGTGTGTATAGGAGTGGAAGGTAACGGTTAATCCTAGCTTTGAACAGGTTAAGAGTGTTGTGATCAGGGAAACATCCTCTTGGGAGTCGGTTCCACAGGGAAGTGGATCGTTGGTAGAAGCTGCTCAAGTGGAACTTACTTCTCAGAGATGGAATACAATGGGAATGTGGATTGTTTACTACTATGTAAATATGGCGTGTTCTTGCTGTGAGGGTTTAACTTGGTGGGAACAGAAAATGTCGTTTGTCCAGTCATTTTCCGTGGAAGCAGCGTTAGAACAGTGAAAGTTTTGCGACATCACGCCTCTGGGGTAGAGGTTGGATGGTGGAGAATTATTCATCAAGACATGGGCGCAGAGATGCGTTTGGAATCTATCAAGGCTGGAGAGTGTGGTCAGGACAGTTTCTGCCCAAATATGATTACAGTTTTCCATTTTTGGCCTGATCTGGCTATTGTAAATGTAGAAAATAGGTTGAGGAGTCAGGTACTTACTCGTGTGGAGCCGACCATTTTATCTTTATTCTTAGCAATGGATCATATGTACAAGTTCAACTTGAGGCCAGATGTGAGCTTGAAGTTCAAAAGTTTTTCAATGCACGGTGCTTTCCTAAAAGGACCTCGGTTCATCCGGATTGGTGGTAGTTCGAGGTCAGATCGACTATGATGGTCTTCAAGGCATTGAATGTAACCAACAAATTGTTACCTCTTTAGGTAGTTTGTGCAAGATCGGAAGAGAGGTCAGTTGCCAATCTCGAGGGTTTTAGAGATGCGTCTGTATATAGTTGTACATAGTTGTATCATTGGCATTCAGGTTTTCAAATGATCTGAATATACACTGATCATTTATCTAAATCAAAAAGAGAATTAATTCGAGGAGTGACCCCTGGGGTACGAATGTTTTGACTGCTAGGGCACCGGAGGACTGGCCAAAATAACTACCTTCAGGGGCATACCTGTTAGGAAGGATTTTATGATCGAGAAAACCCTACAAGTGATTCCGTATCTAGAGAGCTTGTGTAGTAAACCTTTGTGCCACACCTTGTAGGAGGCCCTCGAGATATTTTTTGTTATTGTCCTCGAGGTGTGTTAAGAGCCTCACTGGTTCTGTGAGCGATGTTAGGACATCGGCAGTGGATCGGGCCGATTGGTACCCATACTGCTCATCGCTGAAGAGGTTGTTCTTTTCTAGGTTCTCGACAACCTTCTTATTATAGCTTCTAAATGCTTACTGATGATACTAAAGAGACTAAAGGTCTGGAAAGGATTTATCCTTCAAGCAATGGTTGAATAAATTCGCTGGGATTGGGGATAAATCCTGGTTGATATTCTTAAGAACAAGCATTGGAACTTTGCCTGGGGCCATTGGCTTTCTTAGAGCCAAGGCCTTTGATAAGTCTAGAGACTTATCGTGCTGCAATGCTAACATTATTGAGATTGTGCTCAGTGACACATGTGAACTTGTGGAAGGGATGGTCTTTGTCGTCTAAATTTGAGTTAGAGGCAAAGATCAAGACGAAGAGGCTCGCCATATCTGTCGAAGAAGGTATGACCTCGGTGCCAATTTATTATTAGCTGTTATGTTGGTACATATTTCTATGGTACTCAAGAAAGTGAAAATGGTTCACGAGCTTGGAAAGAATAGGCCCGTTGTAAACCACTTGCTCTTTATCGATGATTTGAAGCTGTTGGCAAAGTCGGAGAAGATATATTTTCTGTTGAAAACTGCAAAAACGCAATGATGTAGTAATACGATTCGTGATTTCCAAATGTGCTGTGTTTATTGTGAAGAGAGGAAAGGATACAATCTGTTGTAACATTGAATTACCACCCGAAGAGGTCATACTGGAAGCAAATGAAAGTGAATACAAATACTTTAGAATTCTCGAACTTCATGATATACTACATGGAAATATGATGAACTGAGTCGGATTTACATAACTGAGGAGGTTAAAACTCATGCTCGGTTTAAACCTCTACTCTCGGAACACGATCAACATCAATCAGTACACGCGCAGTGACGATATACAATGTTATAATTTTGAACTGGATGCAGCTAGAAATTGGCGAAACTGATAGGGAGGCTCGTAAGAAACACAGAATGCATAGTGCACGAAACCCAAAATCTAATATCAGTAAAACTGATGAAGGTTGAGTGTTGATAACTTCGGCTAGTTGTGTCGAAGATATCTGGCAAACAACATGATGAAAATTATTTCTGAAATATACGTTAGCACAAATGGATATTGAGAGAGATGATGGGCAAGAAAAAGTAATTAAATTCAAGAAAAGCAGTGGAAAAACGTGACCATCTATTGAACAGGGAAAATTTGAAACGGCAACGGGAGTACTGGAGGCGGAGCATGAAGCCTCCCAGGAATGATTGAAGCCCGGTGGCCTGAAAAGAGGAACTGGAGGTGTCAGCGCAAGGACAATTCTTATATACGAAAGTTATAGCCAGCTGCGTGTACCACACTACAGATGATCTAATATGTACGCTTTGTGCAGAGAAACAAGGGAATGTCACACATGTAATCATTGGATGTAAAAAGAACTGGCAGAGTAAAAGTACAAAAGAAGACATGATCGAATTTACCTTAACTTACACTGGCTCCTGTGCAAAAATATGTTTACATCGTCTCCAAGAAATTGTACTATTACGTAGCATTGACACTAATTGAAGGAGAAGGCAAGTCAAAGACACTCTGAGACTATGGTGATTTTTTAAGTGTAGCTTAGATGTGAAACAAGGCTGAAAATAAGAGGCAGACCAGTGAAGATCAAACTCACTACTCATAATTGTTCTAACAAGACAACCTTTCTAACTATTACATCATGCCGACGTGACTTAAATGATTTTCTAAGTGTAGCTTAGATGTGGCACAAGGCTGAATGTATGGAGCACCGACTGAGGAACCGAACTTACTAAGCAATCGTAACTCATCTAGCAAGAAAAGCTCACTGACCATTACATCATATCGAAGTGCCCAAATGGTTTTTCTCAGTGTAGCTTAGATGTGGTACAAAGCTGGAAGTATGGAGTACCCAGTGAGGATCGAACTCACTATTCAATCGGAATTTATCTATCGAGACAAGCTTACTATTACACTACGTCAAAGTGAACTTTGATTTCTAAGCGTAGCTTAGATGTAACATAAGGCCGAATGTATGGGGCACCTAGTGAGGAGACAGTCTGGGATTATGATCGGGTTATTGAATACCAATAATTGCAACATATTTGCATAGTCGCCGTCAGAACAACTGAAAATGAATACCAAATAACTGATTGCAATATAACAGCAAAGAAATCATAGAAGATCATCAACTTCTCTTAACTGTAGATTGAGATTGCCAAATTGGGGAAAATGCCGGAGAAAAATTATCCCGGTACTTACTGGAGCACTTGGCTTCATCCCATTGAAATTTAAAGATGTACCCAAACTTGGTAAATAACATACTTTGCGTACACTACAAAATCTACCTTATTGTACAGCAAACATACTTCGAAAGGTACTGTGTCTCCGAGGTTCTTGATGTTAATTGACAGGAAGTATTTTCTCTGGTACTCAAGACATCTACACAACAACAGTCTCATGATACAGTCAAAATAAATTAATTAGTAAATTAATAATAATAATAATAATAACAACAACAACAGCAGAAACAACAATAACAACAACAGCAACAATAATAATAATAAAAAGAAGAAGAAGAAGAAGAAGAAGAAGAAGAATAGGAAGAATGACGTGCTTTCATTTAATAATAATAATAATAATAATAATAATGTCCTGATACTACACCAGATATGGCTCTCGTGGCTTCCATTCTTAAGTTATTGCATGTGTTAGCATGCATATTATATTTCTTGACAAATTAAAATTGGCTGCAATACATGCCCGGTTTAATAGCAAATATTTGGTTGTCTGACGTAAAGCATTTTGGCATCTCCCGCAAGAGGGGATGCACTCCGTTCATGGACGTGAGTAATGGGAGTACATCATGTGCGATGGCGACGTCTTTTTTTTTTTTAAAGAGAAAACCCCAACCAAGGTGATTTGGGAGTTATATCTCGATTCTAAGGCACATTTTCAACTGATAACCGTCCGACTGGACTCGGTTAGCCAACGTGAAATTATTTCTTACTGGGCCTTCATGATAGGATAAGCGCTGCTTTTATCGAAACATGTTTTGATATTATGAATATTTGGCTCTGATACATAACTGACATGATGTTTATATCGAGGTTTGTATATTTGTACAGCAGCGTCACTTTGTGACTTAAGTTAAAGGAAGTGTTTCTTTTTTTCTTGCAAAATTATTGGGCATTTTTTATTGAGAGGGTTTTACTGAGACAGTGAACGGGGATCATTAACAGTTTTTCGTTTCTAAAATGGATTTTCTAGGATTTCTTTAATGTGTATACCAATATTCCTTTTTAAATCATTCTTAGTCTTTCTATTATTATCAGAATAGTGGTTGTGTTTAACTGCCACATTCTTGCAATTTCTCTTCACAGGTTCTTGTATTTTGAAAATTTTCTAAATTATTTCCCTGAGATGATTTATATCAGTCAGAATGAACTTTAGTTATTATATTCATTCTACCGGCTTTTGTAGTGTGGTCGATATCTGTGCCGAAGTCCCAGGGTACTGTAACATTTTCACCTTCTAGTTTTAGTTATTTATATTTTACATCGGGGATGTTATAATGTATCTTCCAATGTATATATTTCCTTCATCGATCAGAGATACCTATTTAAATATTATACTGTTAATGGTTTCCATAGCATTTATATAACAGTTATTGTTGATTCTGTTGCTGTTGCTACTATTACTAAATCAACTTCCATTTTCTTAGTACTGGGTATGACGATAAACTACATCCAGCAGCAAGGCCTCTGATCGAGAGATTATAGGTTTTGAGGAGCTTGGAACCACCTCTTAATTGCTGTTGTTCCCAAGTTCACCCTGATCCGAGGCGAAGGCACCTGTTAGGGTCTCAGCTATGGTAAAATAGTCTGATTTTATCAGGTGTTTCACTAAATACAAAAGTAGATTAGGGTAAAAATACCAGCAATATATTTATAAAAAAGACCAGTAATAATACATTTTTATAGCAAAATGACAATCAACACAGCACTAAAGTATACAAATACATTTTCATCGTAAAATTACCAGCAATTCATTTTTTCTATAAGATATATATCCATAAAATATACGTTTGCCATGAAAGTATACAAGTCTGTACAAAATATCTGTAGTTGAAGCCATACAATTGCGTAAAAGAATTAGATTTTGGCGTTAAATAACCCATAGAGGTGTTGATATGCCGCTAAAAAACAACCAACCAACTAACCAAGCAACTTTTTTTTTTGATCGTTACTAAGAATATTTCTTCATCTTCTATCTGTCGTATTCGTTCAGGACGTAAGCGATCATGGCTCTCCACAAATTCATTTCTTTGGTAGCTCTTAGTAAGTTGTGCCATTTTACTATATCTACTCATCACTGTCCTGCCAACCTTTTACACAAGCTGCCATCTCGGAAGATCGATATTTCATAACAGTCTAGTACTCATTTTTTCTTTCTAACCAAATTTTCTTTTTTTTTTTTAGTACTTTGCTTATCTTTTGGAAGGCACTTTCGCTATTTCAATACGGATTTCGGTGTCACATATTACCTGTTAAAACAATTCCTAGTTATTGACATTTTTCACCTTGCTTGATTTGGGTGTTACCAATTCGTCGTTAGCATCTTGAGCTGTTATTTTTGCTGCCAAGCATGCATTCTGTCTTCCTGTAATTGATGTTTAGTATTTTCTTCTGGCTTTTCTTTACTACTTCCGATAAGACTTTGTATCAACTAGAAACATTGAGTCATCGGCTTATCTTATGCTGCTAGGATTATGGCCGCCAATAATGAATCTGGTCAAGATTTCCTTAGTAAGGCAATCCTGACGTTGAATAAGTTTGGTTCGAAAACAAATATTAGTTTTACGCCGCTTTATATTTTTGTGTCCCTAATTCATTTTCTATTCATATTGTTCCCAGTATCAATTCTGCATTATCTTAATAACTTTCCTAAATAAATCAAGCTTACCTAGTAGATTAAACAGTTCCTTTTGTTGTAATTTATCAAAGAGTTTTGCATAGTCTATAAAACGTAAAATATAGGTATACCTCTTTGTGTTTTAATGTCCCGTAGTTTCTGGCGTAAATTATTTTAATTTTTCGACGTACTGATTTCACAAATTAAAAAAGAAAAACGGATTTTTGTCCACGACTATTATAATAAATAGTGAACCATTCTCGCCGACAACTATTATGCTATAGCGTCTAGCAAGACACAACACTTGACTCGATCGAGTCAATCGTAATTGTAATATTCAATAATCAGCGAGTCAAGTCACTCCATTAGTATTATTTTCTAGACAATTACCCAGGACTACTTACCATGAATGGATTACTCCATTCATGGTAGTAAGGAGGGTAACTGGTTCTTACCATAACACTTTGCATTGCCCTTTCTATATCATTCTAAGCATAAATATATCATTCCTTGTATCAGTGACTTTAACGAAACCGCACCATTCTTATCCTATTACCGGCCCCGCACTCTATTTATCAGAATTCGGAAGATAAATTATATGATTCATTACGTTGATTTTCTGATAGAGGTTGAATTTGTTTGCATCTGGCGTCTTCTGATTTTACTTTGGTCTTCCGGTGGACAGTATCTCTATTAAAACTCCATGTTGCTTTGTTCCTATTCAACCAGGCCAATGCTGAATTCACTTCAGACATTAATATTTTTTGTATTTCCATAATTTTGTGTATTGAAAGTTTTCCTCCTTCTTCATAGAAGAGTTCTCCGATGTATTCATCTTTTAAGTAATTTTTCTTCCAGGCATAAATGAGAAAGATCAAATTTCTTGTTTAATAATCCGTTGCGATAGAGGTGATATGTTACATAACGAGAGTTCTACAAATAAAGTTGAGTTAGCCTTTCTACGTAAATTTACTATTTTGTCGAAATACCCCATCGAAAAATGATAACGGATCATAAAAGCAGATAAGGAATAAAAAAGCATTTCTTTATTCATGACGACAGAAATTGGGTGAATGGATATTTCAAAGGAAACATCACGCAGCTTTTCGAAATTATTTCTTTTTTAGTCACGATAAACTGAACGGATCCCTTGAAAAATGTTTCGTAACTTAGATCTCGTGTAAGTATAATATAAAATAAAATAGAAAAAAAAACACATCGAAAGTGAAGTACTAACTCCGCGCATGAATTTGAAATGCTATCGGTCTATTTTCCATTACCCGGGGATACTTTTGTAGAACTACACGACATAAACGTGCATAGAGTTTGTAACAATAGCAGGGGGGGGGGGTCATGCTGCAACTCGTATCATTATAAAAAAAATAAAAAATAAATATGATGGGGAGAAGAAGAGCACAGAAAGAAAAAGTAACTATTGCAGAATAAATAAAATATTAATAGAATAACGAGTAGAAGAAAGAAAATAAACGTGAGAAAAAAAAAAAAAAAAAAGAGTGAAAAACCTTTTGTATGTCGTTTAAAACTGAAAGGATCGTTCGGTTGGCAAGGTTGAAGTTTATAAGCAGTAAATTCAACCTTGCCAGCCGAACGATCCTTTGTGGCTGAGCGGTTAGGCACGCCGGGATAAATGGTGGTTCCGTATAGGATGCAGGTTCGAATCCTGTCAAAGGACGAATATTTTCTATGAAAATTTCTTGGACATTCAGGCCGGTAAATGTTATTTAATACTGTTTATTATAAACAGAGCATTTACTTAAATACTTGTATCTATAAAAAGAACGTTAAACATAAAAAATGTCTTTAATAAATAAATTGTCGGACTTTGTCCATTTCTTAATGTATGACGTCATTTGTTTACATTTGACACGCCATGAGCAGTTATGAATGTACGAGATTAATGGAAGATTGAAGTTTATAAGCAGTAAATTCGACCTTGCCAACCGAGCGATCCTTTGTGGCCGAGCGGTTAGGCACTTCGGGTTAAATGGCGGTTCCGTATAGGATGCAGGTTCGAATCCTGTCAAAGGACGAATATATTCTATGAAAATTTCTCAGACATTCAGGCCGGTAAATGTTATTTAATGCTGTTTATTATAAACAGAGCATTTACTTAAATACTTGTATCTATAAAAAGAACGTTAAACATAAAAAAATGTCTTCTTTTTTTTATATTTATTTATTTTTATATATATATATATATATATATATATATATATATATATATATATATATATATATATATATATATATATATATATATATATATATATATATATATATATATATATATATATATATATATATGGCAAAATGAAGAAACAAAATATTGAAAAAGAACATATATTAAGACCAAATTTTAGCAATTTATATATTATTAAGTTACTTGAATTATATATTCAAAAATCTCTATGTAAAATGAAAAAGAAATTCCGATAGATTATTAACTTCTCTTTTAGAAACTATCCCTAAATTACATAAGTTCTCATTGTTTCTTAAATATTCAATTTGCCAGCGCATGGCTGACTGGAAATCAGAATTTCAAAATTCTGAATATTTTTCTTTCCTTAGGATTTAAAGAGTGGGCAGATGGTTTCCAAGATGTCGGCATTCGCACCTGTAGTAAATAAGTTCATAAATCATATTGACACGCTATTTGAAGAATTGTTTTAAAATTGTAATTTGGCAAAGTCACGTGATACTACCTGCGAAACACTATCGATCTCAAACACGTCAAAAATCCATATTTCAGTTTCTAATACTTTCTACATTTGTCTGCCCTGAGACAAACAGTTATGGTGAGGTACGTAGATTTATGTGTTGTTTCGATGCCCATTGTGATCTCGTAATATAGCGGCATAGATTGAGGAATCGGAGAGCCGAGTTCGAATTCCAGTCAAGTCCATTACGTTCACTTACGTGGTAATTCCCTTGGTAAAGGTATGAATCCTCTTCTTCTTATTCCAGCTATGGGTAAATAGCATGAGAGGCTGGGTTCTATAACCTTGGATGGCAACTGGTCTACCGCAGAAACAAATGGTAACCTACTGCCGGAAAGAATATGTCCGTCAGTCATGTATCGAAAGATACATGATCGCCTAAGCGTTTATCACGCATGGCACGTAACTTACTGAATATGTTTTTTCAGTTTTTATTATTTTACCGTAAATCTCTACAAAGAAAAGTGTTTATTTCAATATAAAACAAATTCGTATATTTATACACTTTGTGTTTTTAGATATAAAAAAACAAACACTTATATTAGGTTTGGGCAAACGTTACTTGGACTAATTATTATATATCCTACATATTCTCATAGTTTTCACCACTTGCTTTTCAATATACGCCTCTTGCTATCTTGAATGACATCGTCCTTGTAATGTGTGCATAATATTAAAAAAGAATTACTTTTCCGGAATTTTGTACGGAAAGATGAAATATTGATATTCTATAATGTTTTTCACAGTTATATATCCCCCAAATGCTATTGGGTTTTCCGAAGAGTTCTCCATTTCCCAGAATGAGAAATCGGGAGCCGGGTTTGAATTCAAGCCGAGTTTGTTGCATTCACATTGCGTAATTACCACTGGGAAAGGTATGAATCCATTTCTTCTATCCACCCAACTAAGCTTCTTTCCTTTTATGTGCCATGTCCTTTCAGCACGTGGGCGATCATGGCTCTCCACTTCACGCTAACTCTTGCAGCTCTCAACAAATTCCTTCCCTCTGCTTCCTCCCACAGACCACGTTCTGTCATCCACTTGCATAAGCCCGCCAGGTATGTCACGCGTTGTTTTCCCTTGTCTCTTTCACTCTATTCGACCCGTGAGTATCAGATTCACCAGGCCCTTCTTCCTCATTACGAATCCCAGAAACTTCAGCTGTTTCTTCGTGATGTTAAGTATAAGCCTCCTCCTTGTTTGCAACCTCCCATATGACCTCATCGTTACTCCTACGCTCGGTCCATGTCAGTTAAATAACAGGACAGTTCGGGTTCTATAGCCTTGGCAATATTCTATACATGTTGACTCGATAAACTCACCAAGCCTGTGTCACACTACCCGTGAGGATGCATCTACCCATGAAAATGGACTGTGACCAATATTATTCAATCGTTTGACTTGCGCATTTTTACAGTATGTGAAGAAGAGTTTACGTATTCGATTTCTAGAAAACGACTAAATTTTGTAACTTAGGTCAACATGTCATTCATATTAATGGTGATTTTACCTCGAAAGACACCACCATCTTTTGACGTCTCAATTACATAAACGAGATTCATGAGTCATCCATTGAATATATTTGTAAGAAAATATCAAATTGTTTCTCTGAATATTTTATTTCGAGATTGCAAAATGTACTATACAAAATTATGTTTGTTCATTCACTTGTTTTCTGAGATTAAGTCCTTATATTGTATATTTTTTGCACTGTTGAATGAATTTTAATACAATGATTTCAGCTGAGATATTTGCTGAAGCGTCCAAGCTGAAAAAGTAAAAAAAAAAAAGAAAGAAAATATGAAATGAAGTAAGGAGATGTGAAAAGAAAAAAAGACTGAAAGAAGAAAAGATGTGAAAAGAAAAAAGATGAAAAAGAAGATATAAAGAAGTAAACAAAAGGTGAAAAGAAGTAAGGAAATATTAACAATTAATACGAAAACATTAAAAGATTTAAGAAAATCTGAAAAGATGTAAAAAAAGGAGGTAAAATGGAAAAGAAGTTGAAAAGAAGAAAAGATGAAGAGACGTAAAGAAAGATACAAAGAGAAGTAAAAAAAGGTCAAAAAAAAAAAAAAAGGAAGAAAATGAGAAAAGATGAAAGATAAAAAGAAGGAAAAATAAAAAGAAGATAGACTGAAAGAATGTATTAAATATTGTGTGGAGCGAAGACAGTCAAACACGAAATGACAAAAAATGGTTTCTAAGTCGGAGGATTGCGCATTCTTCCGGTTAATAAATAAATACTTTTTTCAAACGACGGGTCGCGTTACGGCCACCAATATAATAATATTAGGTTGGTGCAAAAATAATGTCGTTTTTTGACATTATTTTTGCACCAACCTAATAATAAAAAAAAGTGCTTCGTGATCCTTTTGAAAGGTATTTAACCAACGTTTCTAGAGGACAGACCACTAAGGAGAGACAGACGGCAACATTTCACGTCGTGCGACTTAACAGAAATTCCCTTACTTATTCATCCGTCTTCCTCACCAAGCTACGTGACACTTACACTTTCCTCCTCACTTTGTTCTTTGCCTCTTCTTTCTTAACCATACACACGAAGAAATAACATTTTTTTCATCTTAACGAACAACTACAAACAAGGCTGGTAAGAACTTTGACACTCATACACGTTATGAAAATTTAGTAGTAAAAAAAAAATAACATAAAAATACCGTTTATTATTATATTTAAACATCTTTTTTTACTTTTTCTCTGTTCTGGATTGATTTAAATTCGTAACAACTGGATGCCACACAAACCCAACGAAACCTTTAAATATTATCAGCCCAACTGTTATGGTCAAAGGAGAAAAGAAAAACAGCAATGAAAAGAAAATTTGTATAATATATTGAATAAAAATTGCTCTTGTAAAAATTGTAAATCTTTATTGTTTTCATTTTGTGAGTTGTGTCTGAACTTCCAACCTATAGTCATCGCACATGCGCAACACGAACAACACTGCTGATCATAAAATACTGTAAAATAATGGAATTTTCTTACACATTGAAAATAGTAAAGTAATGAAAAATCTCTACAACAGTTTATTATATTTGTACTCAAGTGCAAATCTTGTGTGCAACTGCCAAAACAAGCCATTGTCTCATATTATAAACAGAAAGCAATTTGTACAGAAGTAATTTCCCTTTTAATCGTTTTAATAACATAATCAAAAATATTTTATATAATATAGCGATGCTGTGAAATAAACAATACACATTTATTATTATAGATGTTTCCAAAACTTGAAATAGTCTTGCTAGGTACACTTCAGTCGAGCTCTCAGTAAGAATCGAACCCACGAGAAAGTTTTTTTTTTTTTCAGATTAGATTAAAAGCTCTCACATGAGAACAGGTACCTCATATTTTTCTTGGTTTCGCATATTTTTTTTCTTTTCTGGACATAGGGTGTGTAAAAATTGTGCGAATGTTTTGTATGTCTGAGCGCTTTTGCCTATTCTTCTAACTATTATCAATGATGTTTTTTCATTTTTAATTCTAACTGAATGTGTAAATTTTTATACATAAATATACATAAAAGTCTACACATTCAGAAAAGAAAGATACTTACAGGAAGACAAGAAAAATTAAATAAAAAACTTAATCACAGTACCTTGTCAGTCATCTTTAATGAAACATGTATAAAAGAGGGATTGCTGACCAAATACACAATTACACACACACACACACACACACACACACACACACACACATATATATATATATATATATATATATATATATTACAGTTCAAAAGTTTGAAGCCAACCACAAAAATCGCATAAGATGATCTTAACAGAAGAGTGAGAGAAAAATGAAAAAAGAGCTCTTAGAATCATTGAAAAAGAATGGAATCAATTATCAAACTTATAGTTTGAGAAACTTTTGCAACGAATGCCAAAAATCTGTGTTACAGTAATCATGGCTGAAGAAGGATATTTTGACGAGTGCAAAATTTAAAAAAAGTATTTTTTTTCTTTTTGTCATAATAAAAATTCTATTAAAAAATCATACCTCATTTGTTCAATTATGCACTATAATTTTCTGTTATTTAATGTACAAAACAACCTCCTTGAACCAATTTAAATAATTACCAGGGGTGGCGTCAATCTTTTGGCACTGTAATATATATATATATATATATATATATATATATATATATATATATATATATATATATATATATATATATATATATATATATATATTCTATGTTCTACTTCTAAATGTCATGTAAAGTATATTAAGCAAAATTAGGTAGAAAAATTCTTCCAGTCTTTTTAATTGATTTTTATGCCCCCGAATTTTAATTTGATGATAATATTTAACATTGATTCAAGATTAAATCTCCGACTGATAACTGCTTTACAGAAATGATAAGACAAAGAGTGATAAGAAGGAAAGATTCATGCCAAGGGCTTTTCTTGTTAAAATAATATATAATATATCACCTGTTACGTAGCCAATTCGTCTTTACATATCCAATTTGAATACAAAATAACATTTTGGAATGCTTTTAGGCTTTCACTTAGGCTTTTAAGCCTTGTAATATCTTTATCTTTTGTGAGGAAAAAAATGACTGATATGTCTAATACTATTGCCAAAAACATTACAGTTTCGCATATTATTATTACTTCAAGAGACCGAAGTACTTTTGTATTTAGGTTTAATGGAATACATTGCAATGTGGAACATTATGTACTATGACTAGTTTCTTGAAACAAGAAAAGAAATAACCTATAACCCCCTTGCGTATAGATTTATAAGTTTCTATATACACCTACACGCCTATACGCGCAACCTCAAACACACACAGACACAGAGACACACACACATAGACACACACATATACATGTATATTAATGTATGTATATTTGGGCAGAAACCTTTCTTTTAAACATCTTTGATTAAATATGGCAGATATGAACATAACTTTTTATTTGCACACAGATGCGGACATGCCCACGCACGCAACCACACGTGTACTGAACGAATGAATTTTTCTTCTATTTACCCTGTCCCTTCAGGACGTGGGCGATCATGTCTCTCCTCTACTCTCTATCTCTTGTACCTCTTATACGTTTCTGTCATTTTATTAACCTTTCCACTCGCTATTCTTCCATCCATTTACACAAGCACGTTAGGTAGATTTCTCTCTGTTTCCCTCTTGCCGATAATTGGCCCTGTAAGTGTCAAATTCTACAAGCTGTCTTTCCTCATTATGTATCGTAGAAGTCCCATTCTACTACTTTTTTGTTAGCATTTTTCGTAAATGTTTCTCATTACTCACAAGCTTTGTCCATATGTCAGTGAACTTGAAACTGTTTGAATTTTAACCATTATAATTATGTCATTGACGATTCAGCTTAAAACTCCTGTCAAAACCAAAACGCCCCGCACACATACACAAGCACATATACGCACTGATGTAGTGGAATATGCGTACACCTGTGTTCCCCCTCACTGGAATATGATTGGCTGGTGTCCGTCATAAATACCGACGGACGTGTAGGAGAGTCAAAAGCCTTAGTTTGAGAGATAAGTCTATAACGATGCCCATTGGACTACGCCATTGATCTACACTTCTTACCTGCGACTACGACGCGTACCAGTCGATTACTTCTACCGTGTATTACTTGGTTATAGTAGCCAAACCCACTTAGCTACTTCATTCAAATATATCCCTTTCCGGGACATATCAGATAGATAGATAGATAGATAGATAGATAGATAGATAGATAGTGATATAATGGAATATGCATACACCTGTGTTCCCCCTCACTGGAGTGTATATATATGTATATATATATATATATATATATATATATATATATATTCAAATATATATTGTTAAATATAACCGCAACGAATGTCTATTATGTTTGATCAGCAGCCGTTCTAAACTTCGTATAGTACCTTTAATTTCGAGAGAAAATAAAGACAAATCTATCCAACATTTGGATATTTTTTTATTATGGTGTTCTTCGATCTAAGCTTTCGGCTCACATAAGCCATTATCAATGAGAATATATATTTCAAAAAGATGTTTACCGTCAAAGATGATATCCTGTTATGTTTACATGGAAGTTAGCTATGCGACGATAACGGTCGCGGAATAGCAGACGCAGGTCGTAAATTCGTGATGCGGTCCTATGAAGTCGTACCACATGAGGAAAAGAAATATTAACAAAAGAACCATATTTTTAGATGTAATGTAATGTGTTGTGACTAGTCTCAAATGTAATTTTGTTTCAAAGGTGTATTTCGGCAACAAGAATCACACACACACACACACACATATATATATATATATATATACACACATTGTGTAAGGTGTATTTCAGCAACAAGAATTCTATCATACATATTGTGTTAAATAATAAGGTGCAAATTCTATCAATCATTTTTTAATTAGATCTTTAAAATTTCCGAATGATTTGTTTTGTTTGATCAGTAAATTTGCCAAAATTCATATTAATTTTTTTTCCGGAGTACTTTCGAATATTGCTACATTCGATTTTCTTGTGTAGTTACGCTACTAGTTTTTACTTCCGGCGTCTCATGTTTGAACCTAATTCAAGTCACTCAGAGTGACATTATGTAAACTGTCATACTGGAAATGTTGTATGTATTTTTTGTTTACTTCTTTTAAATATTCAAAACACTTCAATATACAACCGCCTATGTAGAAAGAAACATTTTTTTAATGTTAACTGCTTCTCTTTTAATATAAAATCCTCCAGAATTTAGTCTTTGCCTGCACCGTGTCCTGTATACTATATATATATATATATATATATATATATATATATATATGTGTGTGTGTTATTATTATTATTATTATTTTATTATTGTTATAAGATACTATAAAAAGTATGTTGAAACCGCTGAATGAAAGCGTTACACAATAGCTTTCAGGTTTCGGCAATCCGTTGTACCTCTTCAGGCGATGGCAATTGAGTCAATTACCATCGCCTGATTCGAAATGTAAACAAAGTAATTTCTAACGAATTAATAGATTTACATTTAATCTGACAATTTTATAACTTTAAACGTTAGTTTTTTAGTGCATACTTGCGTTTGACTTCCCGTATTTTAAACAGTATGTACTACGTCGTTGTACGCACTCGATAAAACTAAATAAAGATATAATTAATGTTTCCTCCAATAGACCAGGAATCAAAAAAGCGCGCGCGTGCACACACACACACACACACGTATATATATATATATATATATATATATATATATATATATATATATATATATATATATATATACATATATATATATAGTGAACTTTCCCATCGTATTCGACGTATGAAGGTCATCAACTCAGTTCCTAGGAAACGACTGCCTAGACACCAGCATATATGATTTGATTATAGTGGTGAAGGCTTTGTGCAGGACCAACCACATTTTTTGAATACGGAGAGCTGGTGCACTACATGGCACAAGATCCCCAAAAAACCTTCCGCGGGTTTTGAATTCAGAGTCGTCCTTCTCTTAGATCAGTTGCCATCCAAGGCTATACAACGCAGTCTCTCCTGCTAATTGCCCATAGGTGGGGGCAGAAGAGGATTCATACCTTTTCTTAAGAGTATTAGCACGTGGATGTAATGGATTCGATTGTAGTTCGAATTCGATATATATATATATATATATATATATATATATATATATATATATATATATATATATATATTCGAATTCCAATCGAATCCATTATCTATCGAAAAAAGAATAAGTAGAAATTCAGCAAATGAGAAAATTTCCTATCAACATATTAATTTCTATAATAAAGCTCTAAAATATAGTGGCTACAAAAGCCTAAAACTAACTTATATAAAAAAAGAAAAATAGAAACCATAGAAGAAACAGAAGTAGAAAAATAATTTGATATACACCTCCATACAACTAAATGTTAAATAACAAATTAGGACAAAAAATCCTTGCATCAATCGTTAATTTTCCTAAAAATAGTAAACTACGTACTATTTTCAATAAAAACACACTAAAATTAAATTACAGCTCTGCTGAAAAATTAGAGAAAATTATTAAGAACTATAATGCTAATATCTTGAATAAACAATTAGACCAAAAACAAAGAAATTTAGACAGTATAAAAATAAAAACAGATGAAGATAAACAAAAATGATATCTTCTGACAATAAGGAAATTGCAGCTATCCTTGAGGAGTCTTGATTGTCAGATGTTAGAAGAAATTCTCTTGAAGAGTGCATGTAATTCCACGAAACTCAGTAGCGAGAAGCGACAAGTGATCACTTAATTATATATACTATTTTTAACACGTGGATTTTCACGGTTTTCTATTTTAAATTTCTGATGAAGCTTCATTCTTCAGTTAATGATTGAATAAAATAATGGTGAGTTCTACGTCAAAAAATATCCGTAGAAATTTTGCATCGTCAAATATTTGCGCTTAACAACTTTAGCAAAATATTGAAACAACAATCATATGTATTAATTATGGTCGCAATTTTAGGAAGTAAAAGGTACAAATGAAAAGTTTTAAAATTTACAACTTTTCCATTTCTACTAAAACAGAATTTAAAGAGTTCTATCTCGCCTTCTTTCTTTCATTTTCTGACTGAAACCAAGTATACACTTTCATGTCTTTTGTTTTCTTACGCGATCAAAACAGGATAGTCCATTATTTATGAGGTATTAACAGGAGACGTTAAGCACCCATATCTTTCTTTCTTTCTTTCTTTCTTTCTTTCTTTTCTCACTATAACCAAGTAGCGTCTCTGGCATGTCTTGTTTTTCCACTTGATCAAAAATGAATAGACCAGTATTTATTAGCTATTGAGAGGGCGTAATGGTCGTGCGAACCAACATTGAGAAGTACAAGCACAATTATAATAATATATATATATATATATATATATATATATATATATATATATATATATATATATACCTGTCAAGTATGTTTCCAACGAAGAAGCGTTGTTGCGCTTTTGCTACTCTATCGCTAATGCCTTAACAAATGTTTATATATATATATATATATATATATATATGAATAATATATATATATATATATATATATATATATGTATATATATATATATATATATATATATATATATATATATATGTATGAATAATATATATATATATATATATATATATATATATATATATATATATATATACAAAGAAATAATCGCACATAGAATCAATCAGCAATATTAATGCTATTATTGGCGGCATCCATTGCTAGTAGTGTATAATGTCTGCATTAAAATACTGTTAATCCATAGACTGACGTGATCCTCATTTATAAAACTGTTGTCTGTTGTTTCCAGTTTATATGTTTTTAAAATGCAAGTACTTTCGAATAATCCTTTATTCATCGTCAGGCATATGTTTTCCTTATAAAATCAAAAACTTGAAGACGAAATAATTGTTTGTCGACCGAAAGATGTTTTTTTTGAATATGTGCTATTATTGACGGTTGCGTACAATCTCGGAACGTGCAAAGACGCAACGCAAGTTTTTCAAAATTTTAAGTGAGAATTTTATTTGAACTTTTCTTGTGATGTGGTAAATCCACGTATTTTATTTTGTATATATATATATATATATATATATATATATATATATATATATATATATATATGAAGAAAAATATCTTTCTTTCTTCATACTGTCGGATCTATATCCATATATTTGCTTACACATATATATATATATATATATATATATATATATATATATATATATATATATATATATATAAATATAATTATTTATTTTTAAAAATTATAACATAAATATGTTATAAAATTACTACAAAAATAGCCATTTTGTTTCAACACCTCCGGCGTCTTATCAAGTGATGATGTTGAATGTAAAATAAATGGTTTTAAAAGTTTCAAATTAATTAACGATCCTTCGCATGTGTAAAACGTTGTTACAAAAGCTAGAATGACCAATCAAAATAGAAGTATAAGAAAATTAAAAAAGTTTGACAACGAAGTCATGTTATAATAGCTATTCAGATCTTTAAGATTCGGGTAATATTAAAAAAGAATTTATTCTAACGAATAATTGTTAAATTATATGATGAAGTTTGATATTAAAATTAAAAGTAAGAATTACCAATTTTAAAATCCAAATTTAATCTCTATTAAGTTTAAAATTATAAAATTCCGGAGGAGAAAAGTAGAAATACATATGTTATTCAATTTATTTCTTCATTGAAAATACGTTAGAATATAGGCTAATATGTCTTCCGCTCCTCTGACAATATGTATACATTTTAATCCCAAGTGTGTGGATGGGGTCCTAACCTCACGCGTAAAACAAAACAAACACACTCAGATTATAATACATAAGCACCCAGACATATTTAGGTATATATACACACAAAAAAAGTGACAGTGAACATCTCCACGGCCCTTTATATATATATATATATATATATATATATATATATATATATATATATATATATATATATATATATATATAAGGAAAAGGGAAACCAACACATACATACATACACAATTAAAAGTGAATGCATTTTCAATACACATAGACACCGATAAAAACATGTACACACATCCACATACATTGACCCAGACAATCAGATACCACAATCAAGAAATATTTAAGTCTGAAAGTGTCATTAAACAAATGCTAACCACTTATTAAGATATAACTTAAACGAGCAAATATACAAAGATAAAAATGGTTAAAAATAATATATAAAAGAAAATTCCAAACCCCCAAATATATATAAAAACATATATTTTAATCATATAAGTTGATGTATGTTTTATTAGGTGAAAGAAAATAAGATAAAAAGAACAACCTACAGAAATAAGCGTACAGTCACACGTATATACATATATACATATACACATATACACAGAAATATGTCTACACACACACACACATACATACATACATATATATATATATATATATATATATATATATAATTATTTATTTAAAAATATGATTCGAACTCGCTACATAAAAGGTCTCATGTTTCAAAATAAGAACCGAAAACTTCAAAATAATATTTGAATTAACAATATACGCATACACATACGCACATACATATACAGAAGTAAGTATAAATATAACAACCCGCACAGCGTCGTAAAAAAGACAAAGAAACGAGCTAGATATAAATATATATACATACATGCACATAAATACAAATACAGATATACACACAAATCCATATATACATACAAATATTTAAGCATACATATATATATGCATGTATACGCATATAAACTAAGTACACAAACATACATATATACCAACACATATACAAATATACGCATACACATAGAAAACATACAAATGTAAATTCGCCTATATAGACATATATACATGCACAAACACATTCATATATATATATATATATATATATATATATATATATATATATATATATATATATATATATATATATACACCTACACATATATATATACATACAGACAGACATAAACATGTGAATATAGATATATTCTAACAACATTATCTTACTAACGATAAAATATAGTAAAAGTTTATAATAATTTTATAAAAAGTAACCACACAGTTGTTAAGTCTATAGGCCATTAAAAAATCCCTATCATACAAGATTAGATTTTAGTTAGAATCGATGGTATGTTTCAAGACTCTGATATATACACGCATATACATATACTAAGACATACGAACATATATCCACATATACAAATACATCATCATGTATAAATATCCGTATCGACACATCCACGTATACACATATATAAGTGCACTCCCATCCACGTATATACACATAAATATACACACATATACATATACATACTTATACATATATACACCCTGAAACACATATAAATACAAATACATATACACATACATATATATATATATACACAAATACACAAACACTCACATATACATATATATAACATATATATAGACGCACACACAAATACACATACATATACATATATACACACATAGACTTACACACTTGGCTGTAAACACAAACCAAAGTTGACATACCTACACATACACACAATCTCACGATGATAGGTATCAACACATACATATACACCCTCCACACACATATATATATATAAATATATACATAGATATACATATCTATAATAACAAGTACATATACACATACATACATACATACATATACAAATATACACACACTTACATATACATATATATACACATATACACACACAAATACACATACAAATATACACACAGACACTTACACACGCGGCAGTAAACACAAACCAACACACATATACATTCATATAAATATATAAACATATACATGCATATATCTATATTTATGATAACAAGTACATATACACATACATACATAAATACACACATATATACACACATACTCACATATACATATATATATATACATATATACACACAATACACAAACATATACATATATGCACACATAGACTAACACATGCGGCAGTAATCACAAACCAAAGTTTACATACCTACACATACTCACAATCTCACATATAATAGGTGTCAACACACACATATACACCCACACACATGCATACATACATACATATATATATATATATATATATATATATACACACATACATTTACATATCTATAATAACAAGAACATGTATATACGTACATACACATAAATACACAGACATTCAACCATATACATATATAAACGTACATACATATGCATACATAAACATATATCCATATATATACACACACCCATATACATGTAGCCTAATATACATATATAAACATATTCATACATACAGAAATATACGTAAATATAAATATAGATACACAATATAACAGGATATATATATATATATATATATATATATATATATATATATATATATATATATATATATATATTCACTTCTTCTCTTTTTTACCTTTTTACTTTATTTCGTTCTCCAACATCCGGGGCATTAGGACAAACTTCTGCAGTCTGGAATCTTTCCTCACTGCAAACGGCCCGGATATACTGGTTCTCTGTGAGACAAACCTTGTCTCGTCTATCCCCTCTTCTGATCTCTCGATCCCCGGCTGTCTTCTTCTCCTCAGAAAAGACTCTCTAACCCACATGCACGGTCTTGGTGTCTACGTCAAGAGAGTCCTCTCTCGAATCGCCAGACCAGTCATACATGTATCTCCAACTCTCTCTCCTCAATGCGGTAAGCTATCTCTTCTTCCTTTACCGCTCTCCATCCTCTCAAGACTGTGAGATACTCGATAGCATTTCTGACAGCATAGACAAGGCTCTCTCCCTCCAGCCGTTTGCTCACATTTTTGTGTTTGGTGTCTTTAACGCCCATCACACCTTTTGGCTTAAGAATGCTACTACTGACTACGCAGGCATTCAAACGCTCAATTTTTCAATCTCCCATTCCCTCACACAGATAGTTAACTTCCCCACACGTTTTGCCTTCAACCGGGAAGGTAAAGCCTCTCTTCTTGACCTGTGCTTTACCTCCATCCCCGAATCCTGCAGCGCCTCGCAACTCTGCCCTCTTGGTAACTCTGATCATGCAGTAGTATCAGTTAACATCTCCTTCAACTCCACCCCCTATAAAGAACCTCCTACCACTAGAACTTCGTTCTACTATCAACGAGCTGACTGGGACGCCTTCCGTGATTTCCTCCGCGATGTCCCCTGGGATGGAGTCTTTAAGCTCCCCGTCCAAGAATGTGCTTCTGAAGTCTCTTCCTGGTTTGAAGCTGGAATCGACGCTTTCATCCCATCAAGGAAATATAGGGTCAAGTCGCGCTCCTCCCCCTGTTTCTCGTCTGCTTGCTCAGCCGCCATCGCCCATAGGAACCACTACTTCCACCTATTCCGTAGCGAGATGTCTGACTGCAATAGACGTCTCTTTGCCTCCGCCCGGTAACGAATGTAAGCGTGTCCTCAACGATGCTAAGTCACTATTTGCGGCTCGGATGAAGGAACGTATTGCATCTCACAAATTTGGTTCCAAAGATTATTGGTGTCTCTGCAAGAGCGTATTGAACAATTGAAAACCCTCTATACCTCCTTTATTCAACCAGTTTTAAGTTCTGACCTCCTCTACCGACAAGGCTGAATGCTTTGCTCGGAAATTTTTATTCAACTCGACGCTCGACTCTTCCGGTGTACCCATACCCGACTTCCCTCTTAGAACTGAGGCCATATTGAGTGTGTTAAACATAACCCCATCTTTGGTACTGGGCGTTATCTCCAATTTAGACCCCAACAAGGTAGTGGTAGAGACGGGATACCAGCTATTGTCTTGAAGAAATGCGCGCCTGAACTGGCGCCCGCCCTTTCTAAACTATACAACTACTGCCTCAAGGAATCTTGTTTTCCTGACTGCTGGAAGTCCTCATCGATCGTACCTGTCTTCAAGAACTCCGGCGACCCCTCTGACCCTTCCAACTACCGTCCTATCAGTCTCCTTCCCCTCTTCAAAGTCTTCGAAGCCCTAATCAATACCGGGGTGGTTAACCACCTCACATCCCATAATCTGCTCTCAGACAAGCAATATGGTTTCCGCTTTGCCCGATCTACAGCCGATGTGCTTACGGCTATCACTGAAACAGTCTACCGAGCTCTTCAAAATAACGGGGAAGCCCGAGCCGTGGTACTAGACATCTCCAATGCATTTGATAGGGTTTGGCATGCCGGCCTTCTTCGCAAGCTCCAGGGTTATGGCATTACGGGTCGATTATATAACCTAATACGATAATTCCTGTCAAACCGTAAATTGAAGGTCGTTCTCAATGGATTTTCCCCCAGTTCCTATCCCACGAACGCAGGTGTTCCTCAAGGCTCCATCCTAGGCCCCACTCTATTCCTTATCTACATAAATGACCTTCCTGGCGCAATAACTTCCCAAGTTGGCATATACGCGGATGACACCACAATTTATTCCTGCCTCAAAAACAAATCTAGTCACGCTGACAAAACTCACCTGGCCGTGCGTCTCGAAAAGGACCTCCAATCGATTGTGAATTGGGGCATGAATTGGCTGGTCAACTTCAACGCTTCCAAGACAAAACTACTCTCTATTAATCACCACAGAGATCCTTCCCTTCCCTCCATTAGAATGTCTGGCGCTCAACTTCTCGAGAGCAACTCTCTGCGGCTTCTCGGTCTCACGTTGACTGTTGACATGAGATGGAATAAATACATTGAATCAATTGCCTCGTCCACTGGAAGGAAAGTTGGCTCCCTGAGCCGCGCCAGGAAGTTTTTCTCCCCGGAGTCGATCCTCCAGATCTACAAATCAACAATTCGCCCCTGCATGAAGTATTGCTGCCATATAAGGTCTGGTGCCCCTTCTGTTTGCCTCGGGGTTCTTGATAGGCTCCAGAGGCGGATATGCAGTGTAGTTGGCCCTGCCCTGGCGTCTCGTGTACAGTCACTTTCTCACAGATGCGCCGTCGCCTCCCTCTGTCTATTCTACAAATACTTTCATGGAAATTGCTCCGAGAAGTTGCATTCGCTAGTTCCTAGACGTCATGAGTTCCAGCGCCTTACGAGGCTGGCATCCCGCTCTCACCCCTTCACTATCGAAACTCCGAAATGTAGCCGTCTCTTCTACTGTAATAGCTTCATGTCTCGCACATCTGACCTGTGGAACTCTCTTCCCTTTTCCTGTTTCCCTGTGAGATATAATCTCCAGCTATTCAAGTGTAATGTCAATCGAATCTCCAGTTGCCTTGATCTATCCACTACCCTCATCCTTTCTTCTATCACTCCTATCTGATCTTGCTCTAAATTTTCTGTAACCCCTTGCGTCCTAGTGGCTTCCCGCCTTGCTTGGGGTGAAATGCTTAAATATATATATATATATATATATATATATATATATATATATATATATATATAAAACTACTAACATATAAATACACTTATATACAAACATACACATTCCGCAATAGAAACACACATACATACATACATACAGATATATACACACATCCACAGACACGAATGCAGGTACACAATACACATTCATATCGTCAGGATGACCATCAGGTAATAAAAGCAATAATCTATTAAACTTGCAGCGACATATCATTATCATTTAAAGTATACGACTCCTATAATAAGTTAAATTTATAACGGTGTTTAGAATTAACAGTTAGTTCATATCTTCGATTTAAGAGATCAGCCTTATTTTTAAATCTAATAATTTCAAATTTTTCGTTAAGACATATGTAACATGGGGCATATAGGGTGTTACATGTTCGGGCTTTCTTAATCAATCTGCATTTAACCGTAGGTGATTTGTTCATTTCTTTTAAACTCCAAAAATACTTGGATAATGAAGTCATGTACCTATAATTACTGTTATTAAAAGATTGCATAAAAAAAAAAAAAAAAAACTAAACAAAATGAACACAAAATGATCAGCTTTAAAAAAGAACTCGTAACTGGAAAAACCGAATGAAAAAAGAATTTTAACAGCAAATACTTTTTAACACCCAACCCAGTTCTGCGGAATCAGAATCAACGTTGCAAGCGAATGAGCCAACTGGAGTAAAGTGCCATGCAGATTAAAATTTTTCCCACTTGTGACGAATTCAGCTATCGACATTTTTGCATGCTTTCAGGCTAGTTAACATTCGTGTCAGTCAACTGTTGACTGTCACGCTGGCCAATCGAATCTTCCTGCCTATTTGTGGCAGCCAGCTATAGCAGCTATAGGCTCTCACTCTGGCCAGTAGAAAATGGCCGCAAACTACATGAAAACTGTCGTAGAAGCATGAAAAAATCGATTATTTCCACTATCGATGGGAGTTGGGAAATGCAAAGTCGGTCTTGGCCTTTCTACTAACTTGGAGCATGTGCATGTAAATTTTGGTGCAATTCCATCGAAAATTGCCACCGTGCATTCGTTACACACACACACACACACACACATACACACACACAAACACATCCTGCCTTATATATATATATATATATATATATATATATATATATATATATATATATATATATATATAAAGATTCCTTTTTCGAGCGTTATCAGCTTCAAAAGGGTTGTGTGATCATCTAGCACTACATTTTACAATTAGCCTACAAATCTGAGTCCCTTTGATAGAACAATTCATTTATTATTTATTCATTTACTTGTTTTTTTCCCATAGTCTTAACACAAGACCAAGGCATCCAATAAAGATCGAACTCACTACACTGGAGTAACAATGTATGCTGCGCCATTTCACCAACCAATATACCATGGTTTGGCGCCTGAACTAATAAACAGTTATCGAGAATTGAGATAACATATAAAATAACTAACAAGTGAATATACCAAGTTTAGTAATTAAATTTACATCAGCTGATTGTTATACTTTGCCGACTGGCGTAAGTGTCATTGGGGTGGTTTTAAAGTTAAGGACTGGGTTAGGAGACAAGAGACAGATCATAGCTTTTCTCCTGATAAAAGGGAAAACATCTTTGGCAAAATTTCGCACTGTTTGTCAAAGAAGCATATCATATCAAAAGAATGTCGAATTTACAGAACTCTTCGGAGATGAGACACCTAAGATACCAAGGGGCATATGCGAATCTCTAGGCATTTTCAACTACAGTAGAAAATAGCAAGAAACCTATCTTATCTTTCATTATGGCGTATTTTTGCTTGTAGGTAGAACCATACCAACGAGAATATATATATATATATATATATATATATATATATATATATATATATATATATATATATGATGAATTCGAAACACAATGTAAAAAGGAAGTCGGGAAGTAAAAGAAAATATCCTTTAGATAGAAAATCAAATTAACGATGAAAGAGCAAAAAAAAAAAAAAAAAAAAAGAAAGAAAGAAAGAAAGAAAGAAAGTAACAAAAAGTAAGAGAGAAGAAAAGAAAGACGACAGAAAGAAAAATAACCGAAGAAGAGAAAGAAGGAAAAATAAAATGGGGATAAGATGAATGAAAAAGAAGAAAACAGATAGAAAAAAATATAAAAACAAGAAGCGAGAATAAAAAATAACAATGAGAAAACAAAGATGAAACAAGAAGGAAGAGGAAATGAAAGAAATTAGAAAAAAAAAAAAACAAAAAAAAACATGAACCAGAGAATAAAATAGCAACAAAAGAGCAAAATACAATTAGAATAAATACGGTAAACAAAAAAGAGAAAGAAAATCAAAAAGGTAGAAAAATAACAAAAAATGCGTGTCAAGCGAAATAAGAAATCGAGAAAAAATTAAGGAAAGAATTAACACAGAAGTCAAAGAAAAAGACGAATAAAGCGAAATAAGAAAAAAATAAAATAAAAGAGTACAAACTAATATGTCCATTATTACCTACATTAATCCGATACACTGTTTCTCAACCGTTCCCTGGAACCCTAGGGCTTTGGAGAGGTCACTAGTGGTTTCGCAGAATACAATTACAAGTAGGGTAATGCATTCTCATGCAAGTGTTGTTAATTTTATATTCGTAATTTAACTATACACGTACAACATATTCAAAAATCTTTAAAGACTGCAATCCCTTATATTATTTGAATTATAATAATAATAATGAATTATGCGATATCTATGTGGCATAAGTGTGAAACCACCTTCACTGCTTAATGGACAGGACGGATTTGTATATTATTTAATGACTCACCCGAGTACAGGTCACATATCTGGTGTCCATATATTCTGTTTACCATGTGAACAACGATACAATACATAAAAAAGTAGATATTAATAATGGCGTATAATAATTTTCATGCATAGATTTTCTGGGATAAGAAAACTATTTCAAGGTTTTCACAAAAACGCTGCTGTAATCTAACGCCACTAAATCGCAAATAGTTATCCCAAATCGCCACATACCTTGAACATTTCCAACATCAGCAACGATAAAAACGGGTAGCAGATTTAACCAGGAGAGAAAAGAATGGTATAATCATGTTATTAGAAAATTCCTAGTTATTTTAATAAAATATAAAAAACATAGGTAATAATAATCTTTTTTAATTTTTTATGCAGAGGTTCGCCGAGACATGAAAACTATTTCAAGAGTTCCATAAAAGTAAAAACTTTGAGAAATGCTGGTTCAGATGACGAGTCAATGAAAATCTATATCACTATTGCATATCACTTTTCTACAGGGAATCCTCATGTTAATTGTCATATAGGGAAGAAAATGCGTAACTACCGACACAGAGGTTCGAGTGTGACACTCTGAACTTATGAATATGTGTTTTCCGCCAGGTGTATAAATAACGGTGTCAGGCTACTGACTGGGGTGATTATTGAGTGATTATTAAGTGGAACTATCCAGTCGAATTAGTGTGAATTATTGTGCGTCAATTATTTGGGTTTTGATTTAGGATTTACCGAGCTACTAACAAGGTATTCACTGAAATGGTTAATTATCTTTGGTTGATTTTACTTCTTTGTTCTTGTTAAGCATTTATTTGAGGTTTTAATTAAATGTGTTATTTAACATGGACTTGACTTATACTTATTATAATTGTTAACGGCCACCGTATGTCACAAAATAATGTTTGACGAACGCCTTTGTCCACCTTCAACAGTACCTTGCATGATGGTCTGCAGAGGCTGAATTACCTTGTGACGTAGCCAAACCATGACAACTTGTGACGCTTAATAGTAGCAAGGAGAGATTCCTCTTGGCTAAAGAGTTTTTTAATTAAACTTTGCTCTGTACATAGTCATTGGTTTTAAGCTCTCATTAAGAGATGTGTAGGAGTTTTCGCAAACATTTTTTCTCGAACGCCGTGATATTTTTTATACCTCAACCGGAAGTGTCCAGTTCTCACCCCCGTAGAGGAGAATGGACACAACCAGCGATTTGTAGAACTTGGTTTGGAAGCAGAGGTTGCTCTTTCTCATCCTTTCCAATCTGGACAGCGCTGCTGTGTCGATTCAGTGCGGTTTTCTGAGTTGCAGGTGCCATCTTTTGACAAGGATGCACCCAAATATTTGGAGGTAGACACTTCCTCCTGTGACGATGGTGCTGGTATTGCTTGTACTAGTCACCATTTCTTTGGATTTTTCTCCTTTGAGATCCATTCTTTATAAGCCGGCTCTTTCAACAGATTTTTGGGTCAGGTCACTATTACGCCCCGCCACTAACAAGGTATTATTCACTGAAATGGTTAATTATCTTTGGTTGATTTTTTACTTCTTTCTTCTTGTTAAATATTTATTTGCGGTTGTAATAAATTACTCCTTTTATACTAACATTGGAGTCTTGAGTTATACTTAATTATTAACGGTCACCGTACATCACTAAATTAACTAAATTTAGTTTAGATGAATACAGTATGACAAATGTTGGGACACCATAAAGACTGAAGTCGGATAATATTTAGCAAGCACGTCGGATAATATTTAGTAAGCACGTCTGGTTAGCCACTACTACTGAGTAGTGAGTTAGATCATCACCGGTGGGTCTATACCTATTAGTTGCGCCAAAATTTGCTACCCTTAATTTGGTCAGCGAGATCATTCTGTTAACGGTTAACGCAAGTTTGATATTTTTTAATGATCGGTTGATTAGTTTTCTATGGCTTATTAATTCATATTTCAACCGACACTTAAAAAGGAATATCGTGTTTGTGGTTATTGTCAGTGGAATACAACCTGTTTGAAGGACACTTTCATTCTATATACCGTCTGTGTAAAAAAAATCTTAATCGATATAATCCACATACCCTTCTCCGTTCAGTTTTACTTTTAATTACGGCGGTTTAAGTAGATGATAGAATTTTTGAATAGCTTAACACCAACAGGTGTCCTACTTCACAAATTGCACTTGAAGATTGGGGCACAAATGATGCTGCTGAGAAGCCTGGACCACCAAAGCTTTACAATGGCACACGACTTGCAATTGATAACAACAATTCTGGATTCGATAATTCTGACTGTCAAAGCAAGGGGTGAGGCTGTATTTATTTCTAAAATTCCACTTATACCCTCCGATATGTCTTTCCATTACAAGTGGTTACAATTCCAGGTGAAACTGAGTTTTGCAATTAGTATTAACAAAGCTCAGGTATAGTCCTTGGTAGGTATTAACCTTGAAGAACCTGTTTTCTCCCATGGACAAATTTATGTAGGCTGTTCAAGAGTCGGCAATCCGAATCATTTGTTTATTTATACCTCACAGTGAAAGACCTAAAATGTTGCTTATTAAGTCGCTCGGCAAACCTGATAAGAAGCAATCAATCATCAGCTGTTTATAGTTCAACTATACTATTTGTCAGTGTTGTAAATCTTTTGTTAATCTATATGTTATTTTATTTGTAAATCTATACATATATAAAGGGCAATGTATGTGTGTTTGTATGTGTATGTGCGTACGTATGTGTGTGTCCGGTTAAAATTGAAAAAGCTACAATAATTTACAACAAAATAAATATATATACAGACTCAGTATCACCAAACCCACCTTTCTGAAAAATATTATCATCGTATGATTTGTATTTGCGAAGATATTTTAAAATTAATAATACGTAATAATTGTATTATAATGCCTTCTTCGCTTTGTAAACGTTTTCGATATTCTCAGAATTAAAAAGTAAAAACGAACGTTCGTTTTTACTTTTTAATTCTGCTGATAATTTCGAAACTCTATATGCATTTTTGTAATTTCTATTCTGTTGAATTTATTTACAGAAATATAGTAAATAAAAGCGTAACTTCAAAAAAAAAAAAAAAAAGAAGAAAAAAGAATATTAAAACAGCAAGTAAATTTAAAAGAAAGAGAATATCCAATACAATTATTTGAAAAAAATTTGAATATTCATTCAAATATTCGAAACAAAAACTGTAAAAACACATAAAATAAATTCGCATAAGGATTATTGGAGGAAAATTTCACAAGCATTGATAAAATCAGATATTCCACGAACGAATATAAATCATCTTTTTCGCTATTTTTAATCGGGAAATTTTTAATTACCTATTTTTAATAACAGGTTTACTTTCAATTTTTTAATATTAATAATAATAATGACAATAACAATAATTTTAATAATAATGAAAATTATGAATAGAATAAAATAAAACAATAACATTTAAACTTTGTTTAAAATAAATTAAATAAAAATTAAAAATAGTCTCAGCATGCAACAGAAACTCCTTGTGGGAAATACGGACATCCCGCCAAAAGACGTTAGATTCAATCTCTTCGCCAGGGAGACTCAGGCAGTTAACACGCGCGTAACTGATCTCTATGATATGGATTGTAATACTACGGAGTAAATCTTTATAACGTAAAAAATACATACACCAATAAACACAAAAATAAATAAATTGTGTGAAATTAACATACATTTTACCATGCTTTTTCTCTTGTTGTGTACGTTTATTTCCCTTTTTTTTTCTTGAATACAAGGCTACTTTCTGATTCTATGATGTGAGGGAATACCCACAATGTCTTTATATTTGCATTTAGAACAATAACAAAGTCATAACGATCTAGCAACCATTAATATCTATTCATTATTTAGTAATCACTTTAATTTCACTCATTAAATTAAAAGCAAGAAATGCTTAGGAAAAATCGTCATATTGAAGTTCCTCTTCAGAGGCCAGGAGACAAAAAAAAAAACAAAACAAAAACAAAAAACAAAAAAAACAAAAAACAAAAACGATCAGGCCCATTTGCTTGTTAACAGGAATCAAAATACTGCTGCAAGACAACTTAAAGCTGCGGATACTTGACAGGTCCGTTTGCGGGGTATTAGAAATTCAGTTGCTGTTTAAACAGAACAAGAACATCAAGAAAGGCAGCAAATTAGGAGAAATGCTGATCAAACATACCATTCCACAGAGTTCATGCAAAGTTTCATGAAATATAAATTGGCTTATGAAAGATTGTTCTTATAATCCCTCTCAAAAATTTACAAAAGTGATGCCAAAATAACAATTAGGTACTGAAAATCACTTGGGAACATTGTAGAGCGAAAAGAAACCTTTCTGATATACAATTCTTCTTTACAGATAACATCCTTTGGAACGGATTTTGCAGACTTAACAAAAATCCAGCGGCAATGTTATCATTTGATTCGTAGTTTTCTTCCACTACCCAAGAAATCCCATAAATTTGAACAGATATATTTTACAGGCGATAATCAAGCAGAAGCACAACAAATATGCCAACTTGTTCACATTAGATTGGAATTGGACATAGTCATAGAGTTGCAGGAAATGTTTCAGTAACATCATAAATATGTTAGGGTTTTAAATATGCCAGAGAGCACATAAAACTGATAAAAAAATAAAAAAAAAATATCATTAGAACAGGAAAGGAAATACAATGCACCTGTCAAAGATAAAATTGCATTTCAAATGGTGGATGAAAAGCATGAAAATTGTAAGCTTATTTTGCAACTAAGAAGTGGAGATTTATAGCGTATTTCTGAAACTCCTATGATTCCCTCCAATATCCATCCATATTCTAGAATGGCAAAGATGGATATCTTTTTCATCTATGGCCAAAAAAAAAAAAAAAAAAATCAGAAATATGGCAAGACAGTAATTTGTAAAAACTTTTATTCTTTTCATTTCATGGTGCAGGATATCTTTAATCATATATTGTGTTTGAAAGAATTGACCAGTCAATCAATGGTGGATATGTATGCGTAAATAGAAACAGAAATGTTGGGATTAATGAGAAGAAATAAAAAAAAGTATGAGTAGATGATTACATACACCTTAATGATTCCATGCATTCTATTGGTGACTACAAGAAGATAGTTCAGCAAATCATCTTGCATTCAAGCTCTACATAAGGACCCCGATATATGCACCAACGAACTCTGGATGCAATAGCTTATATAAGAAAGACGGGACGAGCAGAGTTTTTACTTGCATTTACCTGTAATCAAAAGTGGCCTGAAATCTCAATTGAAGTTTTTCAAAATCATAAATCTAATGGTCGCCATGATATAATTGTTTGTGTGTTCTATGAAAACCAATAAAAACACCTCTGGCTTCTCAAAGAAGGAAGACAGGTCGTTGAGCTTAATGGCTGTATTACAATGATTAAATGGCAAAAGAGAGGACTTCCCCAATCTCACTACCTGATTTGGTGCAAACTAAAAGTTCCGAAGATATTGTTAAAATCATATCAACTGAGCTGCCGGATATAGATGACGATCCAGAGATCTTTGAAACCATTAAGACTGAGATGACCTATATAGAGTTATTAATACAGATTCACCCTGTATGCATTAATACGGATTCACCATGTATACAATTCACCTGTATGCATTAAAAGATATCCAATAGGTTATCTTCAGGAAACACAGACTGACAATGATGGATATCCCCGTTACCGTTGGAGACAAATCAACAACTTTGAGTTTTCGAGGACAGGAAGTTACCTTGGATAATTCTGTGGTGTCCTCCATCTAATGAAGCTATAGTGGACTCTTCCACTTACTATAAAGTTACTAGGAGAAGTAGGCCTCAGGGGGGAACAGTGATAGACTGAACGGTGGTCGACCGATAAACATTCCCAAGTTGTGTAATACCTTTCAGTTGTATTTACTGTTTTGTTATTCTTCACCATTTCCTTAGTCACAACAGATAATCAATGGGTAGTTGCATATAATAAATTGTTATGTAAAATCCTAAAGGCACATATTAATGTGGAGTACGGTAGCTCTGTGAAAGCCATTAAATACATCACAAAATTTGTCAACAAGCATAGTGACATGACTACTTTTGCTATTGGCGATGAAGTTGAACGAGATGAAGTAAAACGTTATTAGTTACATTTTGAGTAATGAAGCTATTTTAGGATTCTGGATTTGATATACATTAACGATATCCAATACTAGTAAATCTATCTATCTAAATGGACATAGAGTGTATTTGACTGAGGATACAGCTATTAATTTATCACAGACGCCACGTAAGACTACTCTAATTGTCTTTTTGAAACTCTGTAAACAGGATGTTTTTGCGAAATCTCACATATACATAGAGGTTCTAACCTACTACTACTACTACTACTACTACTACTACTGCTACTACTAGAGCTAAGCACAAAGCATGGGTTTAACGAAAGCAGGGGAAAACTGTTCAAGGACATGAAGTCAAGGCATCTAATGTTATTGGGCGTGCTTATACTGTCCACCCCCAAAACTGAGAGTATTTTTATTTGCGTTGCTTCTTCATACTGTTCAAGGATCAACATCATTTGAGGATCTCCGGTGCTTTTAAGGTAGAATGTTTATAACATACCAAGAAGTATGAGGATTACATGGCCTTTTAAAAGCTGACGAACACAGGCACCCCCACCCCCCAAAAAAAAACTCTTAATGTTGCAATTTTTAGAGTAGCCTGTCAGATAAGTCAGTTGTTTGCAATTATGCTCACTGCCTATGAGATTGATCAACCTCATCTACTCTGGGATCAGTTCAAAAACAATATGTTTGAGGACCTTATAACTTGAGCCAGACTACAAAAGGAAATTATTTAATTCTGATCAGAAATTTATAATTAATCTTTCAGCGATCTATCCTGTCGTATGTAGGCTCTTAATAATACCTTGACTAATTGTGTGATTCCAGAAAGAAAGAATGGAGATACACCATGAAAAATATTGGGAGACGAATTATGATAACCATACTTTGGATCAGTTCATCATTGAAAATGAATCTCAACTGGTGAACAATCAAAGTTATGTTTACCACTGTATCTTAAACAACACAGAAAATGACAAGGGACAAACATTCTTTAGTGATGCTCCAGGTGAGAGCGGTAAGACTTTCCTGATAAATCTGCTGCTTGCAAAAGTTCGCAAGAAAAAGAATATTGCCCTTGCATTGGACTCAAGTGGGATTTCAGAAACACTTCTAGATGAAGGGAAAACTGTGTAATCCGTGTTTTGTCAGCCTCTAGATTATACACGACAGGAAAATCCTGACTGTAACATTTAAAAAATAATCAATGATCAAGCTCCTACAAACTTGTAAACTGATAATTGGGATGTGTTGTGGTGACTTCCTTCTAGTGAGGCTATTGTTGACTCTTCCACTTACTATAAAGTTAGGAAGAAAGGCAAGCCTCGGGGGAATTTGTGATATAGACTGAACGCTGGTCAGCCGACACATTCCCAAGTCGTGTAATACACTATTTATCTGCAAACTCTTGTTTTATTATTCCTTAACCAATTACTTGGTCACAATAGAATGAAGCAACCATGAGCTACAAACGCGCAATCAAGGCCTTAAATCGGGCATTGCAGGATTTAAAAGACAACGCAAAAATAATAGGAGGAGTTACTTTGGTTCTTGCTGGTGACTTCACACAAACCCTTCCTATTATTAATCGATGTACTAGAGCTGATCAGATCAATGCGTGCCTGAAAAAATCTTATCCTTGGAATGGCATTCAGAAATTGAGCCTCCCAATTAATATGCGTGTTCATTTAAATATTGATAAGGCTGTCTATATCTCTGAGATGAGGTATCATGCCCTCTTATATACACTATTCGAACTATTATCCTCATCTTCATTGCCATATTCACAACGTTTCGATCGTTGATTAAAATTTCGAACTGAACCTTTTATTTCATCCATCGTGATAGATTGTTCTAGTTCCAAGTGCCTTGCCTCTTCTCGACGTCTCAGTTATTTCTCTTTAACGCAAGGAGAAAGCACTCTTGGTAGTCAGGGACAGACTGGCCTCAGATTCATCCCTAGGAGAACGGATTAGTGTACCAATAGATAAGCAAATGTAGATGCTGACTTTCTGTACGCAAACAGCAGACTTTGAAATGGGATCAGACATATATCAACACGATGAAAGCTTAGCAATGCGCTCGCCATTATCACCAGCAATGGCAAACCTATATATGGAATACTTTAAGTAAATGACATTAGAATCCACATCACTAAATCCAACCCTATGGCTAAGATACGTAGATGTCACCTTCATACTCTGTCCACACCAGGAAGAGGTGCAGATACTACTGGACCATGTGAACTCAATAAGATCATCAATACAGTTCACAATGGAGAGAGAAAAACAACAACAATCGCCTTCCTGGGTGTACTAATATCTCGAACAGAGCATGGGTCCAATACATACTGGAAGCCTACATTCACCGGACAATACCTCAACTTCAACTCTCACCCACATGATAGTATACGGCTTCGGTCTGCCTACCTAATGTGAAGCGATTATCGGTGAAAATACAAAAGATCTGTGTCCCATATAACATTAGGCAATCTTCAAAAGTGTTTGAACGCTTCGCAAACACCTTTTCCGAGTAAGACCCTCCTCATAGAAGGGAACATACTAAGGACTGTGTGTACACCATCCCGTGCAGCTGTGGTAAAAAATATAAAGGAGAAACAAGGCACCCACTTAAGAAAATACTGCAAGAACACAAAGCAGTATCACTAGGGGTAAATTGAAAAATCAGGCGCAGTTGATCATATATGGAGGTAAAAGGGAGATCACCGCCACCATCCCCGTGGGATGATGTTGAAATAATAGACACAGAACATTAGAAAATACAAAAACTTAAGGAATCGGCTCATGCTAGGCCACAAAAATCTCCTGAGTCGACCAAGGATAGAAATGAATACAATATGCGAACCAGTAATAAGGATTGCGAGAGAAAATCAGTGGTTAACAGCAAAAACGTTTCAAGCTCTCGTAAAAATTTACACTAATAATAATAACAGAAAAATTGCTATATGAGTACTGTTAACAATGGTTGTTGAGATATTAAGTTTATAAGTCCCCAAAATTCAAGGACACATGGCCCAGTAGATAAAGGCGTTGGTTGGATCCAGTGATTAGATAAAAAAAGTTGTGAGATCAATACCAGGCTGCAGCAGTGGCGAACCATAAACACGGAGAATTAAGCTAACGGTAAATAAGTGAGACACTCAAAAGAGGCATAAATAAAATAAAGGATTCGGTTCGATATTGCAATCACCTGAACATGGCGGAAAATGAACATAACGTCTCTGAATGTGTTAGCTGGAGAAGAAAGATCCTATAGGTCAGTTGATAATATCAGGTCTATGGGACCAAATTATCAACTATCCAGCTGAGTTTCTCAATAGACTTTAACCAACAGGGACAGCTGCACATAATCTTTTACTGAAGCTTGGAAGAAGAAGAAGAAGAAGAAGAAGAAGAAGAAGAAGAAGAAGAAGAAGAAGAAGAAGAAATAATTTGTCTGATAGTATAAATTTTAGATTCATGTTTTTGCCGATTCGGCTGCATTTCAAAGCATCGTTCAAAGGGGAAAACGTTAGGACAGGTTTCCAAAGCCGATTCATACTTGTATTACATTTACCGAAGCATAATTACTTGCCATTTTCTTAGTTGGTTCTTCGTCATCTGAAAAAGTTCCGTAATAAGCAATAAGCTTCCAGTGCCAACTCCCAAATGAATCCAAGTCGGATAGGTACGTTGTATATTATTTCAAGTCGTAGGAAGAAATAATTCCAAATTATGGCTATTTATGCTTCAGGGAAAATATCTGGCTCATAGGGAAGTTTTATGCTAGATTTTGAAAGGCGAACAAGAACAATATTTCCAATATTTCACGCTCTCATATATATATATATATATATATATATATATGTGAGTGTGTGTGTTACACTTAATATTTGTATATTTGCATATAGCAAACGTAACTAAAAGCACCAGTGTTCCTGTATTTTTGATTCTTTTCTCCCAATCTCTGACGAACATTCAATAAAAGCAAAATATGTTAGATTGATATAAGTTTCCTATTTGTTCTTTATTTTATCATCCTGTCGTGTTCCGATCCATAGTTGATCTGAATTTGATCTTTACCTCATATATATATATATATATATATATATATATATATATATATATATAGAGAGAGAGAGAGAGAGAGAGAGAGAGAGACACATATATTTCTCATCATTATCATTTTATATATATATATATATATATATATACAAAATGATAAATATATTTATAGACGCTATCTTTTTGCCGTTTACAGTTTTGTTCAAATTGTGTGGCTTTTTTTCCGTCACCAGCCTCCTACTAACCTTGCGCTATTCCAAAAATGGTATTTTGGGGAGTTTACTCATTTAATTCATAGAGTAACCATTATTCCAAAGCGGTCATAGATCTGAGTAATGACCTGACTGGACACTGTTTAATTTAGATGACTGTCGAGGAGCATAGTTTTAAGCGTGATTTGACCATAAATATAAGCATGTTTATACACAAAAACTGAATCAAAACTCTGTCACTGCATGTGTATGTGGGGTGGGGTGCATGCATGCACTTGTAGAGAGACGCTGAAAACCACTGTGAAATTAAGAACAAAAATATTGATTGAGTTTCGAAACTCGTAGATACAGATATATTGAAGGGGAAATAAAAGCAATATTTCAGCACACAGCTCATTATTTAAGCTGATTAGTTCTTATAGAACGTTCAAAAATAGAGATTAAAAATTGGCAAAAGAATAAATAAATAAAAATTACAGATCTTTTTACAACATCGCTTATCTCGAGAAAACGGTTGTACTGGTAATCAACGGGTCAAAAAGAACGAAATACAGCCAGCCTGAATGGTATGCAACTGAAACGTAAGTAACGTGATGGGGACCATCACGGAATTTATTTGGTCAGTCGAATCAATACGTTACTGGATTTCCGAATGATGGAAGAGTTCTTTTTATCATTTCACCCCAAGTATGGCAGGAATGACACAAGTACGCAGGGGATTACAGAGAATGATAGTGAGAGAAAAGAGTGAGTATAAGGAGGGTTGAGGAAAGGATAACAGATGAACGGGATATAAAAATATAGAAGATGGCGATTGACGTTGCATTACAATTTTTACAGGTTGTAGTTGTTGGGAATCAAGTAAACAAAGGGGAGTTCCACAGGTGGGAAGTTCTAGAAAAAAAAAACGTTGGAGTAGAATTGGCGGTTATATTTAACTATTTCAACAGTAAATGGGTGGGAGCTAGATGCCAATCTAGTAGCACACCTCAATTCATGTAGACAGGGAAGCCAGGGTAATGAGCTTGTCAGAGGAGTTGCCATGAAAATATTTGTAGAAAAGACACAGGGTAGCCACATCAAATCTCTGTGAAAGTGACTGAAGTCGGCATGCCAAGTCAGTATCGATTGTTGATCCTTCTTTTGATTTTGTCAAGAACATCGAGATGAACAGAAGGAGCACCAGGCCAGATATGACAATAGTCTTTTAATACACGGCCTAATGGTATATTTGTAAATGTGCAAGATGGACTCTGACGAGAAAAAAACATTCTGGTACGACAAAATGGAACCGACTTTCCTTGCAGTAGATGCAGCTATTGATTCAATGTAGTTGCTCCTCTTCAGCTTCAGGTCAGTTGAAAAAGTGTGGTCAAGAATGCGCAGTGAGATGCTCTAGGGGAATCGACAAAGTGACTGTTGTCGAGATGCCAAGTCAGTATCGATTACATTACAGATCCTTCTTTGGATATTATCTATCTATTAAAATTTCTTAATATCTCTCTATTTTATTCTATAATGTCTTCGGGTTTTTTTTATCTATCTATTAAAATTTTTCATATCTCTTTACCGTAGTCCATTAATCTGTAAGGTTTTGTTATTTATCTATCAAAATTTGTTCATAGCTCTCTTAGTTCATTAACCCATAAGGTTCTTTTTATCTGTCTATGTATGTATAAAAATTGATTAACATTTATCAATACTACCTTAGTCTATAATGTCTTAGACTTGTTTTCTATCTATCTATCTATCTATCTATCTATCTATCTATCTATCTATCTATCTATCTATCTATCTTAGATGAGGTATTGTAATTATTTGCATGATTTCGATTGTTCAAACTATTGTCCCCATCTTTGTTGCCATATTCACTCCATTTCGAATGCTGTACGCTTCGGCCTTCTTCACAACTTCTATCCCAGTGGTTAAAAGCGTTGGTGGGTGGAATGGCTCGACTCAAAGAATTGTGAGTTCAATACCTGGCTATTGCAATAGTGAGCAAAAAAACATGCATAGTTGAGTTAAATGGAGATAATTTAAACATCCAGAAGAATAAGTATGGCAGATGGAACAAGAACAATTTACCAAGATAGACGAAATAAAGAGTTCAGAACGAAATCCCAATTACCTGTAGAAGGCCGGAGTGTACAACGGCCGAAGGGTCGTGAATATGGCAATAAAGATAAGGACCACAGTCCGTACAAATAATGTAAACTATCTATCTATGAAAATTTGTCAATATCTCTCTACCTTTGTCCTTTACTGCCTAAGGTTTACTTATCTATCTATCTATCTATCTATCTATCTATCTATCTATCTATCTATCTATCTATCTCTCTTGTTGACCTTTCTATAAATGCATGTTTGCTATTTTGATAGAGTCATTAATTTCTATCCCCTTGAGAGGTATTAATCTAATTTGAGCTCATATTCTCTCCAAATACTGTGAGTCTAAATGTTTTGTTCAAGTGAGATCAATATCCGGCTAATGAAAAACCGGCGATTACATGCTCGATGTGAACAGCAATAGGAAGTGAAACCTCAACCGCACATCCCGAAACGTCCCCCATAAGAGAGAAAAAATGCTGCTAGGTATAAAATGCAGAAGAAATATCGTTTATTGCCTTGACATATCTCAAGGGGTGAGTGTAAGAATTCAGGCTAGCGAACTGCAGGTTTCTTTTCTCTGCTAGCTGTTAATTTTCTCTTAGTTCTACGAAACTTAAAATCTTTATTGAAAATAAGTAATCACGCCGTGCATGTATCTACCTATGTGTGGATTTTATAGATCTGAGTCTCTACAGGTAGCAGAAGTATTTGCAACAAAGCTTTTATCAGATTATAACCCTAGGAAGATCAGTTTCTGAAGCTGAAAGATTATGACAAAACCAGCATTTATAAACAGAAGCACATACACAAGGGCACAGGCTGTAAGTCAAAAGCATAGCCCAGATTTTTTTAATCGATATCATCTCATGCAAGGCAGTAAGGCCACTATGACACAAGGTGTTACAAAGTATGGAAGAATTAAGATCAGGAATATTAAGAATCGGCAGGAAGAGTAATCAGGAGGACAGTAGATAGCGATTAACATTGTTAAGTTGTGCTGTTAAAATGTCTTGTAGTTTATCAATTTTCTTAATTTTTTTCGTTTTGCTTCCTTAATAATTCCCCCGACCCAAATAAATGCAGCATAAGAGTGACTTTTATAGATTTCTATCTTCTTTGTGCACTGGAATGTAAATCACAAATAATAATCTCGGCTGTAGATCATGAAATAATATTGACTATCACTATATACATTATAATTATTACATGATTATCGCAGTATATTATATTATTATATAATTATCACTATATCCATTATAATTATTATATGATTATCACTATATATTATATTATTATATGATTATCACTATATCCATTATAATTATTACATGATTATCACTATATATGATATTATATTATAATATATCGTATTATTATATGATTATCACTATCTCCATTATAATTATTACATGATTATCACTATATATGATATTATATTATAATATATCGTATTATTGTATGATTATCACTATATCCATTATAATTATTACATGATTATCACTATATATGATATTATATTATAATATATCGTATTATTATATGATTATCTCTATATTCATTATAATTATTATATGATTATCACTGTATATGATATTATATTATAATATATCGTATTATTATATGATTATCACTATATACATTATAATTAGGGAATGCACGCGCTACTGGGTATTTAACTCTGACTCTAGGCACGGACTAGTTTGTTATATTTTCAATTTGTTGAGAATATTTCCAAATAATCATATATTTTAGAGTTTTTCAATCTGTCATTATGTCCTCGAGTAAGATGCAATAATCTAACGACATCACAAAAGAATCAAACTTTAGATAGTCATGGATTTTGTAACGTAATATCAGTAATATTACAATATTTCAAATTACAGTAATATTACAGCAAATCGAAAATTGGCGAATACGAAAATCAAGTAAGTGCAACAATTTAAATCGATTGGAAGTATTAAACAAAGGACGGAATGCGAAACACTGAATTCCGAAGGCTCGTTGGCATAGTGAAAGATGCCTTTCAAAAGTTAAGAAAAGTATTATTCAAATTTCATTGACAAACAAAGAAAAGAATATTGTCAGGTCAGTCTTCCTATATGGCAATGAATGTTGGTATACCATAAAGCAATATGAATGTGATTTTACAGAAGTATGTTAAGAATATCATGGATTGAACATATGAGCAACGACGAAGTTTTACAGAAAATAGAAACAAAATGGAAACTTGTGCTTTACACGAGAAACACATAGTCGAAATTTCTAGGAAACGTAATGCGAAAAGTGAGCTTGGAAAAATTGAAACTCACAGGACAAATTGAAGGTAAAAGAAAAAGAAGGAAACTGTAAGTGACCTACGAAAAGAGATTGTGTAAATGGATGGCAGAACAGGTTTTAGGAAGGGACAACAAAAAGAGAAAAATTAAAAAGAGCTACAAAGGACTGGAAATGGTAGAGTGCCATGTTCACCAATGTCCTGAAGAGATATGACACATAGAAGAAGAATATCAGTAAAATTCGATAATAATACTAAATTAAATCTTTCATTCTTAAAATAATTCTTTATTCAGTTCTAAACTCCATGAAATAAACGTCGGCTGCGAAAGGTATGTGGTTTCTAGGAATTCGAACGTTCGATCTTGTGAAGATTTAAGGGATTCCTCTCACCCACCAGTCACTCGGGTGTTTATATTACTCCCTGTTATCCAGTTGTCATGTGCACGTATGAGGTACACTCAAGAAGATTTAAAAAATTTTCTTTTAAGGTACTTTTAATCGACCTACGTAACTGTCATTCTGATACACCCTTAATATGATTATAATGAGTTTCCATGCCAAATCTTTTTTCAGGTTAAAGGTTGGGACCGCTACAGCACTTTAAACACAACCCGTAATACCAGTCTTGTCACAGCTTGTCACAGCTTGTCACAGCTGACTGGTTTCACAATGCAGTCGGGACGGGAGGCTAACTTAGAGTTTGTATCAAGATCGGCAAAAACACTGCAGAAGCCTATCAGATGATCAAAACAAATTACGGATTAAGTTTCAGGAGTCGGGCGACTGTTTTCCGTTGGCACAAGAGCTTCCAGAAGGCCAGTGAACAGGCGAGTGGCAGGGAGTGCGACATCAGGACATAAAAGTTGGTCGACACAATTCTCAAATTTCTGGATGAAGATCATCGAGCATTATTTAGAGCAACGTTTGTTCCCAGGGTGCTCAATGAAGATCACAGGCGCGTTGATGACAACACGGAGATGGTCAAGTGGATCGCTTCGTATCCAAGTATCCTTGACTCTCTGGTAACCTATAACGTGAGCTAGGTCTACTGTTATGTTCCAGGAACCAAAAGACAGTGCACAAGGGAAATGAATTTTGACTCCCAAGTCAAGCAGGTCAGACAGGTCCACTGGGAAGCTCATGTTGATCCCATTCTTCGACACTGTGGGCTTCATCTACATCCCCTGGGATACCCACGGTCAGACTGTCAACAATAAAGGCTATGTAGAGATTTTGAGGCAGTTTGAAAGAGATTTCATCGCAAGAGACCAGACCTCAAGTCTGGTCAGTGGTACCTGCACCAGGACAATGCCCCCTGCTATAAATCTATCATGGTGACAAACTACTTGGCCAATATGGGGATCAAAACTGTCTCTCATTTTTCATACAGTCCAGACTTATCCCCATGCGACTTGTGGATATTCCCGAAACTGAAGGAGAAGCACAGGGGTGTACACTTTGAGAATATGGATCAGATGAAGGAAGCAGTGACAAGCACCCTGGACACCAATACATTGGAGGATGACAAAGTGGCTTGAGCGCTACAAGTGCATTGAAGTTGGAGGATCCTACTCTGAGGGAATTAAATAAATATATCTCTGAAAAGTATCAAAACCTTTTGAATGTACCTCGTATATCCTAAGTTTAGGTGGGTTAACTTCCTTTTTTATTCTTCACCTGTTAGCTATGTGGTCACCTAGTAAATACATAAATGCATCTAGTTCTATGATGTGCTTAATTAAACACAGCTTGCTATAGTATTACTTAGGGTGAAAAGACAGTTGACATTTCTGGGACATATAACGAGAAATGACGGCTTGGAGAATTTGACACTCATAGGACATACTGAATGCAAGAGGGACAGATGGAATTATTGAGTAATCTACCTAACAGATTCGAGCTAATGGAAGATAGAAAAAGGACTGGAATGGATAATTAGTGGTGGTGGGAAGCTGGCTGGTTATATTCAATACCTCGAAAACCAAACTAGTTACATTCCATCATCACCGATCGAACCACGAACTATCACTAGTCACAATGAATGGATGTCCCTCGGAGGGGGGTCGTGGCTTGAGCGTGTATTTCGCCTTAAACTCACCCCACACCTCAATTGGAACGCGTACATACGATCCATCGCTAAAGATGGAGAAAATGGTTTGTACCGCTCTAGTAAGTACCTGAATCTTCATTATATCATCTAAAGTTATCAGAGCCAGATCATACCTAAAATGGAGTAGTACTGTAATATTAGAGCAGGAGCTGCGTAATCGTCACTTCCTAGTTTTGATAGAGGCCAAAAGCGTATCCGTGTCCTTGTGGACAACGAATTATTTTCCACCCAGCAGCCCCTCCTCTATCACTACTTCCATGGAAAGTGCTAGGACGGACTACATTCCTTGGTTGTAACACATCTAACTTTCACGGCTATGACCCGCCATGCCACTTACATTGTAGCAAATCACCCTCATTCCCTCCGTATTCCACTGGTGAAAAGTAAGTTCCACTCAAGCAGTTGCTTCCCGCGAACCACTGCTCTGTGGAACCGACTCCCAAGAGGATGTTTCTTCCATCAGTACAATCCTAACCTGTTCAAGACTAGGGTTAACGTTCCCACTTATCCCCATAAACTGTACCTCTTACTCTTTAACCCTCTGCTTCCAGTGGCCCCGAGCCTTGAACAGGGGGAGTCTCACTGTAAAAAAAAAAAAAAAAGAAACTACAAGAGATAGGAAATGGTAGAGAGCAAAAATAAACCCACATCCTCCAGAAACACAGCATAAAAAATAAACCAAAGAATATTAATATTTTTACTCTACTTGGCACGACAGTTGCTGACCCTGACACTTTGTCGATTAATTGATTGATTCGTTTTCTACTGCCTGTCAACCCTTCGCAGTTTATTTAAAGCCAGAAAGCATTTCAAATTGTAAGAATTTGTTTTTTGTTTTGGTGATAATGATAGAGTGATATATGTCTTACTAATTAACCCATAGCTGGGGAAGAAGAAAAGAATTCTTAACTTCCCCAAGAGTATTTGCGGGTAAATGAATATAATGAACCCAACCGGAACTGGTGATCGACTCTCCGATTAACAATTACAAGACATTATTCATTACACCAGCCGAACATCCAAGCTTAGAGCACCTGATAATCCCAAGCGCTTACCCAACTAGATGCTGACCAGGCTGGATGTTGCTTATCTTTGGTAGTTGTACAAGAACCGGTATTTCAACGTCATGTGGCTATATGTTTAATACTTAGACGAAATGAGTATTCAATTGAGAAGAGTTTATTGACTGGGAATTAATAAGGGAAAAAGAAAACTATTATTAAGGAGAGAGGACAAAGAAAGAAAAATTAAGAATACAGAATGTAACGATTGACATTGCATTTAAATTTTTAAAGATCAAAGTTGACTGGGAAGCAAGAGGTCAGAAGAGAATTCTAAAAGTGAGAAATGCGACAGAAGAAACTGTTAGCATAGAACTTACGGTTACATAAAGCCATTTAAGCTGTAAAATGATGAGACTTGGTGCCAATCTCATACTGCGCTTGAATTCGTAAAGTCGAGACACCAAAGAAGTAAAGTTCATCAGAACAATTACTATGAATATATTTATAGAAAAGGTACAAGAAAGCAACATTACGAGGTTAGGAAAGCGACTGAAGCCGAAGTGCCAGATCAGAACGGATAACATTGTTGATTCTTCTTTGGATCCTGACATAATAGGAAGTGTCGTGTATTGTAAATAATAATATACTGGGTAAATAATAATATACTGGATTATGCTTTGCTTCCAATCTACGTTGCTTACTAACGATCATAAAATGAAGGCATAAAAGGCATATAGATTTAAGATGGAGGAAAAACTAATAAAAATATATACATCATTTAAGAACCTGGATAAACATTACTTTCATAACCGGCTCCCTTATTTAAATTTTCTGTCTGTCAGAATTTATGGGATAAAGAGTTGTTCTCATTTACATTATTTAAATGAGGACTATTATCCACATTTACGTTGTTATCACAACGTTTCGAACGTTGTTCTCTCGGACTTAATCAGGTGTATGTCGATTCAGGTAACCTACAGGAAATTCCAAACTGAAACGTTTATTTAATCTATTGGGGTAGATTGTTCTCGTTCTATTGACAATCTCTACGCATATCTCGTTTTGTTCTTATTTTTAGAACTTCTTAATTATTTAGTACGCACTGCCTGGCACATGGATTGAATTCACAAATACTATGTCATTAAATTCCCGAACTAACGTTTTAATCCACTAGGATTAATTTGTTTTTTTGTTTTTTTTTAAAATCCGCTTACGCTTTTTGCCTATACTCTAGGGGAAAACATACGTCATTGTTGCTCAGATGATTGAGGGTTTGCTGGGTTGATACGTGAACCACGCGAGTGCGGTGGGCCGGTGGTGTTAACTACATTCTGAGTTCCAATTTTAATGTCAGTTAATTAAATTTAAATTCACGACAAAGTATCCTTTAAACATGATCCTGTCCAGTTAAATGGCGAAAGTGAATTGTGCTCATGTTAGTGATTAAGCATAAGACGTATTAGGAACTCTGTAAATTAATTAGACATGAAGCAACGTATGAAGAGGTAAAAGAATGTCCTTAGAAGCAAAGAAAAGTGTATTGAACTACTATCTAAAATCTCCTACATAACAGTAACAACTGGACGAGATTACCGAGAAATAAAGAAAAAATACTTGAAGGGACATAGATATATTCATATCGATCATTGTTAATAAAACCACAGACAGAACATGTTAGTAAAGAGGAAGTTATAAGGAAAATAGAAATTACGAGAAAAAGTATACCCACAAAGAGAGACGCTTCAAATTTCGTGAATGCCTAATGAAGAAAGAAGACTCGCAGAATCTATCACTCAGAAGATATAATGAGAAAACAATGTGAAGCAACGAATATCATGGCGGGTTTTTATGATAAAAAAGAGATACAGAGGAATATTAAAGAGTCCATATTTAGAGCAGCAAAAGACAGGAACTTTAGAAGAACCCAAATCACTCAAGCCTTGAAAGATCATGTCATATAAAAGTAGAATTCTGACATACGTTTTTGTAATATTATTAAGAAATATTTGTCTCCTGATAATGCTATTAAAACTGTGCTGGAGATGTAAAAAAGTAGTTTAACTCTTCTTTAAATTAAAATCAAAAATAGAATAAAAATACAAATATTAATGATATTTTAATATAATATGAATTTATCATTTTAGTCTGAACGCGTGGCGACTAGACAAAGGAAAATCTGGGGAACATTAAGGTATAAATAAAAACTTATCAGGCACATTTAACACCATAAATCGTAATTGGTATGAATCAATTAACGAAATGAAACACACATTTGTAATGAAAACCAACGCAAGTTTGATAAAGCAAATAAAATGAAAAATACTGATGTACAGTGGAGCAATCCAACAGAGAAACTTCGAGTTTTAATGAAATATCTAAAATCACGTATCCTTTATTAGACGCAAAAGCTTTTCTATGCAGGCAGCAACAAGCTGCTCCAGACCTAGTTACTCTCTGCATGTAGATTACTAAAATAAAAAAAAGATATAAAGTTGCAGGAAAATAATTTCTCAAAATTTAACGCCGTACGAGGAGGCTGTTTAGTGGCTGACACCGAAACGCACCGATGTTGTAGATATTCTTTGCTCAAAAGTTTGACTCTTTTGAATTTCTATAATTTGTTTTTTAATGTTTACCTTATACAAAGCCCATGAGCCTCTCATTGAGGTTGTATATATCAGGATCAGGTTAAGAAGTGCAGTTTAAAGAAATATGTAGGAAAATAACGATCACCCTAGAGTTAAAGTCATTAAGATAGTGGTCCAGTAGGTATCTTATTTGGAGTCTGTTTCACTAAGCAGTGGTTCTTCGGAGAAAAAAAAAAAAGATTTCCGAGTAGAACTTCCACGTTACTAACGAAATAAGAAGGCAATATAGATGGATCTCTTCAGTGAAAATGGCAGGGTGGGTCTTAGCTATTAAGGTTAGGGTTGTTGGAACTAAGGAACTAGCTCGTCAGTACATTTGCCATGTATATAACGATAGAGTAGCTTGTAATGTTTCCTCTGTGGGATAACCTTGCCATAAAGTTTAATTGACTATATATTTATAGAAAAGTGAATTTTGTTTGATATTCATTGCTTCGGAAAAATTACACTTTTTAACGTTATAATAAGATTATAAACGGAAATCAGGTAACTTCATCGGTCATATACCACACCCTAAACGAAATTACTTCACCTCCTGAGGACAATGTACTGGTAATGAGGAGGAAGTATGCTGATGACATAGGTATTCAGAGTTGGAATACTAAAATTAATTCTGTATGCACACCTCAATACAATTTTACGCGTTTCCGTGACTTTTACTGCAAAATCTCTCACACAAAGCTCTATCGATTCTCTAACGGAGCTTGAACGAAATGTTATAATTTTTAATTTATAGAATAAACGACAATTGTGGAACGACACTCTTCATTTGAAGAAAATGACATCAGAAAGAAAGAAACAGTGGAGTAAGAAAAATAAACGTGGTAATACTAAACAATTAACAGCAACAACAAAAAAATAAAGAATGTAAACAATGAAACCAATATCTCCGAAAAATGAGAAACAAAATTAATGAAGCAGTGAAACATAGACAATGTTTTGAAATGAGGAAAAAGTGGAAAATAATCACAATAACATAATACAATCAAACCAATGAAGAAGAAATGTCCTGTGCTCAAAAAACACATTGAATCTCATTTCAATCTCGAGTACACGAAACTAAAGATATAAAGAGGAATAGAACAAAATACAAATAAGATCCAATATTTAAAAAGTTCGTCTCCAAACATAAACAATAATGAACCTACTGACGAGGAAGGTAAAAATTCTATAAAAATCTAAGGAATAATAAAACATCCCTTGACATCAAGTCTGAAAATATCTTACCTTCTCCCTGAATTCAGTAACAAGTTTATCAATCTCATGAAGGAAATATTGTATCAGAAAGGCAGTCTCAAATAATGGGATTTATTGCACAGAAATGCCTCAGAGAAACAAAATGGTAGTCCTGAAGACCATCACACATGCAGAGGGATCTTAAATATATCCATTATGGTGAAGCTACTAAGCAACATGGTATTAACTAGACTATCATCATTTTATGAAAGTCAGCTCCTCACCATCCTATTTGGGTTTGGTTCTGCTAACAGTTGCAATCATGATATACATGTAATAAAAACAATTCCAAGAGAGTGCTTACCTTTCTAATATTTACCTGCTATGTCGACATCAGAGCAGCATATAACTACATCAAGAATGACTTCCTCTTATCATCCATTAGAAATCGTCTTCAAAGCTCCGAATCCAGTTAATGCCTCAGTCTAATAGAAAACTATGTCGTTCCATAAAATCATGCATGTCTGTTAAGGAAACATTTCAAACCTCATCAGATGTATGACAAAGAGGAAATCAGAACCCAAGTCTATTTAATCTTAGACTACGCTGTGCGCATATACAGGGGTAAATTGATGGGAACTTATCATTTAAGCATTCCATACAACATTCTGAACGAATCTACTAATAGAAAATACTAATCCTACTTTCCATTCCAGGACCAATGTACTAATTATGAGAATGACTATGCCGATGACAAAAGTATTCGTTGTTAGGATAGAAATGATCTTGCACAGAAAATAAAGATCCTCTACCAAGTGTTCTACGAAAAAGGACTACAGATAAACCTTTCCAAAACAGAAACCATGATCTGGAACTGGAATAAAAAGAGTTATGCAACCTACACTGAATCCATCGTAAAATCTCAGGGTATGTATTTAGGAAATACCAAACGCATCAAATATATCGGCGTATGGATCAGTTATAACAAATTTTGTATGGAAGATAAGGAAGTTGAGCATAGAATAGGCTGTGCTAGAGGTAGTTTCATACAATACTACAAATAACTATAAAGTCATAACATTAACCTGGAAACGAGAGTTATGATCTTAAATAGTCACGTCAGGTCGAGGCTTTCATAAGCATGTCATGTATGGCACCAAACTCATTCAGAAATATCTAAACTCTTAGCTGTATACAACTGCTTTCTCATAGCAATGTTGAAAACTGACTTTGAGCAAGTGGGAATAGTGAAGACAACACTTCATCGAACGTTGTGTATTGGCACTGCAGAATCATAAACAAAGGACTGTAATAAATAATTTAAAACCACATAATTTGAGGACTTCCAGCAGCAGCAACAGCTAAATGGATATCACACGTAACTCAAAGAGACAATAAAATATAATCAAGATGTTGACATTCTACGTCAACTAAAAGTTAGGAAGGAAACCCCCGTCAATACTGGAAAGAGCGACTGGACTTGAGAAACCTATTATCCTGAAGAACTATTTTAAAAGAAAGATTTTGTAAATTTCAAAAGGAAAGTAATACGACGTAAATGAATGCCGAATATAAGGAAAAGACAAACACTAGGAGTACCATTACCATTTTGAACATTCAATAACAACCTGTTATATATTATTACATTATACATTATTATAATATATTATATAATACAATATTATATATATAATTATGTCATATATTATACATATATTAGGTTGGTGCAAAAATAATGTTGTTTTCTCAAATATGTTACTATGTGAGAAAACGACATTATTTTTGCACCAACCTAATATAACAGTATGTATATAATTATCTTATCTATTATATATATTATATATCATAGTCTAAATTTCCGAAATTCAACGTTAACTTTATTCCATGAATTATTCCAACAAGCACTCAAATCTTTATAATTTTAATACAACACAGTGAAATATTATGAGAAAAATAAACTGTATAAATATAGAATAACTATTAGGTTGGTGCAAAAATAATGACGGTTTTTGACGTTAAAAAATACGTCAGAAACCGTCATTATTTTTGCACCAACCTAATATTTAATGTATTAAAATGTTGCCGCCAAAAGTCAACAAAAAATACTGTCAGGTATCTGTAAAAAAAAGTATCAACAACATGGTATTTCGTTTTATAATTTCATCCCAAACAAGTTAATAAAACCACTAAGACACGAGGGGTTACTGAGTGTAAAGATAATATAAGAAAAATCACTATTAATGAGAGAGAAAAATAAAAGAATAAAATTAAGAAGATAGAAAATAAGGATTGATATTTCAGATTCTTTTTTTCAGATCAAAGTTGACTGGAAAGCAAGTAGCGAGAAGAGAGTTTCACAAGCGAGAAGTGTGATTAGAAAACATTGTTAGCAAAGATCTTACGGTTACATCTAGACATTGCAATTGTTAAATGATGAGACCTTGCTGTAAATCGAGTAATGCGTTTAAATTCATAAAGTCTAGGTACTATAGGGGAAAGTTGATCAGATCAATTGTCATAAAAGTATTTATGAAAAATGAACATGGAAGAAATGTTATGGTGATAGGAGAGTGACTGATGCCGAAGAGCCTTATGAGGATCAGTAAGAGTGCAGATTCCGCTTTAGATTTTATCAAGAATCTTTAAATTTATAGGGTGAACACAAGACCAGAAGTGGCAATAATGTTCAAAGCAAGAACGAATGGAAGATGTATAAATATGTAATGAAAATATCAATGGAATGATAGAGCACTTTTAAAAATTACACATCTAATATATCAAACAGAATTTTAATATCGTAAACATTACAAATCTACTCATAATGATATCGTACTTATTACTAAAAATAAAACCGAATTCTCATCGAGCGAGCAAAAATTGTGGCATTGGTAATTTTGATCTCGTCACAAAATCGCTCTAACTGCAAAATTCACATTGAATTTAATTTTGTCTTTTTCTAGTTAGTCGCATAAACCGGTCTTAGCGATCATCACCAAGAGGACAAGAAGTAATGCCTTGAGCTGATATTCCTATTGATTCAAAATGTCGACTAAATATTTTCTAAGAACGCAGTTATTAAAATATGGATGCTGTTTTGTAGCGCAGTAATTGTTCTCGAGTCGAAAGAGGTATGCATCAATTTAGTGTATTCAAGGCAACATTTAAATTGACTAATTTCCTTTGAAAATACAAACGTAACAGAGTAGAAATATTATAAAAATAAGAATCTGAATATGGAAATCGTTAAGAGTTTGGGGAAACCTAGGACTCGGATCAAATTAAAAGAACAAATTAATGAAATCACAGAGATTGTTCCATATTGACTTACAGATGAATCTTCCTCGGAGAAATGATATAATTACAAGGACAATTTAGAATCTGAATATTTTACGAACTTTAGTTTTAAATACTTAATTCAGATTCTTTCTGAGGAGTTTGGAGATATCTGTTAAGTATAAAAAATGCCAACATTTCTATGAAGAATCTCAAGACGAAACGAAGGAAAAAAATTCAAAGTAGGCAAAAGAAATTCCCTAGATTTAACAATACAAGTTAATTAGATGCAATGGCTATCTTTTATTGACTTTCCGTGTTTTTTTAAAAAAATATTTTTAAGTTGGCCATTTTATATGGCAATTGAAAATTTGATTGTCTCCCTTCGTTTCTCTCGTTTTTATTATGCAGTTTTGTAAAAAAAAAATGTTTTTAACGTATCTTCTTGAGAATCCTTTACTTCTGTCAATTTGAGAGTTGATTTAAAAAAAATCAAAAGTTAATTTAACAAGATCATTATAATCATCCTGAATCAAATTTATTTTTTCCATCGGTTTATGTTTTACTATATAGGTGTTTACCCAACCTACTATAGCCAAGGGCAAATGCAATGAATAAAAAGGAAATAAAATGATAACAATATAGACAATTAGATTGACGATATTTATTATGTGATAGGCTTTTGACAAAAATGAAGTACGAAGAGAAAGATTTTACGTTCTTCAATTTAGTCAATACATTGTTATTATTTTGTTGGCTTTTTATTCCTCAAATATCATTAACCGGCCTAATAAATCAACATAAAAAGCACAAGTAGACCATTTTTCGTTTTATATATATATATATATATATATATATATATATATATATATATATATATATATATATATATATATAAAGATATGTTTGGTGGTACAAAATTTGATCACTGACATGAATAGACAAAAAAACAGTTTTATTATTACCAGTCATGATAATAAAAAGTAAAAATGAAAAACGGGCTAGCTAACCGGTTTCGTACCTCACACAACAGAGCTAAATCGAGGTAAATAGAGTAAATTATATAATAAAAAAAGAACAATGGACGAAGTTTATTGTCGGGAAAAAAATCTAAATGGTAATTAGTTGGAGGCCTAATATAAAGTTCTTCCGTTTACAAAGAGAAGGCTTTAAAGATAGAATATAAATGACCTCCAACACTTTTAGTTGGCAATTTGAGTGGGACTTGCTAAGGGTGCTAAAAGCATCCGCACTTTTAGGATTCACATATAAAAGCAGCCAACTCTACTCACTTATACCGAACTGTGAAAATTTCAGTTCAAAATGCAGCTAATATCAATGCGGTATTAGACTACCGACATATGTATTCACTTTAGTCTCTCCACCTCTCTCTCTCTCTCTCTCTCATATATATATATATATATATATATATATATATATATATATATATATATATATATATATACCCCGAACTACGTTAATAGATTTGTAGAGAAATTTGGGTTTCCCAGCTGCTGTGCACAATATGCCAACACCATTGTTAGGTTTTCATTATTCTTTCTCACGTCTTTTATTTTTAATTTAGATTCGACAGATTTTGTGGCGAACCTTACTAATAACGTCTCTCTTCTATAAAAACAAAGGGACGTGGAAAAAAACCTCGACGATGAAGAAAATATGGCATCATCAATGAAAGTGCCTAAGGCACCTCTCTTCATGTTATGACCGAGAAGTTAGGTCGTCATGTGGACCTAAGGAAGAAACGGTCCGATTTTGGCACCTCCAAGACTGTGACAGCTGCGGATTAAAAGAATAATAGCTGCAAGTTACGTAGGAAACCCGGATAAACAAGCAAAGTCATTTTCACCGCCGCTGGACTTCCTCATATACCGAAAGCCACCAGAAATCGCATCTTCAGAACTATGGCTTCCATACGAGTTCTCTTCAGACTGCCTCCTTTTATGCCCGGTCACACGAATTTGAGGCTTCAATGGGCTCGGTAGTACACGATGTTGGACATCTGTTCATTGACATGACAAGGACGGTCCTTGACGGACCTGACGGTTGGCCAAATGGTTGGGTCTATTTCGGAAATGAGCTTCGATAACGTTTAACGTCAACAACAGAGGGATAAGTCCTGCTGTGGGCTGGTATCATTGGAGACAGAATTGTTGGCCCAGTCCGGGTGCGTGAAGGAGTTAAATTCACCGCAGTCGCCTACTTCAATCTCCTGAAAGAAGTCTTGGATCCCTGGCTACATGACATACCGCTGTCACTTCTAAGGACTTTATTATTCATGCATGATAACGCTACCTCCCACCATGCCAAGGCTACCCAAGTATGCCTGGGTTCTTACGGCATACAAGGTGAAAGGTTGATGTTGTGACCACCAGCCGCTTCGGATCTAAACACTCGAAAATCTTTGGTCTGTCTTTAAACAAGATGTTCATGTCGATGAACGTCAATTTAAGTCAAAAGATATGGAAAATCATCAAAGCTGTAGCAGAGGCAGTCCAACCTGTTACGATAAACAAATGAGAGATTAAGGATTCGTCGAAATGGCGCTCATGTCTTCAAATAATTCATTATGTCAATAAATCTTATAATAATAATATGGTTTTCTGTTAAATATATACTCAAGGTATGCTTAATATGTATCATTATCCTACATTTTCTCCATAAAATGTCTAGACGGGCTATTTTCATTCAAAAGCAATTGTATCAGCCAAAAAACTGTCGAATCTAAAATAAAAAATAAAGAATGTGACACAGAATAAAGAAAAAACTAACAATGGTGTTATATATATATATATATATATATATATATATATATATGAAGGGTGAGTGTCTGCGTTTGTGTGTCTATATGTGTGTGTTGCGTTATAAAATATTAGTCTTCTTTGACTAGAAAGTCATAGTTGTGCAATCAATATTTATCTATTAAACAGAAGATTCCCTTTTTTGTTTTTACTGAAATAATACTTACCGATGCACGAATCCCGCACATATAATCCAGCTATTCAGCCATGAAACTTTTCTTAACTCATCATTTGTGTAAAGAGGCAGTTATTGTAAAATATTAGGTCGAAAGAAGAAGAAAAGATAACAATAAAGCAGTGAGTTCTCTTTTGTTGAAAGGAAACATGGTCTTTGATCGACTTCCACTTTACGAACACGTTCTGCTCTTCCGGTTTATTGACTGCTTTTGATTTACGATTCACTTTCCTTCCTTATCTTCTTCTGTGTTTTGAACTTTTAATAAATTTCAGATGGAATTTTCTTCTTATCGGAATGTAAGTAGCAAGTGAGAAAATTGATGTTTTACAAGAAATGTCATGTCTGAGGCTATGAAGACGGCAGAGGCGGTGGAATTTTCAGTATATTAATTTAACGATTATAGGGATGATTCTAATACCTTTAAGAAGATTTTCACATACACGCTAAAATACACGTGCACACACACACACACACACACACACACACACACACACACACACACATATATATATATATATATATATATATATATATATATATATATATGTATACACACACTAAAGTTCAAAATTTGAAGCCACCCCCAGAATTAACGTGGGATGGAATTGACAGAAAAGTGAATAAAAAAAAAAAAAAGAAATGAAAAAGCGATCGTAGAGTCCCTAAAAAAAGAATCCATTTTGAAACTTATACTTTGAAAAATTTGAAACGAATGACAAAAATTTGTACTGGAGTAATTAAGGTTTAAGAAGGATAATTTGACACAATAACATTAAATAATATTAAAAATCATGTTTCAATTTTTTTTTTAACCATGTATAATAATTTTCTCTTATTTAATGTAAAAAAAAAAGAACTCGTTTTTGAGTCAATTTAAAAAAATATCATTGGTAGATTTGAACCTTTCAATTGTAGTGTATATATCGAAAGAGAGAAGCTAGGAGAAAGAAAGAGAAACTGAGAATGTAGATATGGTAATCAACACTGAATAGTGATTTCACTTTCAAGCCTCAAACAATGTTCAAGTTATATGTTATAACTGCTCTACAAGGATATATATATATATATACACACAAATAACATCCATCTATCTATCTATCTATCTATCTATCTATCTATCTATCTCTCTCTCTCTCTCTCTCTCTATATATATATATATATATATATATATACAAGATCTAAAAGGTCAGCCAATCTAACAGTGATCTCATCTCACAATCCTCACACTTGATCCATATGTGGTTTCCTTTGTAAATCACTAAGGGTTCTCAAATGCCACACAAGATTATCGCATAAACTTTCATAACTGAATCAATAAGCTGGCAGATCCTCATACGCCGAAACCAACGGGAGATTCCATTATATATATATATACACACACACACACACACACACACACACACACACACACACACACACACATACATACACACACACACATATATATATATATATATATATGCCACTGGAAGATTAAGGAAAATTAGGGAAGGGGTAAACAGGTTTTTCCAATTATGTTTGGAACTCATGCTTATGTTATTTACTGTCGTAACTTTTAGTTTATTTATTTATTATTTTAAACATGTTAAACAACTTTACTGCAACCACTAAAGAAAATATATGCAAGCGAAATAAATAAATAAAATATATATAAAATTTAAAGTACAAATTTAACATTTTTAATCAGAGTCTTGATCATATAACAGTTTCATAGATCTTTATAAAATTTATAATTTTTAATAAGTTAAACCATTTATAAACCTTTAATTAATTTTAGATAGTATAAAAATTTAATATATTTAGAAATCCATAAAGTTTTAAGAAATTCTAAAGTTGGTAATATTTTAATAAATTTTATAATTTCTGAATTCTATAAACTTTTAATGAATTCTAAAATCTATAATTATGTCATAAATTCTAAAAATCGTAGAATTTTAATAAGTTCTGTATCGTTCCCATTTGGATATAGTTTTAAAACAGCAAACACGTAATAAATTCTAAATTTTAATAAATTTTGAAATCTATATCGATTTAGTAAGTTGTAGATTTATAAACCTCTAATAAATTCGTATGTTGATAATCGTGGGATAAATTTTAAACTCCATACACTTTTAATACATTCTGAATTTTATGATATTTTAACGGAATCTAAAACCCTAAAAATCATTTTTTATAAATGCTGAAGCCCAAAACATTTGTTATAAAATCCATAATAAAATTAATTCTAATATTAGTAATTATTTACATAATTTCTAAAATAGTTAATTATCTAATAAATTCTAAAATCTATTAACAAATTCTGACGCCCATAACATTTTAATAAATTCTAAAGTCCATAAAATTTAAGAAATTATAAAATGCTTATCCATTAAACAAATACTAAATGTTTCTAACCTTTTCATAAATTCTAACATCTGCATCTATTTAATAAATTACAACTTCTATAAAAATTTAATAAATTTTAAAAGCCTATATTTAGTTAATAATTTAAAAAAATATGAATTTAAATAAAATGTTAAAGTCGATGAACTGTTAATACATTTTTATAAATTCTAAATCCATCAACTTCTAATATATTATGAAATCACTAACAATTTAGTAAATTATAAATTCAATAAATTTCTAATTAAATTTTAAAGTGTATAATTTTGCAATGAATTCTAAAATTCTAAAATCCATAATCTTTTAATAAATTTTAATGTCTATAATCATTTGTTAGCTTCTAAATTCATAAGCATTTAATAAATTCTATAATCTTTAATTTTAATAAATTCATAATTCTATAAAGTTTTAATAAATCTAACGTCTGTAATTAAGTGATACATTCTGAACTTCATTAAACGATGATCAATTCTAGCGACTATAATTTTTATTAAATATCAAAATTCATAACCGTTCAATTAATTAAAGTTTCTACAGTTCTTTTCACAAAAGATTTCATTCCCATTCCACAAGGGATATAAATATTTTCAGTTTTATAATATTTCAGTTTCATAATATTTCATTTACAAAAAGTTTCAATTTTATAATACTTGTTTTCTTATTAACTAAATTGCACATATTATTTTATGATTTCAAAATCTATAAGATTGTAGGAACGATCGTTTTAAAGTCGAGTTCACTCCAAGCAAGGAAATGAAGCCACCAAGATACAAGTTGTTATTGTGCGTGGAAAAATTAGAAAACCTTACTAAGGCACGAGAACAAAAGAAGACTAACCAGAAAGGCAGTAGAGAGTAACTGCCATTGGTACGCAATGTTTTGAAGATTAAAGTTGACTGAAAAACATGGAGTCGGAAGAGAATTCCACAACAAGAAGTGCGAGAAAATAAATTGTTATCATAGAAATTACGGTTACATCTAACCAATTCGGCTGCAAATTGATGAGACTTCATCACCAAGCTAGTAGTGTGCTTAAATCCATAAACACCACAGTGAAGATCTCATCCGAACGATTATCATTAAATTAATTATAGAAAATACACAGAGAGGTAACTTTACTTTACGATGGGAAATGGACTGAACAGAAAACATCAGGTCAGACCCAAAAATATTACTGATTCTTCTTTGGATTTTATCAAGGATCACTAAATATATTGCAGGAGCACCGGGCCATAATTGGCGGCAATATTCTAAGCATGAAAGAATGGTAGACTTATAGATATATAAGATAGATTTTGCAGATGAAAATTGTCCAGAAAGATACAGTGAAACAAATTCCTTAGCAGCAGACCTATCAATGGATTCAATTTGCTCTCTCCACTTCATGACAGCCGAGAATGTTAGCTCGAGAAATCGCAACGATTAATCTCCTGGTGATTAGCAGCAGCCATGCTGATGGAAGGCAGAATGGGTTCTCTCAGATGATTAATAGGAAGCAGTTTTGTTTTGGTGGCGTTAAATTTAACAAGATATTCTTTGTCCCAGTTAACAACTGACAGAAAGTCGTTTAAGACATCAGCTGTTTTTTGGATCTCATCGAACTGATTAGACTTATCATAACAGAAGTAAATGATTGTATCACCATCATATATACCAAGTTGAAAGATGATGTCATCGAGAAGTTTGTTAATGAAAATTTAAAAAAAACACCGGACCAAGGATAAAGTTTTGGCGGACAACTGCATTAGTAGAAAAGTGTTTAGAACAGTGGCAATTCAGCATTGCTTTCATTTCACGATTTGATGGGAAAAATGATAATGTCAAAAATTTGTCCGGAGACACCGTACGATTTTAACTTGTAAAGAAAACCTGACTGCAAAAACCTGTCAAACGCTTTCCAAAGCAATACTTTACTATTCTTATCCAAAGTTTGATAGACTCTTTCCGCGATGATCGTCAAAAAGTAAGCAGTTGACCTAAAGAAACGAAAGCAATATTGCTTGTATGAAAGAAGGCCTTGCGATATGAGATGTTTAACCAATTTGCCATGGATTATAGTCTCTTGTAGTTCACCAAAAACTGGTAGGAGGCTAATAGGCCGATAGTTGGACAAGTCGGACAGTTAACCCGAGTTCTTAAAAATGATTAAGATTTTCAACAATCGGGAAAGTAAGAGGCAGCGAAACATTTATTATCTAGTTTAGAGAGAACATCAGCCAGTTCGGAAGGACACCACTTACAGATTATTACAGGTCCACGTGCTTTGTAGGGACTCAGATTAGAGATAAACCACAGAAAGGGGTTATATGCATATCACTGAACAGATCCACAATTCTACGTGGAAAGACAGGCAAGGATATTCCAGAGGAGTCAAGAACAGTGTTTCAAGAAAATTTACGGGTGAAACATTCAGCTTTATCATCAGAATATGTTGCACCTCAAACTGAATGAAGAGAGGAGGAATAGACATCTTACTCTTTTTTAATACACTATGACTAAGCCGCCAGTAATCACGTGTACCAAAGATTTTAGATGCAATGCGGTGCCTTGTTCCCCCAGCAAAAACAGACTTAGCTCATTAAGTGCTGCCACGAATAGGCATCTGTTGTGATCAGAACAGTCATGAAAATCCAGAAATAGTGGTTCTGTGGGCTATATGCTAGGGTGAACCATGAGGAGGATTGAAGTTTCACCTGATATTTCCCGGAAATATTGAAAAGTTCTATGCTGGATTTGACCAAAAGGGAAATCTCAATGGCCCAATTCTTAATATGAAGGCTAAAAATATCAATCCAAGGGACCTCTCGAAGGAAATTACGTAATGAATCCAAATCAGCAAGATGATAACGGAAAGAAGTCTTATAAATAGAAGTTTCCTGGCTAATCGATGACTGGAATGAAATATCAATAGATAATACAGAGTGATTCAAATTGCCAAGAAGGCAGTGTTGCGAAGCTAGGCAAGAGCAAGGAGTGAAAGTAAGAAATAAATAAAGAAGCTTGCTACTCAGATTTGTTAAGCAAAAGAGTAGGGAAATCCTCGATTTGAGTAAGCGACTGAAATGAAAAATATTTCAATACCGCTGACAACCATAACATTAGAATGTTTACTTCATGTGTCGTGATATCATTAAAATGACCGAAAACAAAGATGTTCGAAGATGGATATATAGAGAGAGCGTCATTTTTATACCATCAGAAATGTTGGCTAATATGCTGCAGTCCTGAGAAGAGGAGTAACGATAGAGGAGAAAGAGATAGCGAACAGAGTATAATAACGAGAATCGAAAGCACACGAAAGATTTGTCTAGGGACTCGAATGACAATTCACTTGTTTGTGGAAGAATATCCCGAATGTAAACACGAAGACCGTGTATGTGATTGATAGAATCTTTTCTGTAAAGAACAAGTTAGTCTGGAACAAAGAATTCATTGGTATGAATGGAAGAATTTAAATTGGCTTCATAGAGTGCAAAGATATCCGGTGAACGTCCCAAGAGAAAAGGTTCTAGTGCAGAAGTTGGAACTGATACCGCGAACATTGGAGAAAGACAAATTGAGTCGGGGTGGGAGATTTTTACTTGTTTCTCGTATTTCTTTTCATTGTCTTTGGCATTAGGATATTTGTTGCGAGTCTAAGAACCAAAAGGCTAAGATAAGTATCCCCATTTGTAGTCAATGGCAATACAAACTAGCCATAACGTGGCTGAGAGTAGAGCATAATGTGGCTTCAGGATTGTCCTCCCGAAATACATGCAGGGGCATCTATCCATTCGCGATATTGCATTACAAATACCCCGTTATTATGCGACTGTTGATCGGAGCAACCTCTCTAAGCGCTACGAAAGAGCTCGGGTCCCTTATTACCAGGTGGAAGCAGCATCCAGCGGACACCAATCCGGTACCCTCATAATGGAAAGAGGCAGCCATTAATTTGGCTGATCACCAAAAATTTAACTTAAATCATTATGGTCATGAATGAAAGAACCAGTAAACAATGTCCTAAACAGGGAAAAGGGTATGATCCTCTGCCTCAGTTCAATAAACACGGAAGGAGCGTGGGTCGGTCGATAGGTGAGCCTATCTATTCCTATTAACCTGATCACAGCACAGGAGGCTGGGCGATTTTACCGAGTCGCTAGATCTAGGAACGTTGCCAGATTACTTTTTTGCATGCAAAATCTAAAAATAATAATTGATTACACCAACAGAAGGCCCTTACTTTATACTTTGATAGACATAAAGCTATTGAAAACCGAGAATCTAGTAAATAATTTGTCCAGACTATGTTGGAAAATAAATAAAGCCAATGTTTCAATTGACAATTTTTCAATGATCCATGGGGAAAAAACTAAATGTTGGTTTGAGTATAGCAACTTCTAAAATAATTTATTATCCTATGTTATAGTTGTTCGATTGCAATGTCTCAGGGTAAAAAAAAAAAAAAAAAAAAAAAAACGGCTGAAAACTTAATTTAAGTCTTCTTTCATCTACACGTGAATTATATAAACGCTTATCATTTAGAGAAACTCAAGAGGTTGTGCAAATCGGTATCCCCGCCGAAGACAATCCTTCCTCTTCAGAAAGAATGAAAGGCAGGAGATGAAGAAGCAAAAGAATGCATTTGATCTTTACTCACTCAACAAAATAGGATAAAGAAAGCGTAGAAAAGACACTTCTGATAAATAATAGGGGGCGTTCTGTACGTTGGCTCATAATGAAGAGGCAATTACTACCCTATTTATGTATCTTAACACACTTACATTATACATACATACATAAATATATATATATATATATATATATATATATATATAAATATATATATATATATATATATATATATAATTTTTATGTTTTATATATATATATATATATATATATATAATTTTATATATATATAATTTTTATATTTAATATATATATGTAATTTTATATATAATTTTCCGATTTCTTTTTGAAATTGCAGGTCTGATGAATTGGATCGTGATTACGATTCCAATGTAATAAATTATAACCATGGAATATTAGTGTTTGAGCCTTTTATATTATATTCTTACTCTGTCCTGGGAATTGAGTTCTACCTGGATTCGACCATCTTGGGAATTTATATATATATATATATATATATATATATATATATATATATATATATATATATATATATATATATTAAGCACTAATATTATCAATATAATTTTATATATATATATATATATATATATATATATATATAATTTATATATATATATAAATTTTTATATTTTATATATATATATATATATATATATATTATCTATATATATATATTATAATTCTTATCTTTTATATATATATATATAATTTTCATATTGATTTCCAATTTAATCTAAGCGTAACTTTAATGTACTAATATATTGTACTTATAATAGTGTATGTTGTCATGTTATTTTAAGTTACCATAAATCGAAGACCCCAAACCCATTGTTGGCGGTGGGGACCCCTCCAACTCTCAGTTCGTTGAAACTGAAAAGTTTGGTGACATATAAAGTCAGCCTCTAAAATCCACTCTCTGACCATGAAAATGGAAGTCGGCAATAGTGAACGCTAGCTGCCATTTGTAAGTAGAATATGCTTACCCAAATTTGTCCACGTCTCTCTCTTTCTCTCTCTCTCTTTCTCTCTCTCTGTATTTACTATTCTACCACTTTATTTTTATTATTTTAGTTTACTTTACATTTTTTCTTGTGTTCTAATATTGTAAACTAATTTGTAACCCTACATACGTCTCCGGTGGGCAACCCTGAGGCCAAATTATGTTGCAGGCTACACCAATTTCCGTCTGCCCTCGTCGCGGTCGATCACCGTCTGCTTCTTTTCAGGCTTTCTTTTTTCTTTTTTTTTTTTTTTTGGCTACCGCAATTACACATCATGAAAACTAACAACGATCCCAAAAGAAATCCTAAACCAGCTCTTTAAAAATCATCTAAAACATTTAACATTTCATTTTCTAACATCTGTGGCATTAGAACCAAATTCTGCAGGGTTGAATCTTTCCTTGTTGCGATATACTGGCTCTCTGTGAGACCAACCTTGACTCATATATCCCCTCCTTTGACCTCTCGATCCCCGGCTACCTTCCATTCCTTAGAAAAGACTCTCAAACCCATATGCATATCCTTGGTGTTTACGTCAAGATAGCTGTCTCTTGAATATCCAGACCATTCGTATATGTCTGAGGCTATTCTTTCTCAATGCTGTAAGCTACCTCTTCTTCCTTTATCGCTCTCCATCCTCACAAGATTGTGGTGTACTCTAATGCATTTCTGACAGCATTGACAAGGCCCTCTCTCCCTCCATCCGTTTGCTCGCATATTCGTGTTTGGCGATTAAAATTCCCATCATACCAAGTGGCATACAAACCCTTAATTTTTCAATTTCTCAATCCCTCACTCCAATAGTTGACTTCCCCACACGTTTTCCCTACAATCTGGATGGTAAGGCTTCTCTTCTTGATCTATGTTTTACCTCCATCCCCGAGTCCTGTAGCGCCACGCAGCTCTGCCCTCTTGGCAACTCCGATCACGCTGTACTGTCTCCTCCAACTTCACCCCCGCAAAGAACCTCCTACCACTAGAACATCGTTCTGCTATCAACGAGAAGACTGGGACTCGTTTCGGGATTTCATTCGCGACGTCCCCTTGTCTGTTCAAGAATGTGCTTCTGTGGTCTCCTCCTGAGTTAAAGCTGGTGTCGAGGCTTTCATCCCCTCAAGGAAATATAAGGTCAAATCGAGCTCCTTCCCCTGGTTCTCCGCTGCTTGCTCAGCTGCCATTGCCCATAGGTATCACTATTTCCACCTTTATCGTAGCGACATGTCTGATTGAATATAGACGTCTCTTTGTTTCTGCCCGTAACGACTGTAAGTGTGTCCTCAATGAAGCAAAGTCTCTATGTACTGCTCGAATGAAAGAACGTATTGCATCTCGCAAATTCGGCTCCAAGGATTATTGGCGTCTTTGCAAGAGCGTACTTAACAATAGCAAACCCTCTATACCTACTTTGTTCAACCAGATTTAGGTTCTGACCTCTTCTGTCGACAAGGCTGAATGCTTTGCTCGGAAATTCCCATTCAATTCAACGCTCGACTCTTCCGGTGTACCCACACCCGATTTCCCCACTTCGAACTGAGGCTCAACTGAGCGACTTTCACATAACCCCGTCATCGGTTCTGGGCATCATCTCTAAATTAGACACCAACAAAGCTAGTGGTGGAGATGGGATACCAGCCATTGTCCTGAAGAAATGTGCGCCTGAACTGGCCCCTGCCCTCTCCAAATTATATAACTACTGCCTCAATGAATCTTGTTTTTTACCATTTTGGAAGTCCTCATCCGTTGTTCCTGTCTTTATGAACTGTGGAGACCCTACTGACCCTTCTAATTACCATCCTAGCAGTCTCCTAACACTCTTCGGAAAGTCTTGGAAGCTTTAATCAACGCCGAAGTGGTTATGCAGCTTACATCCCATAATCTGCTCTCCGCTTTCCCCATTCTACAACTGATGTGCTTACGGCCATAACTGAAATTGTTTACCAATCACTTCATAATAACGGAGAAGCTCGTGTTGTGGCTCTTGATATCTCCAAAGCTTCAGGATTATGGAATTACAGGTCGATTGTTCGACTTAATACAATCATTCTTGTCGAACCGCACATTGAAGGTCGTTCTCAACGGATTCTCATCCAGCTCCTATCCCACGAACTCACGTGTTCTCCAAGGCTCTATCCTAGGCCCTACTCTATTCCTTATCTTCATTAACGATATTCCTGATGTCATAGGTTCCCAAGTATGCATCAATGCGGACGACACTACTATTTACTGCTGCCTCAAAAACAAATCTAGTGTGGCCGACAAAACTAACCTGGCCGTTTGTCTTGAAAATTACCTCCAGTCGGTTGTGGACTGGGGCAGGAATTGGCTGGTTAACTTTAATGCCTCAAAAACAAAACTGCTCTCTATTAATCACCACAGAGAACCATCCCTGCTTCCCATTAGAATTCCTGACGCTCAACTCCACGAGAGCACCTTTTTGCGACTGCTCGGTCTCACATTGTCCGCTGACCTGAGATGGAACGATTACATTGAGTCAATAGCTTCGTCCACCGAAAAAATTGGCTCCCTATGCCGCGCCAGGAAGTTTTTCTCGCCGGAGTCGATTCTTCAAATCTACAAATCAACCATTCGACCTTGCATGGAATATTGCTGCCATATTTGGTCTGGAGTCCCTTCTAATTGTCTCAAAGTCCTTGATAAAATCCAAAGACGGATATGCAATGTAATTGGCCCTAATCTGACATCTATTCTGCAGTCGCTCTCTCACAGACGTGCCGTTGCCTCCGTCTGTCTTTTTTACAAATACTTTCACGGTAACTGCTTAGGTGCTAATACCCTTAAGAAAGGTATAAATCCTCTTCTTTTCATCCGGCTCTGGGTAAATATAAGGGAAGGAGAAAGAACTCTGAATTTAAATCGGTCTGGATAAGGGTGGGCCCTGTTAGGCTATCGTGCCCCCACAAAAAAAAACATTACATGTGGTGTCCTTACAAACCTAACGTGTCAACGGATTCGTGATCGTGATATATAGGTTTGTTCCTCACCAGTGCAGATTGAAAACTGACAGTTCTAAAATTTATATATTGATATTCATAACATACTGCCATGAGAGCGCAGCAGTCTATTTATTTACGGGCGGAAGATATATATATATATATATATATATATATATATATATATATATGTAAGCAAATATATGGATATAGATCCGACATTATGAAGAAAAATATACGGAAAAAACAAACAAAAATCCTTATATGCAATTATGCTGTTTTAATGTTAATATAATATCAACGTCGGACGTTTCGGTCTAATAAACCATCTTCAGGACATATTCATAAAATATAATTAACATTATCAATTCAACATGACAAAGACGATGTACATAAGAAGAACCCTTATCCAAACAGATAACTGAATGTTTTATATGATCCGCGTTCCGTTTAAACATGGTCAGGTTGTCGTCACGTGGGCGACGCTGTGAAAACGTATTCCTAAAATTTGAGTATTTTGAATGAAAAATGAAAAATGAAAAGAATTCTATTTTGATCTAAAATTTATATGTAATATGTTGTTTGCTGGTGCTATTTAATAAATTACGGATAGTTCTAGTAGGTAATATTGTAGTTTTAATTTTTAACGCATTTAAATTATTGGAGACACTTTCGGTCAAATGGTTATTTGGTAGAAAGATGCGACCAAAAGAATTATTATCACGGACAGCTGAAAGTGTACCTTTCACTGGTGTAGTTGTAGTGGCCTTCGAGGTGTCATTTTGCGCTGATGAGTGAATTTTCAACGCTTTATTTTTAGCTCTCAGTAATAATTGTCTCGGATACGAAAGATTTGAAAAGGTATCCTCAATATATGTGAATTCATCATCTAAATATTTTGCTGAACAGATGCGAAGAGCCCTTAAGTAGAATCCAATAATAATACCCCTCTTAGTGTTTGTGTCATGGTGAGAGTAAAAGTGTAAATAGTCATTTTTACATGTGGGTTTACGATATACTTTGAATTCTAATTTATTTTTATTTTTAATGAGTAGTATGTCTAAAAAAGGTAAAGAATTATTAGACTCAAGTTCATAGGTAAATTCTATAGTAGGTTCTATTTTATTTAATCTATCAGTAATCTCATTTAAATCATGTTTATGTGGGTAGATAAATTAAAATAAAATGTCATCGATGTATCGGAAGTAATGTGTATCACGTGGAATGACATATTTAAAAGTTCCAGATTCAAGAAATTCTAGAAATATGCATGCTAGGAATCCAGAGAGAGGACTCCCCATTGGTAAACCAACTATCCGTAGTTTATTAAAGAGCATTAAAGGTTTGGATAAGTCTTGTTCATACGTCTTATCGTATTTTATTTATTTTATGGATTTTATACGATACCAGTCAGAGCTTAGCATCCGGATTGTTTGTTTCTTGAGTGGGTTGGACAAGCTGTGCTGACCTACCTATCTGATAAGTTTTGCAAATCTTTTTTTTCTTTTTAATTTTTGTTTAAAAGCCTTTTGTTTTTGAGTTTTTCTGTACTCGTCCATTTTTTTTTTCTTTCTTGCCTTTTTACCCCCCCACCTCACTGTTTTTTTTTTTTGTTTACCTTGGTTTGATCCTTTATTGAATTTTATTTTTGTTTGTCCACCGTTTTCCTTTATGTTTTTCTTTTTGTTTTACTGCAAAAAAATATTATTTTAACACTTAAAAGACATTCGTTCTGTCGTGGTGGTCGTCGCAGGCCACCATGGACGAGAACGTAAACAATACACCACCGACGGTGTCTTTAGAAAATTCGGCCTGGTCTGAGAATAGGCCGAAAAAGAAAAAAGCTGCCGAATACTACGCTGCTCAAAGAGAAACTTTTGAAGGGTCGTTTAAGAAAAATGAATTCCTTACGATCCCTGAAGCACTGGAAGCAGTAGAAAATAAAATCATTTCCCTGCTGAGGTCCGACGTGAAAAGTCGGAAATTAACCGGAGTCAGCAGGGAGACAATGGAAGAGGTCCTAAAGACCTTGAAAATTTATCCGAAGGTGCTGGCTAGGAGGTCAAACGCAATGTGGGACATTCTCCTACCAACAGAACTGGATGCGAAGCAGTTGGCAGGCAGCGTGTTGACAACAAAAAACCTCAAGCTGCAAACGGAATACATGGGCACCCGTAGGACTAAAATAACAGTCCATGGAGTGCCTGTGGACATCACGGAGGACAGAATGGGGGCCTTCTTTGCTCAGTATGGAAAAGTGGAGGAGGTCAAAGCGATACTGAGCAAGTCCGGCATTGCCACGGGTGACGTTGAACTGCAGGTGACCCTGAGCCAGGAAGAATTTAGGAGAATTCCCAACACCCTGGTTTGCAGGAAAAGAAAGATGTGGGTCGTGGTGGAAGGCAGGCGACCGAATTGTTGGGTGTGTGGTGTCCGGGGACATATGGCGAAAGATTGCCCAACGAAACAGCCTCAGCCTGTAAGCCAGCCCACGCCACCAGTAGCAGCAGTAGCTGTGAACGACAAAAAGGCAGAAGCAGATAAAAACGCTGACGGCGCCTGGAAGGAGGTTGTAAATGGAAGGAAAGGGAAGAATGTACCAGCCCCCCCCCCCAAGGAGAAGCTTCAACCAACAAAAGGGGAAAACGAAGTGGCGAAAAAAACAGTCACCCCCCAAAGAAAACCACAAACAGCAGCAGCAACAACAACAACAATCACAACAACCACAGCAGCAGCAGCTACTAATGGAACAAAGAGACAGTCCGATGGAAGTTGAACACATGCCTCCACCTCGAGTGGCGTCTCTGAAGAGGTGCAGAGAAGAGGAGGAGGAGGAGGAGGAAGAAGAAGAAGAAAGAAAAACACCAGAAAGTTGTTCTGGTCGTAGCCGGGCGGAACGCAGTCTGGTCAAAACCAGGAGGCGCTCCTTCCCGGCTTCGCCAATTAGATCGTCCTGCTCTCCCGGCATTAAGAGCTTCCCTTCCTCCCCTTCCCGTGCTACCCCTCCCTCTCCCTCCACATCTTCCCCAAGTTCGTTGAACACACCACCACACACGTCCACCTCCTCCCCTCCCCAACCTGCTAGGGAGAAAAAGAAGAAAAAGAAAATGTTTGAGGGCCCCCGAGTCAATTTGTAAAATTGACAAAGCAGAGTACATAAGGGGCCTGTCCAAACAAGGAAGGCCCTGTTGGAGGTGCTGTACAAAACGACGGAGGTGGACGGCAAAAGTGTCGAGGACCCCCGTAATTTTCCAAAGGCTCCAGGTATCATTACCTGTATCAGAGACTCTGGTGGCTACCTGAAAGTGTGAAGCCACATATTCGAGGCCAGGGAGGCCTTTCCGAACATTAAAATGTGTGCATTGGACAACCCCGACTTAAAGAGATTGCGCAACTTTTGCTCTGTGAGGGTCCCGGTTTTAGCTCACCCCTCCTGATATAGGGCTATTAAATTAATGTACCCTATTGACGTCGGGGGTATTGTCCTGGGCGGTCGTATGACGACTGAATTGGGCACTGGCAGTCTGGGACAATCTGTCGGGGTCCTGCTCAACGCAGATTTCCGCCCCGTATGTGTATAAGGTTTTTGCACTTATTCTTTTTTTCTTTTTGCAGGCCTAGACGATGGCAGTTAAGTTAGCTATACTGAATGTGAATAGCTTGAGGGATCGGGGTAAGGCTGCCCGCCTGCTCCGGGACCTGTTGTCCTTTGATGTGGATGTCGCCGCGATCGAAGAGACCCACTTTGTTTGCAGTTCCGATGCCTGTGTGCTGGAGGATGACTTTGTCGTTTATTCAGCATATGGGGACCGGTCTGCCAGAGGTGTTTCTTTGCTTGTCAGACGTACTCTCGATGCGAAGGTAGACCTTGTGCATACCGATGCAGAGGGCCGGTTGATCGTGGCCGATATTGCCGTGAAAAGTAGTTCGTTCCGGGTCGTTGCGGTTTATGCGCCCAATGACCAGGGGGAGCGGGTCTCGTTCTTTCGGCGGTTGGGGCCGTTCCTGGTGGATTCAACGCGCCTAGTTTTAATGGGGGACGAATGCCATCCTGGACCCCAAGTTAGACAGGGGGCGGAGTGCTAGCGGGAGAGGGGGCGATCGCAGCTTGGTCGATCTGATCGACGATTATGGTCTCGTCGATAGATACCGGGTCGATCATTCCGAGGGAAAAATGTGGATGTGGGCTCTTAATTGGCCTTTTGACAAGGTGGTTAGCTACCTTGACAGAATGTTAGTGAGAAGAGCCGACATAGAACTACTAGATTGCCCTACGTTCCACTGGGTAGGCTATTCGGATCACAAACTCGTTTGTTCCCGGGTGACGTTAGACAATAGGCCTAGAATGGCTGGGTACTGGAAGTTCAATATGTCTTTACTGGACAGGGGGGACTTCCAGGAGCAGGTAACTAGACTAGTGCAGCGGGAGCTAGTGGGGGCGGTTATCGGGAATAGGTGGTGGGAACGCCTTAAATGTAGGATTAGGTCCTTCACCACTGATTTAAGCAAACGGCTCGCTCTAGATAGAGCTGAAAAGGTGAAGACGCTTAAAGCTAGTTATTCCCGGGCGGTAGCTGGGGGGGATCCCCTAGAGATAGCCTTAGCTAAGGAGGCCCTGGATCGATCGAATAGCGAGCGGTACATGGGTCAGGTAATTAGACATAAGTTAAGCAAGATGTCTTCCGAAGCCGTGAACTTGGGCGCAGATCTGCGCTGGGAAGAGGTCCGTCGAGGTGGCGATCGTTACATTCGTGAAGTCAAATCCCCGGAGGGGCGTACTCTTCGGGCCACTGACGACATGTGCGGAGCGTTTCGGCGCCATTTCGAGAACCGGTTTACCAAGGAGTCTGGTCTCCGTGAGGAGGAGTTTCGTAGCTATTCGGCTGACTTTCCTCGGCTTTCGCCGACTGAAGCGGCTAGCTGCGAGGGAGAGATTACGGAGGGCGATGTCTACGCGGTTTTGAAGAAGGTCGGCAGAGGAAAGTCGCCCGGTCTGGATGGTTTGCCCTATGAATTGTACTTGAGGCTGTCGCACATCTTTGTTCCAATTTTGATTGCAGTGTTCAACAACTGGTTTCGGTCGGGGTCCATCGCCAACCGGATCACCAGGGGTGTGATCACTCTGTTGAAAAAGGGCAAAGGTGGTGAGGGGAACCTAGATGATTACAGGCCTATAACTCTGCTAAACACAGAGTTAAAGATTATGGCCAAGATCCTGCAGGAGCGTTTGCAGTCAGTTGCCGAGTCTCTGTTGGGACCTGAGCAGACTTGTTCTGTGAGGGGCCGAACAATTCAGAGCAACCTGCATCTGATCCGCACGATCATAGAGGGTGTAAAAGACGACAAAGAAGCCGCGCTGATCAATTTGGATCAGTCCAAGGCATTTGATAGGGTCGACCATCGCTACCTTGCAGCTGTCCTGCATGCCGCTGGATTCGCACCCAATTTCTGCCGCTGGATTAGCCTCCTGTATCGCCCCCCCAGTGCGGTGGTACAGGTGAACGGAAGGCTGTCGGATGCGTTCGTGCTGTCTAGGTCGGTTCGTCAGGGTTGTCCGCTGTGGCCTCTCCTTTATGCTTTGGCGTTGGAGCCTCTCCTTCGCCGGCTGAAGGACGAGACCGGCAGTCCGGCCTTACGTGGAATTGCCGTTCCTGGAGGGTCTCGAGTCAGGGTTTCCGCGTACGCCGATGACGTATCTGCTTTCGTGTCGTCCCGCAACGACATTGAGGTGGTACAGAAGGCACTTGATCGGTACGAGAAGGTGACAGGGGCCAAAATAAACCGCGACAAGTCGTCCGGCTTGCGGTTAGGTGCCTGGAAGGGGGTCGCTCTTCCGGGCCGCTTCGGTTGGACAGACGGTCCTGTCCGCATTCTTGGAGTGTGGTTTGGGCCTAACCTCCAGCTGGAGAAGAATTGGTCTGAAGTACGAGCAAAGGTCGATTCCGCCGGTCAGACTTGGAATCGACGGAGGTTGTCCGTGAAGGGCAGGGCGGAGGTGTGTGCTACATACATTTTCCCCCTGATCCTTTATCGATTGTCCGTACTTCCTCTCTGTAAGACTCACAAGAAGGCGCTCGAGCAATCGCTATCCTCCATTTTATGGAGGGGACGCGGGAATCGGGTCGACAGACGAGTGTGCACTAAACGTCCGTGTCATGGGGGGCTGGGAATGCCGCACCTGCCGAGTCACATCCGTGCCTCTAGGTTGGCTTTCCTACGCCGTGCATTGACTGGAGGAGATCCGATTCTGGAGGGGATTCTTAGGGACGCGTTCCCTGGCCTTATCATCAGTCCCCCCATCTCGCGGGTTGAGCGCGGTCGTAAACCCCGGGATCAATCGGTTTTCCTTCGCGAGTGTCGGTCGGCCTTGAGGGCCGTTCCCCGGTCCAGTGACCTTTCTCGGCCTAGGAAGGTCTTCTATCGTGAATTAGTGGAGAGCCCCGCGAAGGAACTCCTACGAGATACGCTCGGCTTGTCGGAGGAGGAGTATTGCTCCTACTGGTCTTGGGCGCCAGCGGCGGATTACCTCAGTAACCCTGAGTTTTCGCTTAGCTGGCGATTGGCTCGGAATCGGCTGCCTCTCAACGACAAGGCTTTCATATGGGGCTTGGCGGATTTGCCAGACTGTGAACGGTGTGGCCTTGGCTTAGAAGAAACGGCTGCGCACGCCTTCTACCATTGCCCCCAGGTCCGCCCCTTATGGGACCATGTCGGCGAGCTGACGGCTCGTTTCGCTCCCGAACAGCTTACGCGTGTGACAATGTGTCGCCCCCGTATTCCGGGATGAAACGGATGGTGTTTCTGACGCTGATGGCCACGGCTCGAATGGTGATTTGGACGACGCGAAAGGAGGAAGTCTTGCGAGGCAATCGTCTTTCTCATTCGGATCTAATTCGATTCTTTGAGCATCAGCTCAATGTGAAGATTAGATCGGATAGAAAACGATTGCATTCGACAGTCTTTAGCGAAAGGTGGGTAAAAGAAGCGAGCTTGCTTCGCGTGAACGGGGCTAGCCTTGATTTTCTCTTCTAGGTCAACCTTTTGCACATCGGGGTGGCTTCCTGTGGAACCCTCCCCTTGGTTAGGTTAGACAAGCTTCAGTGTACCTAGTTAATGTGAGTAAGTGTTGTTCCTGGCCTGCACCCCGGCCGTTCTTTGGTTATGATCCAAGTCGAGATTCCCATCCTCCCCAGTTTGTTTTGACCCCCGCCCCATTTTCATCTCGACTGGTTCAGTTTTATATTTTCCCATTCCAGCCTAATATTTTATACTTTTTCCCACTCCCTTAGCGAGAGCGTCTCTTGATTTTGTCCCCTGGGCAGAATACAGCGGCCTCTCTGTTTTATGGGTTGGACGGTCTCTACTAACATCAATTATGTTTAGTTTGTATTTGTGTTTATTTTAAGTTTATTATTGGGTTCATTTCCCTCCCCTCTCATTTTATCATTATTAGAATTGTATATATATATCATCATCATTAGAATTTTCATGGTATGGGGCGCGATTTCGGTAGGTCTCCCTTGAGAGCACGTTGTATTATGGTGGTTGAAGGATTGTTTGGTGATGGACAAGTTCTTTTGGTGAATGTGTAAAATGTAATGTACGAATGGGTCGCGAATCTGATTAGCTAGGTATAAGATAGTTAGTGTTGACCAGCCTCTACCCCTCCCCTTTATTGGCCTCGTGCCACAATTTGTACTTTTTGTACCAATAAATACCAGTCTTGTTCTTATGTCCATCGTCTTTGTCATGTTGAATTGATAATGTTAATTATATTTTATGAATATGTCCTGAAGATGGTTTATTAGACTGAAACGTCCGACGTTGACATTATATTAACATTAAAACAGCATAATTGCATATAAGGATTTTTGTTTGTTTTTTCCGTATATTTTTCTTCATATCTATGTATATATATATATATATATATATATATGTATATATGTCTGTGTGTGTGTGTGTGTGTGTGAGCGCACACGTTTACTTAATTCCATTCAGTATGTTTAGGTAGATATACCCGATACTAAATCTTCCATTGTGACAAAGATTGCTATTGATTTAATCAACAGATAATGGAAAAAGTAGGTGTAGTGGATGTCATGAGGACAGATCTCATCCTCATTTTTCTGCCTTTGCTGAGGTACACCTTCAGATCTCCGGGGGGAAATTCCCTCAGTTATCGTTTGCTATGACTGCCAAAGATATGATATTAAAATTCTTATTAATTTCTCTAATGACGTATACGCACGTGTTTGCAAGTATATATGTGTCCAAACATGCGCATACGCACATAGATATATTTACAGATACAAACACTGAGATATAACACACACACACACACACACACACACACACACACACATATATATATATATATACATACATACAGAGTGGGAAACAGAGAGAGTGAGAGAGAGAGAGATCTTTAAGAAAATGTATTCGACCCTTATTAAGGGTATTCCAATAACTTGAACCGATTTTAAATGTGAATTAAGTTTAAGTGTCTAATAATTTGTTTTTCTTTTTCTTTCAGATTTAACAACTTAAGTCTTTGGCAATTTCAACCATGGAAAGAGTAACAATCAAACAACGTGTTAAAGTTTCGAAGCCTATTACGAAAATCGACGTTCAAAAAGAAATGCAATGAAAAGTTCCCAAGTTGCATCATCTCTCGAAACAGCAAAGTCAAATGGCCACCACGATCGTACGACTTGACGCCTTTAGATTTCTTCCTTTGGGGTCATTTCAAAAGTATAGTCTATTCCAACAAACCAACAGCAATTCAACAGCTGAAGGATGAGATAATAAGGCATATTGATGAGATCTATGAGCAACTATGCAGAGACGTCATCAAAAATTTTGACCATCGAGTGGAGGTGTGCCGCCGAAGGTGTGGCGGACATTTGGGTGATATTTTTCACACATAATTGCCACGACCTTATAAAATTATCTAATAGAGAAATAAATAAATTTTCACACTGATTTATTTACTGATGACTTTGATCCGTCTTAATGGACATCTTTTACAATGTTCATCAATTAGTAATTACGAATATCGTTTTATAATATATTTATAGCTAGCATTAATTCATCTTATTTTATGCGCCATGTCTATTCAGGAAGTTGAGGATCATTACTCCCTATGTAGCTCTTAGAATTTTTTTTTTTACTTTCCTTCCAATTCCCCGTTTCTACCATCCATTAACACAAGCTTGTTAGGTATGGTACTCGCTACTTCCCTCTTGCTGTCAATATGTTCTATGAATGTCAAATTCACCAATCTCTATTTCTGCATTATGTACGCACCAAAATTCAACTCTCTTTCTGAATCCAGCTCAGACAACCTTTCTACCAGCCATCAGCATGGCTAATGTTAAACTCCGGCAAAGCAACACACTACGCGTTCCTGTCTTCACGTTTTTCACTGAAATGAAGTGGGGCGATGATGTCGAATCAATTGTTTAGTCTAATTCAAGAAAAATTTGTTCATTCAATGTGTCGTACTAGAATTGTTTTTATCTCGTCCGAATCCGTCTTTCACTTCTATAAATCTACCATTCGTCCGTGCAATGAATACTGTTTCCATATCTGGTCTAGTCCCCCTGTTGTATATCTTGTGATTCTTGACAAAATCCAGAGAATGATCTGTAATTTCACACTGACGTGATGTGGCTTCCCTCTGTCTTTTCTACAGATATTTTCATGTTAACTGCTCTAATAAGATTTTCCCTGGTTCCCCGACTATATGAATTTAAGCGTGCTACTAGATTGTCAACTAGGTCCTACCGTTTTACTGTTGAACGAGCTAAATGCAAAAGCCACTTCTAGTCTTTTTTTATCTCGCACTTCTCACCTGTCGAAATCCCTTCCGATTTATTGCTTCCCTGATAAATACAATTTAAAAATTAAATGCAGCGTCAATCATCATCTTCTTTCTTCTTGCCCCGTTTACCTTTTTTTTTTCCTTTCCTCAATCATCCTAACTAAAGTCTTCTCATTCTTTTTCACTCCCTGTAACCAGCCCCGCCCTCCAGTGGTTAGCTAAGCGGTGAAATGATTATGAAAAAAGTTATACTTCAATAGGAGTATCCTTTTGGTTTCAGTTTTCCTTAAAATGTCCTTGTTGTGCACAGACTCCCGGATAAAACAGTTTAATGAGCAAATTTATTAGAACTATACATTTCCTTATAGCCTACTCTCGATAGACGACCGTCAACCACTGTATTTAGGATCTTTGATTTTCGTCATGATTTAAAAATGAATGAATGTTTAAGATGTAAAAAATACATATATATAATCCTGAAATAAGAATAGATCAATCATAGTTGTGTTTATGACCTAATACTGCCAACTTTATTTCTCACTGGATAAGTTTTTATTACGAATTATGGTAATAATCTAATTGCAATATTAATTTTCTCTTATATAATTTATATTTACGTATTACACCGTTTCACTAACGGTAATTCAACAGATAAATGTAACTAAATCATATTCATAATGTGTAATTAGAAAAATAAGGGGAAATAAAATAGACGTCGAATCCATTTCCATATGGAAAACCTTTCCGTCGTTTTTTTTGTTTTCGACGTATGAGGGTCCGGTAGCTTAGAACCAAGAAGCCAGATTACCAGATTACAAATTATTTGATTATAGTGATGAAGGCTTGTATAGAATCGAACAGAGAACTGGTCGATTGCCACAAGGTCCCCAAAAGACCCTACTCATCTTTGAATGCAGTGTTGCCTTTCTCTAGGACACAGTATGTTCGGCAATTTACTTATAGTGAAAAGAAAGACATTCCTACTTTTCCCAAGGGTATTAGTACGTAAGTGGATGTAATAAATGCGGAATTTGTCAAACGTCTACCGATATCGTAGCGAACAAATCCTGCATTGAAGAGGCATAATTTCCCCCCGTTATATACGCACACACACACACACACACACACACACACACACACACACACACACACACACACATATATATATATATGTTGTTATTACTTCAAACGTTGGTTTTAGTGGATACCCGTATTTCAGCAGATGCCCGATTTTATAAAAAGTGAAACATTATTTATAAATCAGTATAAATTAATTAATGAAAATGCGCCCTTCGGCCGGATTCGAACCTACATTCACACTTTCAGGGACAAACACCATCTGACCCGGAGTGATATAACCACTCGGCTAGGAAGAGCTTCACACCTATTTCGAACCTACATTCACACTTTCAGGGACAAACACCATCTGACCCGGAGTGATATAACCACTCGGCTAGGAAGAGCTTCACACCTATTTCGAACCTACATTCACACTTTCAGGGACAAACACCATCTGACCCGGAGTGATATAACCACTCGGCTAGGAAGAGCTTCACACCTATTTCGAACCTACATTCACACTTTCAGGGACAAACACCATCTGACCCGGAGTGATATAACCACTCGGCTAGGAAGAGCTTCACACCTATTTCGAACCTACATTCACACTTTCAGGGACAAACACCATCTGACCCGGAGTGATATAACCACTCGGCTAGGAAGAGCTTCACACCTATTTCGAACCTACATTCACACTTTCAGGGACAAACACCATCTGACCCGGAGTGATATAACCACTCGGCTAGGAAGAGCTTCACACCTATCAATGGTTCTATTTATCCTTAAAGCACACTTGCACAATCAGATTTTTAAATAGGCATATCACCTCAGTTTTCTCGAGTGTGCGAACAGGTAAACGAAATACATACTGTTTGAAATTAACAAAAACAAAAATCGGGGAGTCTACTCAAACACCGGTATTCACTAAAAATAACGATTGAAGTAATAAAAAATATGTTACATTACAAAAGAAAATACATCAATTCTTTAGAAATACACGAAAACGGTGGACCCAGGAAGCTGAGCGACTTTGAGCCCATGCGACATTCTGCATCTGTAATGTTCACCGGAACGATATTTCAAGTTTCACTTGGAAAGAAAAAAATAAGAAAGAAATGAAAGCAATTCCTTAAGGAATGGTAAATAAAACAAAGCGAATTCACTGAGAAAACTAAGCAAGAAAGAAAGTGGAGAGAGAAAAGAAAAAGATGGCCTTAAAAAAAGGCAAGCTGTGGCAATCAAGAAGGAAATTTATAAAAATATTTTGAAAGTGTTGTTTTCATTTCATATTAGTATTAGGTTGGTGCAAAAATAATGACGCAATAATGTCGTTTTTTGACGTATTTTTAACGTCAAAAAACGACATTATTACGTCATTATTTTTGCACCAACCTAATAGCTGTTAGATTACAATAATTACTGTTAATTAACGAATATTAATTCACGATAATTGTAGTTATTAAATAACCACAAGAATGATTCCATCACTTCCCGCCAAATGTGAAGAGGATTTAATAATTAATTAACGTGCTGAGGATTAACTGAGAGACGTTTAATTTTTAAAACTCATCTCCTCATTAACAATATTAAGAAAATTATTAAACATATCACTCCACGAACGAATATGATTATTTTCTGTCTCCAACAACTACCACTAAAGTTTAGCTATTTGTGGGTTATCCCACTTAGCTTTGCCAAAACGCCTGTTAGTGGGCGCTCTTTAAGTTCATAAAACAGGTATATTCTCTCTCTTAATATTTTTAGTTCTTTTTTTAACTCTAGATATGTCGACATCGATAAAGAACGCCGCCGACAGGGTGCGTACGCTTCCTTCATCCTCTATTAAACTCTGAACTCTCTCACACATGCACATACACACACGTTCCTATCACAAACACTTATTACACATACGCACACACACATAGACAGAGACACACACACAAAGAAGCACAATCTTATAACTAGTTTTTTTTTTTTCTTTTCATTACTATTGTGCATACATGTTATTCCTGTTATCAATGACATGCATTGTCGTTTACTATATATTCGTTTTTTTGGTTCTTATTTTGACTCGGCCTCAGATGAGTCCGCCAATATTGTTTGTTATAAATATTTAATATAAAATATTCATACACACCATAAACAAAAAGGTAATAGTCGCAATATAACAGTGACTAATATTTACCCAAACGTACTGGTAATTGCAACATATTTAAAGGAATAAAGTCAACGATAAAAATTACGAAACTTAATGGGTCTATCACTGATAGGCAAGTAATAAATTAATGAATTTTAAAATGAAATAGAATATTACGAGAACAAACTAGTGAAAAATACAAAGCCTAATCGATTCCTTTCTGCAGCAGGGATGACTATAAAAAAACGTAAATATTAAAACAACATTTATTTAAGATTTACTCAGTTTTCTGAAGCTAGACTCTGTCTAATTCAGTTAATAAGCTTCTTAAAAAAATACAAGATATACAGGGTATTTATTTGGTTGGTGCAAAAATAATGTCGTTTTCTCACATATGTTACTATGCGAGAAAACGACATTATTTTTGCACCAACCTAATAAAACAGGGTTATTATTGCAGATGTAAATATCTAGGTAACTAGATAGTGTAGCGAAATCAAACTAAACAGGCTTAGATATTGTTGGGGAAAATAAGATTTATTCATCAAAATTTGAATCATAAACATTTTTAATCATTTCACCCTTAGCAAGGCAATAAAGTACTAAAATGCAAGAGTTACTGAGTGTGAGAGAATATTAGAAGGAAAAAAAAAACATCTGCAATAATAACATTGCTTTAATAGGTTGGTGCAAAAATAATGTCGTTTTCTCGCATAGTAACATATGTGAGAAAACGACATTATTTTTGCACCAACCTAATAAATACCCTGTATATCTTGTATAAGGGGAGATAACAATAAAAGAAGATGAATTAAGAACACAGAAGTTAACAACTGACGTTGAATTTCATTTTTTGATAATCATCGTTGACTTGAACACAAGAAGCCGGAAGAGAGTTCTAGCCAGTACTGAATTAATGGTTTACAATATCAACAACAGTTGTAAAACGAAACGGTAATTTATATATAATTTCTTGAAGTAGACATTGTTTATTTGAATGGAGCAAATCAAATTTATTATATCCTCAGAACCCGTTAATTTATAGATATGTATTATGGCGAAGTATACGAAGAAAAAAAGGGAAAAAGCGAAGAAATAAACAAAAAAGAAGAGATGATTCCGAGACAAAGGAAGAAAGAAACAGTTTAAATTAAGGGATTGCACTGAGGGAAGAAAAAAAGAAAGTAAGAAAGGAGCAAGAGAATACATTCGAAAGAAAAGGAAGAAGACAAACAGTAAAAAAAGAAAAGAAAAAGAAGCGAAAGCTAAAATCTTAATAAGGTCACTTGACATTTACCAATAACAAATCTGGCCCTTCGTTCGTGCCTAGAAAAGTTCATTCCTAATATTTAATAGTAAACACATGAGGCAGTATTATTCCTTCACGTGTCTTGTCCCTTCAGGAAGTGGGCACTCATGGGTATCGACGGCTTCCTATATTTTGTAACTTTTCCTTACAATTCATCCCAGTCGATGTTTATTTACATCTGCACTTTAGGTAGATTATTCACATTTGCCATCTGACCTTACCTTAAATATGTCTTGTGTTTGTAAAGCAATGATCGTTCAAGGCTAAAATAAACAGTCACCAAACAGGGTTGATTAGTATATATATATATATATATATATATATATATATATATATATATATATATATATATATATATTAAAGAAAAGCAGATCACTTTAACACTGGAGTCTTAAAGTGGTCTGTTTTTCTTTAAATTATTAGTTCTGAATTTACATTGAGCTCTCAGGATTTCATCCTCCTTTGCACTACATGTTAACTCGTCTTCTGCTGAACCTGAGTGTCCAGTTTGATTTCTATAAATCAGGATAAGCCAATCGCTTTATTTACAGTGTTGTCATTCTCTTTAAGAGGCAGGTATCAGTAAGCATTTTTAATATCTACTTGAAAGGCAAACAAAGGAGAATTTACAAAGAGTAAACTATATACAAATTAAAACTTTAATATTATTTCTTTAGCACACGAAGAAGTGTATTAGTGTATCTTATCTCTAGTGTATACAATGAAGAGTGTAAGTTGTACAGCAATTTCTGGGTACCCTGTATTTATAAATGTTGTAACCTAGGAAAGGTTACTGAATAGGAATAAATAACGAACGTTGGTAATGAGCGGTAACACTTAGGACAAGAACAACGCATATATGATTTGCCAGCGGCGCGTAGAATGAGTAGTCACCTGCTAGAAGTGAGTCAAGTGAATTCCACAATAAATCTCTAACTGAAGGATATCTACCAACCGCCCCACGCGGTTAGATTTGTCACAAGGCTGAATTTAATGTGAGATATCCGAGTTCGTAGGCTCGGCCAAAAATTCCCCTTAGACCCCGTATAAAACGGGGTCGGGTAGCTCTTTCCCGAGACGAGAATCTGCCCTTCGACATAGCCTCGTCTGGGGATCCTCTCTGCTCGGAGGCAGAGAGTTTAACCAGCACAGCTGAAGACGAATCTCCAACTGCAGACTAACATACAGTATTTACTACTGTATTTAGGTATACTGCAACAATAAAGTTCCCTCCAAAAGTATTGAGTTCAGAAATTCTGTTTTTAATTTTGGTATTTATGCTTAGATTTAAATGTTATCCTATCATTCCTAACAAATAGCGTTGAACGGACACGGTTCTAATTCATTTCCCAATAATGCGAGAATCTCCCAAGACCCTATCCTTGGACCTATTTTCTTTTTTATCTTCGTCAACGACCTTCACAATGACATAAGTTCTCAACTTGGTATTTACTTCTGTCTTAGTAGCAAGTACAAATTAAAACAATAACCGCTCTCGAAAAGTGCCTCCGATAAGTTGTTAAAGAAATGAGTTATAAATTTTATCACCCCGGAACAAAACTGTTTTCATTTAATCATCATAGTAAACCATTTCTGCCTACCATCAGTATGGTTGATGCTAGCCTCTAGGGTAGAAACTTTTTACGCCTTCTTCAGCTCATGATTTCCTTTGACATGAAATGGAATTATTATATTAAATCAATAGATAGGTCTTCTAGGAAAGTCTGTTCACTGTGTCCTGAGAGACAATTTTTCTCGCCAGAATCTATCATACACATTTATTAATCTACCGTTTGTCCAGGTATTCGATATTGCTGCCACTTCTTGTCTCATGCGCTTACTATATAATTCGAGATTCTTGACAAAATTCAAAGATGGATCTGTAATGTAATCGACCCTGACCTGGCATCTCGACTTCATTCTCTTTCTCGCCGAAGTGTCATGGCTTCCTACTGACATTTCTACAAATATCTTCATGGCAATCCCACTGATGATATGTACTCCTTGTTGCTTCGACTGCATTCGTTTAAGCGGACTACTAGATTAGCAATTAGGTCTCACCGTTTTACTACTAGATGCAGCCGTCAGCTCTATTGTAAGAGTTTCTTTTCTTTTACCTCTCATCTGAGGACCTCCTTTCCGATTTCTTGCTTCCCTCATAACTACAATCATCATAAAATTAAATGCAACGTCAATCACCATCTTCTGTCTTCTTGGATACTGTTCCTTTGTTGTCTTTTCTCCTCATTAAGTATTTTCATTCTTTTGCACTCCCAATAACACTTTGCGTCCTAGTGGCATTATAGCCTTGCTTAGGTCGTCATTACTAATCTATCTATCTATCTATCTATCTATCTATCTATCTATCTATCTATCTATCTATCTAAATGAAACATGGTAATTCCTATGCATCGATGGAACCATATTTTCAAACCAGTAAATTTATCATATATATATATATATATATATATATATATATATATATAGTTTATGCAAACTTAGGTAATCCGTATAGGTAGACCCGAGGAGGATGATATCCGGATAGCTCAATGTAAAATTAGGAGATATATATATATATATATATATATATATATATATATGTGTGTGTGTGTGTGTGTGTGTGTGTGTGTGTGTCTGTGTCTGTGTCTGTGGGTCTAGGGTTGGGCGTCCGGTAACTTCTAAAGTATTTTTATTCTATTTCAGTCCCAGTATCCCCTTGCGTCTTACTTGCTGTGAATTTATATATATATATATATATATATATATATATATATATATATATATATAGAGAGAGAGAGAGAGAGAGAGAGAGAGAGAGGAAAAATGGAATTGTGAATGTATGAAGACGATGTCGATTTGATCAGGGTACTGTATGAGTATGCTAGAAATTGTTTTTAATAAAATATTCTAACATCTGTGACATCTGTAACATCTGTACTATCTGTAACATCTCCAGACGTGCAACTCTGCTCTTCCTTGGGCTTACGTCTTGACAAAAAATCTTCAGCATTCTTTTGACAGAGTAACATCCATACTTATGTACCGTCGGTGTATATAGTTTTAGTCCCTAACATAGGCTGCTGTAATGTTGTGCGTAATATAAGGGTCTAGTACAAGAAGGTGTCATGTCAAGGCACGTTTGCTCCTTATCTTTATAGAATAAAGCTGATTAATAGAGGTCAGAGTGAATCAAAAGCCGGAATTATCATTTCGTTGACTTGGTACACATGTTAGACGTGACGTGTTGGCGGTGAATTTTTAACGACAGCATTATATTAATATTACAAGTTCGGGACGATAACGTAATACGTAGATTTGTCAGGATCGACGCATTGCAAATATAGCAGCTATAAATACTTCGCTGTCTACAGTGCTACGTGTCAATACGGACCATTAGAAATCGTTTATCTGTATCGGAAGTTCAGAAAAGCTTCCTCCTAGCAATATTTCTACCTGCCCTATAAAAATGTATAGTATGTCAGTGTTTTCGTAAGGAGGTTGAATGTTAGGCTTTCATGGTTTGGGTTTGGTCGGCGCCGTAGAACAAATATATTCGACCACTGTATAAAATCTCAACCACTGACATGTTGCATAACATAAGATGCGATTCTCGATTGCTTTTGGTCTTTGTGAACTAATCGTTGAATAACAACACACGCATGCATAAGATTATTTCAACCATTCGGCTGTTATTCTACCAAATGAAAGACACTGTATTTTCCAGCTGAATAATACCCGTCAACATCAACGTGTTGCTACTTAACACGTTCTGCAAAGTGTTCGAAAACGTTTCTGTCAAGCATGATCACTAAACCAACTCCCAACTGAAACATGATGAGACTATACCTTAGTTGTTCAATTAGGCTGCCTATAACTCTTGTTATTTTGCATTTTGGAAGAAGCGTGAAATAATGTTTCGCGTGGTGGCACGACCGTAGGCATGCCAGTGTACAAGCCTGTGTCAATGTCCAAAGGAGGAAGTGCAGTATATTATTATGGGGTCTATGCTTCTTATTTTTGGATTTGTGTACGAATTGATTTGTATATACGAACATTTGTTGTAATGCACCTTTATTAGCTGTAGTTTTAATCTCGGGAATATGAAGACACAGACACACAGAAACACACGCACACAACACATACGCAACACACAGACATATATATTTAAAAATATATTGTTTAAAACTTATGTTCAGGATAATGCAAATTTATATATTTATTTATTTTCACTATATATTTTATATATTTATTTTATTTCAGTATCCGATAGATGGCTCGAAGCTAACTGCATACATACAAACACAATGTACCAAGCTACTGAATGTCCAAAGGAAATGCACAAACTACATTTATAGGAGAAACATTGTACATAAATTGATCTGTTTTTGACTGTTTATCAACCGTTTGTGGCTTAACGTAAATATATTTCTAATTGTAGGAAGTTGCTTAAAGTACTCGCTGTTTCAAAGTTGGTAAAGAGAAACAAAAATATAATTTCACAAAAATATAATTTAACAGTAAAAAAAAAACTGCAAATAGCAGACACCTTGCAAAATATATATGGAACCTCAAACACATACAAACCATAAACCTATAAAAATAACATGAAATATAAGAAAATCAACAACGGTTTGCAACAACACATAAAGCATGTAACTATTGCTCAGAGAAGAAAATCAAAGTAATACCCTTTCTAGAACAATATGAACTCCGAATAAAATAACTCATTTCCAAATGAAAAAGCAAATGCAAATTGCTACAACGCTATGTAAAGCAATGACTCAAAGAACTTAATAATATTCTATAACCTAAATCTTATAAAAGTTACTTCAAATACTAAAATTTTGAAACAAAATATAACTTAGATAAATAAAATAAATAAATAAAAAAAATTAATTAAAATTAAACCATCTAAAGTTTAGGACTATAAATGGCCTGATATATTAACCCTAAACAAACTAAGTAGAATCAGCCGGATTTCGCCTTCTCCAATTCTCCTGGGTACCCACTGGCTAATATAAAATCCGTATAAGGAATGGTGACACATGGTTTGAAGATCGCTTAAAATGAGTTTCAGATTCTGATCTGGGTAGAGAGTAAAATCTCTAATATGAACACGACAGGCCGAAGAATTCACTCGATCAGGCCATCTAAGAAATTAATCTCACATTTGATTCACTTTAATTTTTTTCTGGCTGAAAATTAGCGTTTAAAATTTTAGTCCAGTTATTAATTATATTCGCTTCTGTTTTAATGAAGCATTTCGATTAATTGACTGATTTGTTTTTTAAAGGCATATCAACTCCTTATAGGTCATTTAAGGGCCAAATTTAATTGAAATATTTTAAAAACAATTTTATGCCTTCAATTACAGATAAATGTATTGCTGACCATTTTGATTTAAAACTTGGTATTTTTACTATGAATATGTATTTCTAGTGTTTTTACTATAAATATGTATTTCTAGTGTTTTTACTATAAATATGTATTTCTAGTGTTTTTACTATAAATATGTATTTCTAGTGTTCCTATTTCTTATCATTGGTCTGTTTAAAACTTTTTTTTTTTTTTTCTTTAAATCTTAAACACTTCATTTTCATGTATCCACCTCTGCTTGGTTGTAATAATCTATCTATCTATCTATCTATCTATCTATCTATCTATCTATCTATCTGATTTTGTTGACATCTATCTATCTATCTATCTATCTATCTATCTATCTATCTATCTATTTTAATGTGTAACAGAACAGTACGTTTGCAAAAGACATTTGCATATGTATATATGTATGTATGTATGTTTGCCAGTGCTTGCCCCAATAAAATTATACGTAGTGTGCAGTCTCTACAAATAACATTTTTATAGGAGTAAATAAGTGCGTGTTTAAGCCGGAACGTGGACGCTATTTGCCACTAGACACATGCTCCGGATTTTCTGATTCTTTCGTGACTGGCTGATTAAAAAAAATCTTCTCGTATAAAAAGTTCCTGGTCAGCAACAATGCAAGTCGCTTACAAAAGACTTTAACCAAAAAGCCAAGGAAAAAAAGAAGAAAAAAAGCAAAGAACACTAACCCCCAACACTGAGCTAATCATTCAGGCAAAATCTCGCTTGTTCGCGCAAAGCTAACCATTGCCTCTGAGTGCAGGTTTATAGAATTAATTGGACAATAAATGCTCACAGTGTTTGTTTACCTGATTCTGAATGGAAATTTCTATTCTAGTGCTTGCGCAATGACTCACCTAGCATGACAGTCACTGAGATCTAAGCAAGCAGAGTGAAGAGATGTACTTGACAATAGTTTACAGTTAAGACACGGTGAAGTTAAGCAGTGTCGACACTAATTAGTATTTAGATGGGTGCCCTTAAAGGATCAACAAGTACTGTAATCAACTAGTGGAATTCTACCTGAATAAACTTAGTAAATGAAGAAAAAATACTTGAAACATCGCGCTAATTGAGCGCGATGTTTCAAGTAATTTTTCGAAATCATCTATGACTAAAGTGATAGTTTATTCATTTCGTTTTTCTTTTTTCAGGTTATCAACTCCTTATGGGTTATTTAAAGTATATGTATTTTAGGTGTGATACCGGCAGATTTTTATTGCTAAATGGTATTTTTGTGAGAATATTCTTTGTACAGGCTTGGGAACAGCGAATATATGTTTTAGATTGTATAAGGTTTTTTCTTGTAAATATTGCATTAACAATGTTTTGTGAATAACACTACTTCTTTTCCAGGTGCAAGTATCCATACTTTTCTCAAGGCTATTTGCACGTAAGTGAATGTAACGAACCCGAATTCGAACTCGGCTATCTGACTTCTCCTTCCGTGTCACTGTCCTTAACACCACCCGTAAAACAAGAATGGCTAAACTTTGAAATGTTAATAAAGATTTGGTATATAATAATTTAGCGTTTTTTGAAAGGTCAGTGAATATCATTTCGAAATATGATGAAAAAGTTCACTGATTTAAAATGTTAACGTCAATAATCCTATAGAGTGAACTAAAATTTTGAGTTCAATAATCGGAAACAATGACAGCATTCCAATACAGTTTTTTTTTTTTTTTTTTTTAAAAAAAAGAAAACAGAATGACATAAACAACATGGGATTCTTTTCAGAAGTTATTAACGTTATGAAAATAATCCTTGTTTAAAAAGCTTCCTGAGAAGCAACAGGAAATGGCACTGAAAATTCAGAATATTATTCAGCATTATTTCATTATATACAAGTAGATACACACATACACAAAAATATACAGTGGAAATTTTTTTTCTATATTGGGTTAAGGAATGTTATTTAGTTGTTTTTTTTTAAAAAAAAAACATAGCTTTATGTAGCGTTGTAGTAATTTGTTTTCGTGTCTGCATTTGGAAAGGAATTCTGATCTTTCGGCGTTTCTATTGTCCTTTAAAAAAGTATTACGATTTTCAGAATATATATCCAGCAATATTATTTCATTTTTAATTCGCATACAAACACACAAATCTATGTTGTGTAAAGTTCATTACATTTATTGAAGAATATTCAGTATTTCTGCTAAAACTTTTTGAAGATACAAGATTGATTCGTTTTCTAGGGCTTATGAACTCTTTGTAAGTTATTTAAAGCCAGAAAATAGTTTTAGATCGTATGATTTATTTTAGACTAATAATGATTTAGTGATAGAAGTTTTAATAATTAAACCATAGCGAGGGTAAGACGAGGTAAGTTCCTAAACTTATTAATCGGGGATCCAAGTTCCAATGGCAGTTGAGTCCATGATATTCACTTACGCGTATATACGTAAGTGAATATACGCCACTGGTTTGGTAAATAATCCAAAGTTCCTTAGTATTTTTGTTATTATTTTTAAAAAATAGTGCTCGATACGAAAGTAGAGCATAAATATAATTATTTATTTAAATATAATTATTTATTTTTAAATAAATAATTATATATATATATATATATATATATATATATATATATATATATATATATATATATAATTAAGTTATGGACAACTTGGTAATCCGTATGGGTAATCCCATTTTTCGTTTCATTTCATTTTTGGAAGTGCTCTCTGATGATCCGGCGTCCTTTAAAAGGGCTCTGGTGAAATAAATTATTATGGTACCTTAAAGTAGTCTGTATTTCTTATATATATATATATATATATATATATATATATATATATATATATATATATATATATATATATATATATATATATAGCAACATTATAATACACCCCAGTGCACACACAAATATGTTTGTCTGTGCGTTATTATTATTGAAAACATTATTTTTGGGGGATAACCGTATTTGAGTATACGTTTCATTTATTTTAAAGAGTATTTATTTCGTCTATCGGCATTCTTACTCGAGATATATAGTTTAAAAGTTAAAATGTACTACAATACCGGCATTGTTTAAAAATAACGACTGAAGTAATAAATTATATATATATATATATATATATATATATATATATATATATATATATATATATATATATATATATATATATATAGGTAATAATAATAGTAATATAGGTAATAGAGTCCATTCATTTTTCAATGATTTTAAGAGCTATTTTTCATATATTTTCCCACTCTTCTGTCAATTTCATCCCATGCTAATTCTGCGGTTCCTCCAAACCTTTGACCTGTATATATATATATATATATATATATATATATATATATATATATATATATATATATATATATATATATATATATATCAATTCACGGCAAGCAAGTTCATAATTCCAGTAAGACGCAAGGGGATACTGGGACTGAAATAGAATAAAAATACTTTAGAAGTTACCGGACGCCCAACCACACACACACATATACATATATATATATATATATATATATATATATATATATATATATATATATATATATATATATATATATATGATAAATTTACTGGTTTAAAAATATGCTTCCATCGATGCACAGGAATTACCATGTTTCAAGAAAAGAAACAGTACTAGGGATTTTAATTTAATTCTATTATTAAATTTGAAGTTTTTAGTTTCTTTTATATATATATATATATATATATATATATATATATATATATATATATATATATATATATATCTGTGTATGTATTTGTATATATATATATATATATACATATATATATGCCTATATATATGTGTATATATATATATATGTGCGTGTTTGTGTGTGTGTATTTGTATATATATATATATATATATATATATATATATATATATATATACGCGTGTGTGTATGTGTGTGTATTTGTATATATATATATATATATATATATATATATATATATATATATATATATATATATATATAAGTAAAAATACATAGAATCCCAAAATATGATACATTTTTCTTAAATAATTCATTGTTTACGGTTTTTTTTTCATATTTAATGGTATAGTTAATTCGAGGTTCAGATAGATTTCTTTTATTTATGATTAAACGCTTCTTTTCCTGAGAGAGATTCGCTTTGTACTTTTTCCAATAAATTCCGATTCTAATTCTATTAACTTTAACCCCTCAGGTATTTGGAATTGGTTGAGTTTCTTTATGAAGAGAAAAAATAAAATAAACCTTTGGTGAAATCTAATACATTTATAGTTAGTATTTATTTTCGTCTTCTCCGTCGTCGTTGTTACTTCGCTCCCATTTGCCTTGAAATGGGAAATTTATATAAAATATATTGGCCGACAAAAGATCCGGAGAAAAATCATCATTATAATTTGTTATCTCTAATAATAACCCCCCCCCCCCCACCAAAATACAATGCGCGGGGTTTGGTTTATTTTGATTTGTTTTATCTCTACTCGACTGGAATTTAAATATTTCCGCGAAACACCTCATCTGACGATGCTAATAGATTTCCAGAAAGATGTACACGTAGAAAAAAGATTCACACAAAACCACGCCTAAATACGTAAAAACATAGACACACAATATTGCTGAAGTATCTTTGGAGAAACAGAGTTCTCCTGCTAAATCATTAAATTATTTCTGAGAGAATTGCTTGGGCTCATTGATTCAAAATGCTACGATAAATTATTCACGTTATTCTGAAGAATTTTCTTTCTCCAGGTGAATTTCCAAAGAAATCAAGATTAACAATAAATTGTGTCGTGCTTCTTGTATATTCTGACATGTTTGACAAGATAACCATTGTTTTATCATAAATATGGGAACTTAATGAAGTCAAACTGTTTTAAAATGAAGTAGCCATAGGTATCATGAGAACTTATAGTGAAAACTAAGTATTTTACAAAAAATCTCATATGAAAGAGAAAAAGTATATATATATATATATATATATATATATATATATATATATATATATATCTTTATATATATATATATATATATATATATCTTTATATATATATATATATATATATATATCTTTATATATATATATATATATATATATATATATATAAATCTCTCTCTCTCGCTCTCTCTCTCTCTATATATATATATATATATATATATATATATATAAATCACTATATATATATATATATATATATATATATATAAATATATATATATATATATATATATATATATATATATAAATATATATATATATATATATATATATATAAATCTATATATATATATATATATATATATATATATATATATATATATATATATATATATATATATAAATCACTTGAAATACATGGTGTCTGCCCAAAATTGACATCATTTAAAATGAGAATATCTGACTGGAATATGCTCCAGGCAAACGAAATTATAAGGCTTAATTTTGAACAATAAAAGATTTATTTATAAAAATTTGAACAAGATATTCATAGATAGCATGTAACATTCTCCAGAGCCTAAGTAATTCACTGCTTAAGTTACCCTGGGCTTGTAGAAAGACTGGAGATATAGTTGTCCTTTCACATAGCCCCATAGAAAAAGTCACGAAGTATCAAATCAGGTAAAAGTGGCAGAAGGTAGGTCAACTGCACATCGTCAATATCAATAGCACGCCCGATCTATCTTCCTGACATATTTTCATTGAGATGAGTTCGCACGTGATTTCGTTAAAATTTGAGATTATTTGAGCGAGAATTGGCTATGTTATTAGATACAAAATAATGTTAATACTTTGGATACTCTGCACATAAAATATCTAAAGTTTCCATACATAATAGTGCAAGCTCTTTTTCTATTTAAAAATCTGTCTGTCTATCTCTACTTTCGTAGCTTATATGATTTAAATGACTTTAGCTATCATGGCGAGCATTCACTCAAATAAAAGCACGGCAAACCAACTGGGTATATATTATTTACATAAAGCCAACAGACAACCAAGTTCAGAAGGTTACACTGAATTTCGCAACAGCGTGTGTCATATTTTCAAATTCGCTGATGTTTTCTGTCAGCTATAGTTTACTTGACACATGCTAACCTTTGAAGAGAAGCACAGAAGCAAAATAGGGAAAATGAAAATTCGTTGGAAAGAGTCAAACAGTTTTATATTATGGAGGAAAGTTTCGAAATGTTGATATTGAATGTTTTTACGCAAAATGCTAAAATTACTAGAAATAATGTTGCGAATATATTGGCTATGATCAATACTTATTTTCAGTAATATTACCTCAGATTGGCAAACTGGCAAAATATTCAACAAAATTACATTAATGAATGGGCTAGCAGACGATATTGTTAGTTATGAAGCTACAAATGCTTGTCACTTCGTCTTTATTTTAATATCAATATTCAAATTTATTTAGTACAGGGAGAGAAAGACAAGTATAATAAAAATGTTCAATGAAATGACGTTAACTGGCTACTGGGGAACTTTTTCTGGTCTTAAAAATTAAATACAATTAAAGTTTGATTGAATATTGTTTCAAATGAAACTACGTTTTTTGTTTTAATTATAAATAAAAAGAACTATTTGGATTATTATCGGATAAAAAGAACTATTTGGATTATTATCGGATAAAAAGAACTATATATCCGCTAAAAAAGTTTATAGCTACCCAGGTATTTTATTATGTTAAAATAGATTTGAACTGTATGAAGTCTCGCAAAAAGAAGACAAAAATGGACAAAAAAACATGGAATTTTGAATAACACTGGACAGATATTAGTGGTTTATTTTGTAAAGGAACGTTTACGAGTGAGCGCTAAACATTTCTTAACATTCCAAAGAAATTCTTAGATAATTGAAAGTCGGTTGGGCAGAGGACATTGCAGCATCATAATTCAGATTTATTAGATTTTCTAAAAAAAAATCATTTTTAAACTAAGCAGCATCAATTATGGAGAGAAAATAAAAAAAATGATTTTCCCCCCCCCCTTATTTCTTATCTTCATTACTGATGGTCGTTGATGCTGGACAATTGTAACAGTTTTGAATTCATCGTTTTCATTCTTCTAGATTGGTTGCCAACCTAGGCTAAGTAGCCAAATTCGCTTTTCTACTTAGCCCATACAATAGGATGGAGAAATCCATACCTTTGCCATTGGTATTTGTGCGTAATTGAATGTACTAAAGTTGGCAGTAATTAAAACGACTCATTCCGAGCCGCTATCCACCACACCAGCCGCATATCTTCAAATTTCCAATTTACATCGAGAAAAAAAACCTCGTTGTTTCCCCGGAATTCAATAAACTGTGTGGATAAGAATGTTTTTTGATAAAGCAAGTTGGGATAATAGCAAAGAACTTATAAATAAAAACACGAAGGATGAGAATCGTTGGCTTTTACAAGAAAAGGCGTGGGGTTTTGTTTTTCCAAGGATCTTCTAAGAAAATCAATACATCACAACGAACGAAACTAACGAAATGTAAAGAAATATTCCCTTTACGATAGAATCAAGTACATCAATTAAAAGTAAATTAAATATATTTCTATAAACAGGCACTAAATATGGCGCTCTAACTAACCCCCAGTGTTAGAATCGCCATGTTGCTTTGTCTTTTTTCAGGATTCATAGCTTAAATTAATGACACAGTGGCGAATACTTTGTCATGTGACACATAATTTCATCGAAATATCTCGTTCGATCTGGCGTGTTTTGATTTTATTAAGGTATCAATTGAAAGTGTGATTGTTCATTTCTGGAAGGAATTTGATTTCTGTCATAGTTGTGTCCCTAGAAATGATGAATAAAAATCTGAAGAGGGTTTGGCTTCCCTTCGGAATAAGGCATTCGGCGAATGCAATTCAATTTTCCCTATTCATTAATTTCATTGACTGTGATTTGTAAATCATTTGTTTATCGCTATAGCGTGCAAATTTTAAAAGTAAGTTCTAATTTCGGATATATAAAAATAACATGCAACATTTTTTGTTATATCTGAGGTACCCGCGGAAAGACATTGATTTTTGTTCATTTGCAGACTTTAGCTTTGTCTATTTTGAGAATAAATGTAACGGTGTATTCGATTATTGGTGTAAAAAAGAAACTTCATGAAAGAAGAAGAAGATGGAAGAGTGGAAAGAGACGAAAGGAATAATAATAATAATAATAATAATAATAATAATAATAATAATAATAATAATAATAATAAATGAGTCATAACTTAAGACACCAAAAATGACTTTTTAGCAGTGTCATCTGATAAAAATATATCTTAAAGAATATTAAAAAAATATAAATAAACTGCAATTACTCTATGTCCGTCCTTGTGTGAATGAAATCATTCTAACTCGAGCCATACTTGATCTACATAGACATATTATACCTTTTTGGAATCAGGATAATACGAGGAATGAAAATCTGTCCTTCATCTGGTGCTTGAACAGCCAGAATTAACATTTGTGTACGGATGAGAAGAAAACAGTTAGAAATTACAATTTTAAAATAACTGAAACAAATTAGTGATTTTAAAAGTTTTTAATTTATATTGAGTTTAAAATAACACAAAATTTTGTTTAAAATAAGTTTAAAATATCTCCAAAACTTTGTGAATTGATAAAATCAATTTTATTCCTTTGAAATGCTAAGGAATCAGAGTTAAAGAGAGAGATTTTGTGACGTGAGGTTTTGAAGTTCCGCAGAGGTGATTTGAAGAACTAAACTGAACATCCACAGAGTTTGTGATTTGAAGAACTTAATTTTTGGCCTGAATTGGAATTTCCGCTCAAATCGGACTTTCGGCCCAAATCAGTCTTTTGGCCGAAATTGAACTTAAAAATCATAGTTAAAGTCAATTTTTGAAGTTCCATGGGGTGAGTTGAGGAATTCAAAGTTATTTATTCAAAATTATCATTGCTGCTTTCTAAGCTAGACCAGAGATCACTTCGATTTTGTGCCGGAGTGTGGCGTTTAAGCTAGTATATAAATATAAAGATGATAAAATTAAGATAACTTAAACTATTGTTATACTTATAGTAATTGGTAAAAACAAAAAAGGGTACAGGCAAAAACAATAACAAGTTCCCTACTAGACTCTGTTTACGAGAGTGTAAAAATGGCGCTGTGTCGATATGCCCAATTTAAAGAAAATATATCCAAGGTCTTGAGAAACCGATCAAGATATTGGTTAAGGTTTTGGGTTTGTTAAAGAAAGTAACTAAAAAACAAACGAAACAACATCTATGATTCAATATCTATACAGGAAATCTCAAAAAACAGTTTTAACAAGCAAAGTCCATATACTGCAAAGACATTTGGTCCATTTACGGTTTTTTTAACTAGATAGTTGTTTTTTTTTTTAATTTAGTGGAAGCAACGAAAAGTCACATTCTTCGTTTGCCTGGTGGAAAAAGTTTTTTTAATTATTAATACTTATAATAATTACTCGCCTAGACATAGGGATAAAAAACCTAACTGTTCAGATAACAAAGACCACGAAAACAGAATGTGCTTTCTCATTGACATAACAGTTTCCGCACATTGTAATGTAGCTTTCAAGTTCTTCAGAAAAAGAAAATGATCAAAATATGATTATTTTTATGTAGAAATTTCATGAATGTTGCACATGAAAATATCAATACTTTCATTTGTAGTTTTGAGTTGGGTTTGATTAAGAAAGGTTCTGATATGGTCCTTGAGGATATCTCTGGCAGCATATGTCTTAAGGAAGTACAAAAATCTTTCATACAAGCACAGGTATTATTTTATATTGTTGTTTTTTTTTTGTGTATTTTTCTTTCTTTTTTTCTTACAGAAATATCCAGGGGATATGTCGTGGTACCTTTTGGATATTAGGAAATGTTTATATAAGAGAAATCAAAGGAAATGAAATAATAGAAAACGAAAAAAAGAAAAGAAAACAACGGTAAGGCCGACAACAACGATGACAAATCCCACTAAGAAAATGAATGCTTACGAAAAATTAAGTAGAAAAGAGAAAAAAATAAACGACTACTTTTATTTAAAATCGGCCATTCAAAGCATATTCCCTAGAAATATAAGGAAACGTTTTGTCCTTCTTTCTTTATTCTGATTCAATCACCTCACGTTTTCATGATTTCCCCAATTCTACTAAACCATTTCTGTTAGAATATTTTCTGCAACAGAGGAAGAACTTCATAAATATTTCTTTCGAAAGAAAAGCTGTTGAGGAAGGCGTTTCTGAAGCTGTTCTTGATATATCAGAATCATTGAGCACATGACTAAAGGTAAACAAAACAACTGTAGTGATAGAAACAAATAAATCACTAAATAACCTCTAACCTTGAGTATTAGAATATGTTGGAGTATGAAGCCAAAATAATAGATAATAAAATTAAAAAAAAAAAATTAATTAATAAAAGTAAATAAAATGTACATAAGAATGAAAATTAACAATAAGGAAAATAAAAGTGAGATCATGAGAAATAAAGTTAAATAAATATGAAAACACCCATCATGCACCGGAGCAATTATGCTGCCAACTGAAAGAGAAATCAAATTTCACAGCCAAACGAAGCAGACGCCCGGGGACAGCCCTATTATAGCATATGTTGCTACCAAATCAGATCAGCAAAGACTTTGTTTTATCTCTGTATACGTAAATGTTCTTTAAAATATAGTTTCTCTCTGTATACGTATATGAAATACTTTCATCATTTTTCATTATGCTTATTATGTTGCATTTTGATTTATATATTTCCGTTGTTTGTCCGATGATGTTTTTTTAAACCCCAAACCAAATCACACACACGCGCGCGCGCGCACGCACGCACACACACACACAAATATATATATATATATATATATATATATATATATATATATATATATATATATATATATGTCTGACGATCGCAAAGGCGTGAAACCCAGGGTCACAAACTCACATCAATCCAAACAAATATGTTAGCTCTATGTCTAATATTGAGCACTTTCTAATAAGTACTGCGCATATAATATATAAATAATAATATATATAATATATTACATATACATAATATATATATGTATGTATATATATATATATGATTATATTTATATACACACACTTTTCACACACACACACACACACACATATATATATATATATATATATATATATATATATATATATAGTCACATATATTTATGTGAGTGTGTGTGTGTGCATGTATGTGTGTATAAGAAGTAAATTGAGACAAGACCAACATATTATCAGAACAATATCACAAAAAAGCCATTAATAGAAATTTGTCTGAGATAATTAAAAATGAACAGAATTACTACGTAATATCAGTCCTTCTATATGCCAGTGAATGGATTTAGGTTTAGATAAATGTGCAAAAGTAACATTCAAGAAAGGGAGAATACAGAAACACACTCAACAGATTTCGATTTTGTCACAAAGATTAGGGAACTGGATAATGAAGAAGCCTATAAATACCTAGGAACCAACGAAATAAATGGAATACAACATACCCAAATGAAGGAGAAAATAAGAAAAGAACACTACAGGCTTGAGCATCTGGTGTTAAATACCGAATTTGAATTCACAAAACAGACTATCCCTAAACGCCTTGGCTGTCCTAGTGGTGCGCTGTCAACATCCTTAACTGTAGCATGGTTGACATTTAGCGAATGGATATCAAAACGGGAAAGCTTCTCACTTGCCAACGTATGCATAATCCTAAGGCAGATGTTAATCGTCTGTATGGGTCCAGACCCAATAGACACAGAGAATTAGTTCAACTAGAACTCTCTTATAAAACCACAACAATCGGTCTTCAAAGATACCTGGAAATTACAGAAGACTGGATAATGATCCCTGTCAAAGAACATGTAAGAAATAAGAAACTATATTTTGTTAATAAAAGTAGGCAACAAATTCAAATGGAAATTTGAAGTGGATGAGGAAATGCAACCATAATACACCTACTGCAGCGGAAAAGAAGCTGAAATTAAAATCATATATACCAAATAGAGAAATGATGGCAAGATAAGCCTCTTCATGGTCAATACTCTGCCCGTACCAAACAAGCTGATGTAGACAAACCCCGTACCCATCAGTGGTTACGTAGTGTAGGGTTAAAAGCAGAAACCGAAGGTTTTATTCTTGCTGCACAGCTCAAAAGCTTGCTAATTAAAAATTACCAAGCACACATTCTGAAAAATTGTGTTAACCCGAAATACAGATTTCTGTGATAAATATCCAGAAACAATTCACCATCTTGTATCAGGTTAGACGGTGTTAGCACTCGCTAAATATAAATTTCGGTATAGAGTAGGCTAATATCTGCACTAGAAAATATGCAACGTTTACGGGAAGGAAAGATCAACAAACTGGTATGAACATCGCCGGGATATGGTTAAAGAGCCAGGACCTGTAACAATTTAATGGACTTTACAATACACACAAACAGATCGAATAAAAGCTAATCGTCCAGACATCATGATCAAACACCACAAAAAACAGAATGTAATTTTTTATTGATATGACAGTCCATGCCGATTGTAATTCATCTGAAGATCTTCAAAATACTATTAAAATACAAAGATCTTGAAGTGGAAATTTTAAAAAATGTGGCACATGAGGATATCAATAATTTTAGTTGTAGTTGGAGCCTTCGGATTGACTGGAAAAGGTTTTGATAGAATCATTAAAGGGATTCCAAGTAGGCTATGACTTAAAGAAATACAAATATTGTACTCATGAGTACAGCTCAAACATTACGAAGAGATTTATCTACGTAAAATGTATGTGATCTTAGTTTGCTTTTACAAAAATGATCAATGGAAAATACCATGAAGGTATTTCTGACCTTAGGTCTCTGGTTGGGACCTGGAAGGAAATGTGCATATAACAGAAATCAAAAAAAAAAAAAAAAAAAAAAAATAATAATAATAATAATAATAATAGAATCATTTAAGGTCATTGCTTTCTGAGTTTTTTTTTTGTTTTTCCGAATTTTTAGTTTCTAAGATATCGACAGCTACTGGAAATTCTGAATATTATAAGCTTGACCTATTCATAGGGCATAGTGAAATTATGACGGTGAAAAAATCTCAAAAAAATAAAGATAAAATTAAAGATCTTCTCAAATATGTAAAATATTAAAACTCACAGAAAAATGATTTATTTCCAGATGAAATTTTAAATTACATTATAATTGAACTTCGAAACGCCCTGAGAAATTTGTTTAATAGAAAATTTTGGAAAACGGATTTAATTGAACGAACCACTAGATTCCATAAAGTTCATTTCCAATAATGATGAGACGTTGAAGAGAGAAAATATTGGGATTATTTTTCAGATAGCGATTTGGCTTTAATATAAAGATAAATAATGGTGACATTAAAAAAAAAAAAGAAAAACTGAATATTATAATAAATATATGAAAGGATAATTATAAAGGACTTGTTTGTGGAGACTTTATCAAATTAAAAAAAAAAAAAACCCATAGAAATGGGAAACATATCCTGATCGTTATAATGATTCCGGCTAAATATGTTTAACATAATTATTTTTATTTATTAAAGACATTTTTTATGTTTAACGTTCTTTTTATAGATACAAGTATTTAAGTAAATGCTCTGTTTATAATAAACAGTATTAAATAAAATTTACCGGCCTGAAAGTCCGAGAAATTTTCATAGAAAATATTCGTCCTTTGACAGGATTCGAACCTGCATCCTATACAGAACCGCCATTTAGCCTGTTGTGCCTAACCGAGTCGGCCACAAAGGATTGTTCGGTTGGCAAGGTCGAATTCAGGCCGGTAAATGTTATTTAATACTGTTTATTATAAACAGAGCATTTACTTAAATACTTGTATCTATAAAAAGAACGTTAAACATAAAAAATGTCTTTAATAAATAAATTGTCGGACTTTGTCCATTTCTTAATGTATAATTATTTTTATTATTTGAAATCCGAAGACAATTGGGATGTCGAAGGATGCATTCCAGAAGCTGGGCAGAGTACTGCGAAACAGGTGGATTTCTATAGTGACAAAGAAAACATCACTGAGCTGCTAGGTGACATGTGCGATTGTTGGGGGGGATCCTAAAGAATGAAGAAGTAACTGGAGGCGGAGGAGATGTGTTTCTACAGAAGGATGCTGAGAATATCATGGACCAAGCATGTGAGCAACGACGAGGTCTTGGCGAGGATGCAAACAAGGAGAAAGCTTATACCTAACATAAGGAAGAGGCAGATGAAATTTCTAGAACACCTAATGAGAAAGGAGGGCCTGAAGAATCTGATACTCACAGGAAGAATAGAGGGAAAAAGAAACAGGGGAAAGCAGCGCATGGCATACATGGCAGGTTGGGCAGGTGGATGACGAAGCGCGGTCTGGGGGAATTGGCAGAAAAACAAATTCTGTTGAGAGCCACAAAGGATAGGAAGAAGTGGAGGGCTATGATTGCCAGCGTCCTGAAAGGGCACGGCACATGAAAAGAAAAAAGATTATCAATAAGAAAACAGAATTGATGGTTGTCTGTAAAAAGAACAAACAGCATAGAAAAAAGAAATCTTTTTATTCAAAAATTTCTAAAGCAAAATTGAAATTTATCAAAATATGTAAACCGTCTGCAATGCAAAATTTATTATTTACCATTTTATAAATAAGTATAAAAACAAGTTTTTTATTCAGTTTAATAAAAAAAATAGTATTTAATATCTTTGATGTCAATTCTCAAGAATAAAGAAAATGTATAAATCTATTTCTATATAAATTCTAATCAGTACTTTAAAAAAATTGCCGAGGGAGTCAAAAGTGTATACATTATTAGCGATGTCAATGGAATACCCGTCCTTTTTCATACACCGTTTTTTTTTTGTGGGCACGAGGGTTTAACATTGTTAATAATAACATTGTCAATAATAATAATAATAATAATAACAACTAACAAAAAACAAATATACTCACAGACGTAACAAGGTAGCGACATATGTACACGGGAAGATATGCAAGAAGCACAAAATCGAAACTACTGAGCACCAACCAGACACAGTTACCCAAAATAACGATGTGACTATCCTCTGGGACATGCCATGTAAACTGACATGGAAATAAAAGCCAGGAGACCAGATATTATCATAAAAGACAAGAAATTCCGGAAGCGTATGCTCATTGACATAGCAGAATCATCTGAGAGAAACACCTCCATGAAAATTATCGAGAAATTGTCTAAATACAAGGACCTAGAGAAAGAGATTAACAGAATATTGGAAATGAAGACTGAGACTGTACCAATAGTAAACGGATCTCTGGGCCTCGTGAGAAAAGGAATGGACAATTTTACTAACAGCGTCCCATGTAACATCAACATACATGTTTCCCAGAAGGTTGCTCTACTAGGAATATACCATAAGAAAAGTGCTATCAATTAAATGACAATTCTCCTATAGGGCCTAAGGATCATAGTTTGAACCCTGCTCTACAGGATACAAATCAGGAAACATTACATACTCAAATAATAATAATAATAATAATAATAATAATAATAATAATAACAATGATAACGTTATTATTATCATCATTAGTTTTAGCTTAATATTATTCATAATCGTTGACATGATATATCGTTGTTGTTTTAGTTGTTGTTTTAGTTGTTGTTTTAGTTGTTGATGATAATGATGATGATGATGATTGCAATGGTGACGAAATTTATATCGTTATTTTTATTATTGTTTACATCTGGTTCATACCCAAAGAATGTGAGCCCCGTAGAGGAATTTTTTCACTTGGGTATTCTCCTGGGATCCATAACTATTGAAATTCTAGTTCTTGCAATGGCGGATTGTCCGTATGTCGACCAATAATATTTAAATTGCTTTTTAATCGAATGGAAACTTTTTTTTTTTCGTTTTTTTTTTCTCTTCATTCTATTATCATCGGGTCTCTAGCTTGCATTCATCTATTTTTCTCTTCATTCATGATTGTTCTCTATAAGAATTAAAAACGCTTTAGTGTAAGACTGATCGCTGACAAAAGACGTTTACATAATCCTATTGAATAAATTCATCAGATCTTTGCAGAGTAGAACCACGGTATATTTATCAGTCTCTTTAGTAGTCAGTCTTTATTACAATGATTGCTAAATAGTATAGTTACAATTCTGTCACAATACTAAAGGTCAATAAACTCTTCGACCTCGTAAGCGGACAAAATGAAATCGTGAATAGCTTCAGAGCGAACTTGTGCACTATTATGACGATAATAGCATCTGCACTCAATTTCATCCAAAATCAAGGAAGCCAAGTGGAGTGTTAACTTGAGGTTACCCTCAACCCCACGAATGCAGAATCACTTGACCTACGGTTTTGCAAGTGTGGGAACGACAAGCATCTACTTACTCTTCTTTCGTGTATCCTATCCCTTCAGAACCTGGCTGAAAGATGCCTCTTCACAACTTCCCGTGATTTGTGGCTCTTAGTAAGGGTTGTCTAGCTTTCTTCTTCCATCCATTTACAGAACCTCATTAATTAGGTTATGCACTATTTTGCTCAGTTCCGCTTGCCTTCCATATGCCATGTGAGTTTCAAATTCTCTAAACCCTCTTTTCTCACTATCTACCCTAGCAATTTCAGTTGAGAAAAGCGAGTGTAGGGAGACCACAGTTGTTTTCCCTTGGATTGAGCTCATGAGAGTTTTGGCCCCTTTTAGAGAGTAGAACTCTTCTGCCCTTTTTGTCTTTGCTTCCATTCTTGGAGGAACGGCCTCTTTACCTTCCTGGCCACCAGGGTGTCCACACGCGTGGAAACTGGTCAACATGTGCACGGCCTAGCGAAAGAAAAACGTACTTTCTATTCACTTATCTGCGGATGATCAAAGGCCATAAAGTTGGTATGTAATTTCTTTGTTCTCATTCTGTAAACTTCCTCGTTTCTTTGGAACAATACTGGCAATCATTTGCTTTGGGACATATGTGAATCTTTTGAATTTATGTACGTAAGTTACTTATTAAAGGTTTTGTTTGTTACGCTCGCGTATTTCGTCTTTCTATATTCGTATTCGGTGTTAGTGAATCAATGGTTACACTAATGCTAACATTAGTATCGGTGTGCTACGGGAAGGCTAAAACACGTTATTCTTCCTAACACAAAATAGTCGGTAAACTTTGTGTGGCAGATACCACCATACTAATACAAGCATTATTAAGAGCTACAAAGGACAGAAAGTTGCAGAGAACAATGATCGACAACGTCCTGAAAGGGCAGCATATATAAGAAGATGAGAAATAAGAAGAGGAGGAGGAGGTGGAAGAAGAAGAAGAAGAAGAAGAAGAAGAAGTAGAAGAAGAAGAAGAAGAAGAAGAAGGAGAAAAAGAAGAAGAAGAAATGCTGCTAATGGAAAGAGAGAGCAAAGATGCAGAATATTAAAAACATTAGCTAAATATACGAAAGCAGCAAAAAATATCATTTTTAATAAAACGTCACAAGGAATAAAGAATTGGAAGGTCATCTCTGTCAGTAAAATAATCTCCCTTAAAAGTTGCTGATGATGCTCAGATAAATGCAAAACTATTGTATGCTCAAAGGCAAGTCATTTTTTCAGTTATACTGGTTACAATTTGGAAGATTTAAGCTAGAGCATCAATTCATTCAAAACATGGCTCCTCTTTCTGCAAAGCGGGTTATTTCCCACCTCACCAAAAAGGATTTCAAATATATTAAATTAATAGCATCCTTCATCATTTTATGAATATTGTGGGATGGCGCTACAGAATCACTGTACCAAATAACAGAAACTACATCAGCTGAGAAATACCAAGATTAGCAACAACTAAGCACATGTAACTGAAAGAGAAAATAATGATATAATCAAGATGTTTACCTTGTACACTACATCGAACAAAAGTTTAGGATGGAAACCGTCGCCATTACAGGAAAATGGGATAACAGCTATTGGACGTTAGAAACCTAAGAAATAGTTTTAAGAGAAATATTTTATGAATTTTACCCGAAAGCAGCACTGGCTTCTCAGTCAATGGATGCAAATGTTTCCTTGTTTTATTGACTTGATTATGTGTTTCTGTGTATTTCAATATTAAATTAGTAATACTTTTTTCACTAAGTTGACCTTCTTCGGTTGAGATGAAAGAATAAAATTAAGTGAATTTTTTCAAAACCCCTTATTTTAATTTTTGCTGTCGATTGTGGATCTGTTCATGTATCATGCCATTTATAGTTCAAAATACGACACACAAGGAAGATTAAATTGATTTTTTATTAAATTTTTCCAGCATCCTTCCGTTTTTCCGTTTTGTAGGAGTAATGATATTTTTACCATTACGTTGTAATTTACAAGAATAATTTACAACGTCAATTGCTAATCGTTAGGGATAATTCCATGGAGGACATTAATCCAAAGAGAGTTCAGTTTAAGTCACAAAGCAATATAATAATACTAACAATAATAATAATAATAAGTAAAGACAATCCTTAAAAATACATTTCGGTTATAATTTATTTCAGGAATATATTTAAACATTCATCTCTTTAGAAGATATATATTCATGAAATAAATTATAAGCTAAATGTATTTTTAAGGATTGTCTTTACTTATTATATATATATATATATATATATATATATATATATATATATATATATATATATATATATATATATATATATTAAGCATTTCGCCTCTAACAAGGCGGGAGTGTCCCTAGTACGCAGGGTGGTACAGAGAGAGAAAGTAAGAGAAAAGACTGGATATAGTGGGGATTGAAGAAAATATAAAATATGAACAGGGTTAAATACAACAAAAGATGGGGAATAACGTTGCATTTAAATTTTGGAATATTGTAGTTATCTTATATATATATATATATATATATATATATATATATATATATATATATTACGACGTAGAACACAGACCGCCGGAAAATTTGAATATTGCGCACGCGCAGACAATATTATGACCATTTTTCCTTGACTCTTTTTAGCCGTACTCCTTGTGAGTTTTGGGTACACATGCACAAAGTGACTACTTCATAGGAGACTGTCGAAGGTTGGTGTAATTTTAATTAATTTCATTCAGTGTCAGAATCCAATTCATATAACTCTGTCTAGAAAATATGTAATCACGCAAATACACATATACGGATCTATTGAGAAATTTTCGAACCGACCAAGTGGGACTACAATAAAAAAAATAAAAAAATAAAAAAAAATAAAAAAAAACTTCTTATGTGTCGTCCTTTGGGCACATTTGGGGAAACTGACCGTGCTGAAAATTTTCAGTAGCCCAACGTAATTAGAGAGACAATAAATATAAATATGTTTATTACTCCGCACGTAAATTAATTTACATTTAAAAATATATATTTGCGTGGATTTATGTTTGTGGTTAAATGTATATAATTTATATATAGATATGAGGAGAGTGTGACGGTTTTATGGCTAGACAATTTCATCAAATAAAGACTTAAAGCGACCGAGATGTGGTCCTGCCAGTGAATAATGAGAATACCTTAGGCATAGTATGTGACAAACGAGTAAGTTTTAAGGGAAATAACAGCCACAAATAAAAAATATTGTTACTTATTAAGGATAGTTTAGATTTATCACAAGACTTTGGCTATCGGTAATCCATTGGGTAGCAAACATATTGCTACAGAGATGAGGCGTTTCCTAAAATCATACACATTAGCTATGGCATACGCCCACAGATATAGAGTACTCGATGTAGATTGAACTCAGTATTCAGTCATGATGACTTACTAATTCCTCTCGTTAACCATTACAACATTAAGAGGCGCTCACGTACAACGAAACAGTTGGTCAGGGTCATAAAATTGCAGCCGAACTATTTGGGGCACAAAATGAGAAAAGAAAGCGTGGAGAATTTAACACTCTTATATAGGTGACAAAAAGAAACATGAAAACAGGTGAGTAATTTATTTGACAAGTTTTATCAAATAGAAAGAGATTCAAACAACACAGTGACAAGGAGGAGTCGTTGGTTGTTGATAGCTTGGTTTTGTTTAGTGGCTTATGTATTTGTCTATATTTCTGAGATGAGGTATTATATACATTATTTACATTATTCGGACTATTGTCATCGTCTTTGTCGTCGTATTTATTACAACGTTTCGGCCGTTGTACGCTCTGGCCTTCTTCAGGTGGTTGGATTGTCGAACACAAGGACACATGGCACAGTGGCTAAAGGAGTTGGTGAGATCCAGTGACAGGACCCAGTGTGAGTTCAATACCCGGTTAAGGCAGTGAACTTTCAGAGGGAAATTAACAGGAGATAACTGATAACTGACATCCATTAAACATCGCACGTGGAACGAGAACAGTTTGCCCAAGTGACCGAAATAAAGGGTTATGTTCGACATTCCAACCACCTGAAGAAGGCCGGGGCGTACAACGGCCGAAACATTATAATAAATATGGCGACAAAGATGAGGACAATAGTCCGAATAATGTAAATAATGTGACTTATGTATTGTTGGTCATTTTACTATAAATATGTATTGTTATCTCTTATTATTTAAAAAAAATGTATTGTTTGTATTTTTACTATGAATAATTTATTTTTATACTTTCATAGTGTTTTGTTTAGGTGTTCACTATTTGCCGATAGCTGGGACCCTAGAAGGAGCTACCACTCCGGGTTAGGGTGATCCTGGGAATAACAGCAAGTAAGAGTTGGTTCTACGCTCCTCAAAATTCTCATCTCCCGATGAAAAGCCTTGCTGCCGGTTGTAGTTTATTTTCATGCCCAGGACTAAGAGGAGTCGTAAAGGATCAAGAACTTGCAAGAGAAGCAAAAGAGAAGGAAACTTATGAAGAGCAATGTTCGCCTATGTCCTGAAGGTATAACACACACACAGACACACACACAAACAAACAAAGACAAACAAAGACACACAAACACCTTTTTAATGAATGTTCTCATTTAGCATCTGTAAGATATAAATCATAAAAGGAAAACATTATAAGAAAACTATTTTAAAATACTGAAACTGTCAACATAATGCCCTATGTTAAAGAAATAGGTTTATATCAAAACATATAACAACTACAATAGATAATTTACAAACTATATATCTATATGGCATTCCCCAGAAAATATAAAATTATCTACAAAATATCTGCAGCTATAGGCATAAAATTGTGTTCAAAATGTTTAAATTTCGGCATTAAATACTCCGTGGAGGTTGATATTCCGCTAAACCAAACACACAGAGAAGGAGTTCTGTTTTTAATAAAGGAAATTAACCAGTTTCTGCCCAATATTTAATTTTTCAAAAATAAGCCAAAATAAAACTGTGCTGATTGTCAAGTTGATTTGCTTTCTATACTCCCCCCACGTGTATGATCTTATTTTATATACGTGAAACTGTTTATAAGAATTCCGTTCATTGGTATTCAAATTATTTTAATGTGTGTGCATATCAAATGTGGAATTGTGGGTAATACCATGGAAACTTTCTTTCTTCATAGTGAACTGTGTTCAACCTACTTGCTTCAAGTCCAGAGTACCACGAATCTCAAACTGAAAATGGTTTAGATTTGTTTGTTCGCTAGTAGATGATAAAATGAAACAAAATGTAGAAAGGCGGAAAAAAAGAAAGCGAAAAAAAAAAATCCCCACTTCAGCTGAATATATATATATATATATATATATATATATATATATATATATAGTTTCATCACTATTTTCTTTAATTTTCTGTGTTTTAATACTTAGATTAACTTTGGAAACTCTCCTTTCGCTATTTCAATACAACTTCCAATTTTGGTGTCACATTTCCCTTCCTCTGTTCAAACATTTAAAATATATCTAAACTTCCGTACATGCTTGATTTTTGGTTTCTACAATTTGTAGTAAGCATCTTACGTTGTTTAACTTACTATCAAATATATATAAAGCCTTCTAACTTCTGACTGTTAGTAGTTAGGTTTTTCTTCTCAATTTCATTTAATATCTTCTATAAGCGTTACAGTAATTTCCTTTCTGTGTCTGCTATTCATAGTGTCCTTATGTTGTTATGGTTGTGTCCGCCAGTAACAAAGTCTTGGTAGGACTTCTAGTTCTCTCAGGACCGCCTTGCTATAAAGAGTGAACAAGTCCGGTGAGAAGATACATCTGTGTCTTACGCCCCTCTTGCTATCACCATAACATAACGCTCTGAAAATACACCGTTTGAATCAAAGAGCTGTTTGATCCTACACAAGTTCACTATATTCTGAGATAAATTTTATATTTAAAGGGATTAATTGCCTGGATTTATATTAAACTCCATGAATTAATTTTTAGTTACTTTAAAAACAGATAAGAAGTTCATATAATTAATGTCCTACAGCATAACTTGCCAAATGTGGCTCCAGTCAGATTGACGATATTATTGTAAAGAGATTTTAAATATATATTTTTCTCATACATTTTATTGCTAAACAAAGAAGGTTGGGTTTTCCAGTTAAAATGTCTTCTATTGAGCGTTATTCCGATGGCTTATTGAAAAGCCATTTTGGTTTCAATGTTTGAAATCGGCGACATGATAAACTTTGACCTATCTAGATAATGGATCGTTCCAAAATATATAAAAGTCTGTGGTGTGAGTGAAGCTAAAAAACGAAAGAAAAATCGGATAGAAAGAAAGAAGCCGATAATAAAAATGGAATTGAAAGAAGAGAAAGACAGAGACAGAAAGAGAGGTAGAGAGAGATAGTGTCTGAGTGAGTGAAGAGAGAGAAAGAGAGAGAAAGAGAGAATTAAAAAAAAGGAAGAATTTTGTAATAAAGGATAAATTAAGAAAAAATGAAGAACTGAGGAACAAAAAAATGAAAGGAAAATATAAAAGCAAAAAAAAAAAGATGATGTAAAAACAGAAATATCGTTCATTGCTACTTCTTCATCACTGCCTCACTGTCTGCTTAATGGCGTTGATAAATTTGAATTAGCGAAGAGAGAAAACTAACAGGCCATGTAATAATATATATCACTCTCATTTTCCTGTTCTTCCACTCACTTTTTCTGACACATTCACACATACTGCATGCATGCACACACACACACACACACACACACACACACACACACATATATATATATGGAGAAAATTAGCGAAACTATATTGGGCGTAGTTACAGTGGAATCTCAATTCATGAATTTAATCCACTCCTAAAGGCCGTTCGTAACCCAGAATATTCGTAAACCGAAACTATTTTTTCAATAGAGTCACAGTACAATAAAATTGGGGGCGGGCGGGGGAACACAACACGACAAATGAATGTATACAACATGCCGGTCGACTCATTCGTGTTTATTCGGTTCGGCAACGTTGTTCGAGAGCCGAAATTTTATTCGATAACCGAGGCATTTTCATCTCGAATTGTCTGTTCGAAAATCGATTTGTTCGATATATGAGACATTCGAGAACAGAGGTTCCACTTCACATGTTTGGTTAAATCTCAACAAAAGTTCTTTGATAATGATATTTTGTTTGTCTAGTCTGTGTTGTACAACAGAAAGAGAATTCCACCGACGGAGCGGGTAAGAAACAAGGAAGTCTTAAAGAAAATTGCAACAATAAGAGTACTTCTACTCATAATTAGAATCCCACATCATATTTGGCCAACGTAGCCCAGGCAGTATTTCGACAAATTAATAAATATCTGGAAGCTAAAGGTCGGCATTTCGAGAATCTCTTGCGATTCTAGAGTCCAAAGATAACTTGTTTTAATCTCATGATATCGGAATAAATTTAGAATTATAATATCTTAGAAATTTTTCTTTCCTTTCCTGATATACATACACACACACACACACATACACACACACACACACACATATATATATATATTAGGTCGGTGCAAAAATAATGACGTAATAATGTCGTTTTTTGACGTATTTTTAACGTCAAAAAACGACATTATTATGTCATTATTTTTGCACCAACCTAATATATATATATATATATATATATATTTTCAACAATAAAAATTAAAAAATTAAAATCCTCAGACACACTGGGTTGTAGATTAATATTCCTTCGTTTTTTTATTATTATTCCATTTAGATTCCTCGACTAGTTTCGGCCGAAATGGCCATCATCGGGAGGAGAAATATTTCTGCTTGCTGCTAGCACTAAACTACAGAAATGAATGTCTTGATGGAGAAAATGAACTTTTGTCTGTAGTTTTCATTTGTTTTTTTATTTTTTTATCTTTTTAACATAAATCTTTTAACATTCCTTGTGTTGGTCAAACAGTCTCTTTTAAGTTGTTATTTGAGATAAGAGCTGGATGCTGCTATGAATTCTCTGGTCAGTTTGACAGTTTTATTGGACTTGGTGAGGGGATGTGTCTCTGTTTAGTGTTTGTGTGTGTGTGTTATTTGGTTCTTAGGGAGTGAGTGAGTATGATATGTGTAAGCGTGTGTATTGCTGTGGGTGTGTGTTATCATTTGGCTCATTAGGGAGTGAGTGCGTATGATGTGTGTAAGTGTGTATGTTCGTGTGGGTGAGTGTATAAGTGTGAGGCCTCCACACCTCCGTAAGCCTGTCTGTCTTGTGTGGGTGAGAAATGTGGGTAGTTTTTTTTATATTTGTTGAGATATCTATATATTGTTAAATTTGTGATTTAGCCCGGCTGGATATTTTGTTTTAGACGTTGTATCCACTTATTTTCATGTGACTCTAAAATCTTTCTAATGTTATCTGCTCTGAACTTTTCTATTGAACTTTTATATATATATATATATATATATATATATATATATATATATATATATATATATATATATATACATTAAGAAATGGACAAAGTC
>OZ010571.1:45280635-45405635 GCA_963932145.1 Acanthosepion lycidas | reverse complement strand
AATTCAACGAAGACATGATGGATGAAGAGAAAGTGCCTTTCCGTACTGTCAGCTATTGCAGTCTTGGGAAGAGGAGGATCAATAAAGAAAACAGAAATAGTTGAACGAGTTTAGAAGCGAAAGACAAAAGCACATGAAAAAGTAGTCAACGAACTGTAGAGAGAGTTCTCTAGCCATCGGCAGGTTATCTTGGATGTAAACACCAAGGCCATGAATGTGAATTCTGGAATCTTTTCGGCAAAGGAGAAGATACCCTGGAACCAAGAACTCATTGTTTACAATGGAAGAATTCAAGTTGGTTTCACAAAGAGCAAGGATATCTGGCAACCGTTCCAAGAGGAAAGATTCTACTTCATGTCACAAGTCTTTCTAACGTACTTACAAGAGAATGTTCACATGTTTCTTTCTAATTTTTGAGTTTGACATGTTTTTATTCCTTTTATGAACGTACCTGGGCCGACTTAATTTTAATGGTGGGTTAGAGAAAATTACAGGCGACTACAAGATTCATCTCGAATTCCATGGTCAAATACGATGTGTTGTAGTTGGTGTAGGAGTGTATGTGTTTTTGGTAGGGTTAAGAGTCCGAGCAAAGCCGAGGTCACTACGTTGGAATGGGAAGTGTATGTAGACGTGGTAGAAGGGTGAATAGTTAGGAATTTCACTTGTGATTAGTGGTACTAATCTTCTAATAAATGGCGATATATTTTTGGGGTAGGGACGGAGGGGCTTTATCCAGAAGGTTCTTTTAAATGGCGATCTTTCTATTTGGGAGGCCTTTATCAAGACATCACAGACATACACCAGTCACTAAAAAAAAATAGTCAGTCTGAAACAGATTCCTAATTTCACATTACTTCTTTGTAAGAAATCAGTTTGTAGATCAGGTTTCATTGAAGTATTTTTGTAAAAAGGGATTTTGTCGAGAGCCAAATATATTGCTTGTATTTTTTTCAAAAATGTATTGCTTGTATAATTACTATAAAATCTATTTAAAAATTTTTCCAGTCTTTTGACTCCATTTTAGGAGTTAGCTAGAACCCTAACAGCTAGGACCCTAACAGATGCCACCACTCCTGGTCAGGGTAGACCTGGGAACAACGTCAATTAAGAGGTAGTTCTACGCTCTTCTTAACTTCCCGATAAGAGGCCTAGATGCTGGATTTAGTTAATCGCCATACACTATTCAATAAAACACTTTTTATTAAACTGGCCGACAACTTATGCCGGTATTTTCTTCACAATTAATGAATAATTTGTTGCAATCCGGGTCAATTTTTTGAACGAACTGTACGTATATTTGCGGAATCGGCCAATATGGCTGATTGAAAGGAAAAAACTCTTTTAGGCTTTTTAAGTTTTGAGGTCTTTTATAATTAAATATTTAAAGTAAAATAAATATTTCTGATTTTTTCTCTGTCTATTGCAAATATTAAATTCACATTAATCAAGCAAATGTTTCGTTTTTATTCATGTATATCGACTATTTTCCCTTTAAATCACAGATTGGATTCCATATGACGCCTTTTTTTGTTTGCAAGAGAAGAGCTTACCATGAGCTCAAGCAAATATATTAATCGAAATGTCAGGGATTATTAAGGAAAGACTATTGCCCGGAGATAACTAAAATAGATGTGATAAGCCTAAGGAATATATTTAATAGAAAGCAGGAAAAAAACTTAAGTAAAAATAAATAAATAGAAAATACGTAGGAGGAAATAGATGTTTAAAATCAGGGAAATGATTATAGCGGATGAGGGAGACAATTGCGCGTATCAGAACGAAAAAGACTACGGCAGAGATGATATCGACCTGCCAATTTGTATACGGGTTTCTTAAAAGGGTCAAAAGTTGTGTGGATTTTTATATGAATTTTAATTAGGATATTGTTAGTAACCGTGATACTGCGATATTTCGATAATGATAATTCGCGCAAAAACATACATACACGCACATACACACGCATACACACACGCACATACACACACGCATACGTATATGTTTAAACAAAAATTTTGTACCACAGAAGTTAAATATTATTTTGAAAATGATGGAACGCGTTCTTTTAAAGATTCGTTGGAATGACAATAATAAAAACAGCGAAGCTGAAAAAGGTCCTCCCGGAAAAAACCACTTGGCTCGCTCCCTCATTGCTTCTGTTTGATTTAGATCTCCTCTTTATCCCTTTACCGTAGAGGGAAATCATGTTTCGGTAGGCAGAGGTGAGGACAGTGTTGCCACTCGTCGTTTCTTCTTCGCGTACCGCATTCCCTATCGGAGAATAGGTCGGTACCTTTTCTTTTTGTCTTCGGTTCGCTGATTGATGACACTAAGGTAAGATCATTCACCCGTGAACGCATTCGCATGGTCATCATTATTACCAGTCTCCGCTTTTGATAAAGCAGACATAGCCGTTGCAGCCGCAGATAAATCACGTTTGATGACGGGCCGATTGCGCATGCATACTACTGGTTGGCCGCCGTAGTGGTAACCCTGATGCCAAATGGGTATAATATGTCTGTGTAGTGCAAGTGTGGCCTGAATTAGAGAGGTTTCAGACACACGGACAGACAGAATTTTGGTTTATTTATTTAGATTATTATGCTTTTTGGCTAGTATTTACATTCGTTATAATTTTTACTTGATTTTTATTGCACCTTTTCCTCTGGTCACAGATCTAATGCAGTAAGTAGAAAATCCACAGCCGGAAGTAGAGTCTAATATCCCAAAGAGATACAAACTCACGTCCTAGATTGCCTCAGAAAAAACTGATGCGCATCAGTTTTTTCTTAGTCAAAAGCGACCGCAGTTGTAGTCCATCAATTGATGATCATACACCCATATCATGTTAAAGTACCAATCGCCGGACTTAAGAAACATTGAATCTTGTCAGTACCTAGACGGGTGGCCACTCGGAAACATCAGGTACTGTAAGATTGGATGTGGGGGTGGTGCAAAGGATAAGATAAATCGGAGAGGCAAATTCGAATTACAGTCAGGTTTGTTATATTCACTTATTTGCAAAGAGCAAATGTATTTTTTAAATCATTTCACACCAAGTAAGGTAATAAAGCCACTATATACAAACACTTTTAAGGAGAGAGAGAGAGAGAGAGAGAGAGAGAGAGAGAGAGAGAGAGAGATATGGAGGAGAGAGACAGAAAGCAATAAAAGAATAAGAATTAAGAACACAAAAGGTAGCGATTGAAGTTACATTTAAATGTTTGATGATCAAACTTGACTAGGAAGAAAGAAGCCGGAAGAGAATTTCACAAGCGAGAAGTAAGATCGAAGAAACTATTAGCATAGAACTTACAGTTACACCGAGACATTCCGACTATAAAATGATGAAACCTTACCGCACTAATACTCCATAAATCCAGGTACCCCAGACGAAAGTTCATCAGAACAATTACCATGAAAGTATTTTTAGAAAAGTCACAGGGAAGATACATTACGGCGGCGGGAAATTAACTGAAGTCGAAATGCCAGGTCAGGACAAATAATATTGCAGATTCAAGTTTGGATTTTATCAAGAATCTCTAAATATATAACAGAAACACCAGACCAGATATGGTAGCAATATTCACGGCATAGATGAATGGCAGACTTAAAAATATGTAAGATAAAGAAAAATATTTTCGGTGAGAGAAATTGCCTAGCACGACACAGTAAACCAACATTCCTGGCAGCAGATCTAGCAGTTGATTAAATGTAATTTTACCACTATCTGTCACCGGAAAACTTTACTCTGAGAAGGTGTAATGCGTCGCCCTCCTGGAGGTTAGCATCAGCCATGCCGATGGAAGGCAAAATGCTTCTCTTCGGCGATTGAATATCAGCAGTGTCATTATGGATACTTATGAATCCACCTCTACTCTCCTCAATTACGGGTTAAAGAGTACGGCTTACATCAGAAAACCATTATTACCTCCAAATTATTCTTACAATCTAAACATATATTCCGGCTTCAAATAAAAAAAAAAACTTTAAAAAAATAAATCAATCAACTGATTATTTTAAAAATTATCCGCTTTCATAGGAAAAAGAAAAAAGAAAGAAAGATATAGTAAATAGAAAAACACAGCTGAAATTCGAACTTACTTATGTTCTTAAATGTATGGTGATCTTTCCTGGTGAAAAGTTAATTGAAATACCTTTTAATTCATGTCTGAGTGTTCAAGTGTTTCAGCTTATGAAATGGAACCCAGTCAAGAATTACGATAAGCGGCCGTGGTTTTAAAAATATCTTCATAAAAAAGCACAATCTATTACATCCGATGGATTCTGGCTTTTCTCAAATGATTCTACTAAGCAAATATTCCTCAAATCCAACGTCTTACTTAACTGAGATCCCCTTTTATTATATATGTTAAAATTTGTATAATTTTCTTTGTGAGCATATAGTGTATTTTAGCGACGCGGTTAGTGGAATCTGTGAAACTAGTATAAATTACAGAGTAATCTAATGACTTCACTTTCACATTAAATTCCTAGGGAAAATTGTGAAATGATCTATTTTCATTCCAGTTGTTGGTCAAATAGTCAAGTAGGCTAGTCTATCTAGCCTCGAATGGCAGTCAGAAATACCTCAAAATTTTGAAAGAATCAAGGGGAAAACTACTCCACTATCTTTCACAAGATAACAAAAAAAGGACTCAGCGGAGAGTCGTAATCATCTACATCTTGAAAGCTTATGGAATTAAAAGAAATCCTTGAAAAATAAACGCAGCTATCAAAATCCAACTTTTTATTGAGATCGAACGCAGTTAGTTTTTCTTTGTCTCATGAATATTTATTGAAGTTTAAATTTCATTTTCTCTCGATTCCTTATCTGGAACCCGTCTCACTAATTAAAGAAAGACCAAAGGGAAATTTCCACAGGGTAATTAACTTTTGTTTTTACCAACAGAATTTGAGAAAGCCTTAATTTTTAAACAAATATCTCATTTCTTATTCGCGAAAAAGAAAAAAAAAAAAAACCTTTTTTTATTCTGGATATTAAATTATATTTTTCACGACTCTTAAAAAAATTCTAATTAGAAATTTGTTTGTAATTAATAAACTAAATTGGGCAAACATGAATAAATGTGCTCGCAGAAAGACGTAGTGTCAAAAGGACGTTTTCCCATGAGAGAGCTCTTTGGCATTGTTTATTGTTTTAAAAAGCGATGATTAGAATTTTAATAAAACCTAAACCTATGATGAAAGTGAATTCATACATATTTTTTCTTGAGAAATTACAATATATATATATATATATATATATATATATATATATATATATATATATATATAGCTGGCCACTCATATTCGTTAATGTCCGTCTACTAGGGCGGATAACCAATCCCTATTACAGACGCTAGATCAGGCGCATTTGCATTTATTCAGCACACAAAAACCCTGTGGTTTATTCTGCAACGATGCTGAGCAGACCTTAGTTACAGTTTCTGGGAAAGGCGTGATCAACAATTTGAGCAAAGCCAGAAATCTCAATCCCTCGGCCACGATGACTTGTGACGTCGTGCTAGCACAGCTATCGACGGCCCCCAAGACACTTTCCATAGGTGCCACACACTGGGGTCGATTCCTCCAGTCCAATAACATCTGAAAGTTTCCTTCCTGACAAATCGACCATGGTGAGATCTGCGAACATTCTAACCATTTGGTCACGTGCCCATTACAACAAAAATATTCTAAACTAGTTTTATATCTATTACAAAATTATTAAACTATATGAACCAACTCTAAAGAAATCCTTGTTATTTCCCATTTTATAAAATTTGAATCATTGGCAATTAACTTATGTTTTGCCAACCATTCCGATAAATAATATAATAAATAAATCATTTCAATTATCATGAACAAAGAAAATGTATAAATTAACTTTCATACGTTTTGGTTTTATTAGAATTTTTATCATCGCTTTTTAAAACGATAAAAATTCCCGAAAAATGATGTTAGTTAAAAAAGCGAAGTCATAGTAAAAATATCGACACGTTTATCGATATTTGGCTTAAATTCATTATTACTATTTCTATGAATGAATTTTCACATTAGGGTCTGGATGGTGCGATAAAAGTTTAATTGATAACACGTTTTCCAATACGCTTCTCATTATTATTATCAATTCAAATCATCCTATTTTCCCTATTGTTTATATTCATCCTCGATTTTTCATTATTTTGAATCTTTTTACAAAGATTTTCAGATGAATCGTAATTGTCCCGTTAAACATAAATTATTTATTATCAACACCTTTATATTCCACAATTTAAATCATTTATCAGGATTACAAAATTGTATTATGGTTTTAAAAACGGAAATTTTAAAAGCATATGTTACCATATAATGTATACAAATATATTAAAACTGTGGGGAGGGGAGTAACAATGAAAAATACCATAAACTGGATAAATCTAAAAATAAAAACAAAATTCTTAGAAAAATCAAGATAACTTCGTTATTGTTTCCCGTGATTCAATGTTCAAACGAAATGAAACGTCAATCGCCATCCGCCATTGAAACCTATTCTTTTATTGTCTTTTCTCCACATTGATGTTTTTAAACGTTCCTTCATTCTCTGTGACCCCTATGCTTCTTAGTGGCTTTACCTTATATGGAATGAAATAATGAAAAATAAAAGGCCAAATTTTTTATGCCATTGTATTTGTACACCAATAAATATCTTTTGTTCATGACTGATCTCTTAAAATGGAAACGGATTAAAATTGAATAAATTATTTTTTTTATTATTTTTCAATTTACATCTTGGTACCTATTTTTTTCGATGCGCTTCCAAGCCCGGATTTAAATAGTGTGATTAATAAATGTGAACATATACTTTCACAATGTCCGTTTTTAAAGCCATACTTTTAACTTTTCTTTATTTCTCTATCAAGTTTTAGATATTTATTCAATATTTGATTATATTCACAATTACTTCGATATATTAATATCTATTTATTATTATTATTATTATTATTATTATTATTATTATTATTATTATTATTATTAATAATAATAATAATAATAATAATAATAATAATGATAAGGAAAATGCAAGAAATTTATATGTGCGCCACCCAGACCCGGTTACAGAGATAGGACATGTAACAATTGTATAGGTCTTTACAATACACACAGAGAGAACACTGAAAGCTAATTTCCCAGACCACAAAAAATGACATGGCAGTCTCTTTCTTAAAACTTATTGAAAATCACTCAGGAGCGAGCAGTACAAGAGAATTTTAGAGTCTTGTCTGCACCCTTTTAGCAAATCGACCACACCAAGCTCATTTTATGCAGGATAATGCTCCCTGTCACAAATCAAAATTGATGAAGGAATACTTTCATGAGAAGCAGGTGAGTGTTATGACATGGGTGTTCCAATCTCCTGACCTCAACCCTATAGAAAACTTATGGAGCATTATAAAGTACAAGCTCTCGAGATAGCATTTGAGCAAAAAAGAGGATTTGATTGTGAATTTCATATCCGAATGGAATTCAATGCTTGGAGATAAGATTTGCCAGAACCTAATCAAGTCAATGCCAAAAAGGGTTGAAAAGGTTATTCAAAATAAAGGAGGAGCCATAGATTATTAAATATTTCGAACTATATTACCTATTATAAATAAATTATACCTCTATTATTCTTTATTTAAAGCTGTTCGGTTATGTTTCTATTGATTACTAGTTGCAGGAAATAATTGAGTCACTTTTTTGCACAGATTTTTCCCTAAATCTCATTTACACCCAAAATTATAATTATCAATAGAATACCTTGTGGTGAATAAACTTTTTTACTAGGTGGTCGGGAAGGGGTATTTATATTAGTAAGATTAAAAATTAGTTTGACCCCAAAAACAATAGGCGAAAAAATTTGTAATTAAAAAAAACAAAAAAAACAGGCGAGTCACTTTTATCGAACAGGACTGTATATTTGTAGTTCTTCAAAAATAATCAAACCACAAGGTCCTTGAAATCGAAATCTCATAAATGTGGTACATGAGGACATCAACAATTCCAGTTGTAGCTGGAGCACTAGGATTGATTAGAAAAGCTTCCGATTCCGACTCATTAAAGGGATTCATGGTAGCACAATCCATAAAGAAATACAAAAAATTGTGTACACAAGTAAAGTCCACACCTTACGAAGGGCTTTATCTATGTAAAATATGTGTGATTTTAGTTTTATTTGTTTTCTTTCCTAAAAAATGCTTAGTGGAAGATATCGTGATGCCATTTCTGACCTTAGCTCGCTTGTTGGGACCCAGAAATAAATAAATAAATAAATAATAATAATAATAATAATAATAATAATAATAATAAAACTGAAAAATACGTGACAATTACGAAAATCTAACTTGTTTTTAGATTTATATAACATCAGTTCCAGATGAGTGTTTCACGTCGAATCACTTGAATCAGCTAAAAAAAATGTCACTTTTTTATTGCATATCTATTTATTTAGAAATATTTGTATATTCATTTTAAATATATTTGTATTTATATAGATATTTACATCATTTATTCATATTTATATCCATTTAGATATGGTAATATTAGTGATAATAGTTTATATTAGTAAACATTTCTATTTTCCAGATCAGTGCTCGTTTTGCGTGAGTTTGCATTATCAAATTAAAATTGTTTGCACAGTTCCCCGTGAAAAATCGTTCGTATCCAGTCATGTCTACGTTTATATTTCTACTGTACTGATTTGATAGATTTATTTTTTGTTGTATTGTTTTCATCGACATTTTAATGGTTTGGTTTATTTGTTTAAGAGTATGGGTTATTTAATGCCGGAATTTAATTTTGTGAGTATTCATATTTTTGCCAGAAATGTATTGCTGTGTTACTTGTATTTTTTTATTCTTTTACTATGAAAATGTATTGCTGGCAACTTTCTCTGATATATTTTCATATTTTCATGTTTTGACCCTAGTTTGGGGGTTCCCATTTTCCCCATAGCTGAGAGGGAACGGAATGGCTGCAGTCAAAAGGCAAATATGCTTTGAACTCAGATGACTGCGAGCTGGAGTTTCATTCTATATCTGGGAGATATGTTCCGAAAGGGAAACGCCTACGATGGACTTGTAAGCTACAGCGGAGGCGGATTTATCCTCTGTACAGATGTGGTTGGTGATAAAGAAAGCAACCTTACTGGTTTAAATGATGTAAACTAACTGAATTTGGCAGCCGCTTTCGTCACTGTATTGAGTGACGTCCCTAAACAGCTTTCACGTGATTTATCTCTGCTAAAGAGATATAAGCGCTTTCTGTATCCCTAGAGAAGCTTCCATATTGCACACCAAACCGATTCTAGGGAACTTCAACCCGCTGATACGGTGCATCATCTTACTGGAATCATCCATTTGGCATTATTTGGGCATTAATTTTCAGTTGTGTTGAGGACGTCGATATCTAAGCTTCGGTGTCTCAGACTATCTTCGGTTACCTGATTGCATCATTTCTTAGACTCGTTGTAATCATATTTTTTGCATAAGAGCCAGTATAAGTTAAGAAAAACGCGGCCATGTTTTCTTTTGTACATTCCCTGTACCAGTTAGCTTCATGGCCACTGATTACACGTTTGACATTCTTTTCTTTCTCCCCACAAAGCCTATACCACATTGAGCCATTCATAGTTTGTTACACGCTGCTGGCTATGAATTACATATGTATGGATTGGTTTTGCGCTGCCCTTTAACTCCCTCTTTACAGGTCACTGTGCTTCAACCATTTCTGGGAATCTTCAGTATCTTTTACTCCACCCGTTGCTCTTTCAAATTGCATCTCCAATAGTTGGCAACATTTCTCTCACGCCTTTTTCATCTTGACTTCTTTTCCTTCTATTTCACCTCCATCAATACTCATTTGTGCTGCTGTAAATTGGAGTGATCCAAACTTTGACACAGAAACCATGAGAGTCACCTGTCTGATGTAGTATAAAGGCATTTATTATTATTATTATTATTATCATTATTATTATTGAAAGCGTCTCCTTGTTACTTTATTATTGTTGTACGCCGATATTATCATTTTCAATTTTTTTGTTCTAATATCAAATTCAGTATTAAAAAAATCTAACATGGTCATTAACGAAATTTTTATTTTAGCGTTGTCGTTGTTGTTGTTCAAGGTTTTTACTTAGAACTATAACCGATAAATTCAGTTATAGAAGCAGCAATCTTATCACGAACCTGCTTCTGATTTGTGTGTTTAATCCACACTACAAAAGTTTCTTGCCATGATCAACTGTCCCGGGAAATCAACAAAAAATTCAGATATTTGTACTAAGAAAAAAAAACAAAAAACAAAAAAAAAACGTCGTGCTGATTACGATATTTCTTTTTGGACTAAAAAGTAACTTTTTTCCATTTAACAATATCATTTTCTCATCGACATATATCTCTTACGTCATAATCACATTATGGTCAACCGTGTTTGTCATTTTACTTTCATTTTTTGTTTTTATAATCGACTCATTTTTTTTTTCTCGAGATTACTTGGACCCAATCTACACCCAAGATATAACAAGTGAAAAAATAATATGCGAAAAAAAGTTAAGAACGTCTCCTAAGGATTTTATATTTTACAATACAACAGAAACGAACAATCAGAGAACAATGAGAAGCATTTTCAGTTTGCAATTTTATGCATTTGCTTTATACCAATTTGCGTTAGGTATTTGCTATCCCAGTATTTGTTTCTTACTTATTTTAGCTCCGCTGGCTAAGTGATGACAGGTATCTAACGGCAAAACATTTCAAGAGAAGGATTTAATCAATTTGCTTGTTATATTATTAATTATTACGTCATTATTTTTGCACCAACCTAATAATACTTGGAAACGTTGAAGGCCGGACTGTATAATTTTTAGCATTTTTTTTTTTAATTCTTGCGCTCTTTATTATTGCGTCAAGATGAACGTATAAATTTTAGAAAAAGAAAATTACTCTCTATAATGTTCACTTGATGAACTCATGAACAAAAATTCGCTTTTTTACGAGTAGCAATTTCCACATTGCATAAAATTTCACGTAGATATTATGGTATGGAAATAAATATGTTTTTTATATGTCTCTTCACAAACATCGTGGGTAGCAGGGAGTGTACTGCATCGGAGGGATTTTATATTAACTAGCGAAAAATTAAACAAGCAGTAGTTTTTTTTTTCAGTACTGCAGGCTAACAACTACACTTGTCGACTTTTAGGATAGGAAACTTCATGGAGTTTTTAATTATAATATTAACATATTCCAAGTCTTCGTTGTGAGTTGGGTTTGTCTTAGTTATATCAACACACTAGCCGAATTACCCGCTCCTTGCTGCGTATCACACATTTTTTGTAAGAAAATGATGATTGACTTTAAGACATTGTTATATTTTGTGGAGAAAAATGATGCATTTCAATATTGTTCAATAATCTTGTCAATATGACCTCCATCTTCTGGCTTTCTCCTTCTATATTTTGGATAGTAGTCCTTCCCTTGTTCAAATTTAAATTTAATTTAAATCAAAGGGAAAAAAAATCAGTCGGGATTCGTGCCCCCTCCCACCGGGGAGCCAATTTCATCAAAATGAAATATACTTATATAACTAACTACTCTGAATAATGTAGTTTCAGAATATTTATGCTTATGGGGTCTGTCTCGAAAATCCTAGGAGGCGTTCTATAACAGACATACAAAGGCTACAACTTTATATATATATATATATAGTTGTGTTATTTAATGTTTAAAACAGTCTTTTCTTTATTATATTCCGGTCTATAAGCAGTTCTTTGATTCAGGAATCAGAAAATATTGGTTGTTTATATTTTAATCTATAAACATTTATTTATTCGGAAATTAGTAAATTAGTGGTTCTTTATATTTAGATCTAGAAGAACATCTTGATTCTGCAATAAATAAATATTAGTTATTCATATTTTAGCTTATAGACATTTTCTGAATCGGTAAAAGCAAATATTTGTAGATTATATTTTAATCTATAAAGAGTTATTGATTCGATACTAAGTAATTAATAATTGTGTTATTTTAGCCTATATACATTTAAATAGTTCGGAAGTATATAGATATTGATTGTTTATATTTAAGTTTATAAGTGTTTATTTGCTTCAGTAATAGGTAAGCTTTGTTTATATTTTAGTTTATAAGCATTTATTGGTTCGGTAATAAGAAAATATTGGTTCAGCAATAGATACATATTGGTTCTTTCAACCCTGGCCAAAGATATCTAGAAGTAGTATAAACAATGTTGACCAGCCTTTTCCGTTTACCCCTTCGGCCTTGTAACACATACAAATGTACTTATTTGTGAAATAAACGTATTGGTTATATGCGATATATATTTTGAGAAAGATATCAGAAAGAGCAATACAAATACAGAAGGAGCATGTATCTGTGTTTTATAGACGATGTAAAGAATTTGATATAGTTCGCAGCAAGAGATACTCAGCAACCCGGATATATTTGAAAAGGACATTAAAATAATCAAAAATTCATACCGTCAGCAAGCCGTCTGCATTCGGAGTTCAGCAAAAATAGAAAGGACTGTAAGAAAACTATTTATTCAACCTAGACAGCGAGGAAATTCTTAGAGAATTAAATGCCCTACCAAGAGGCATATTGGAGTAATGGATAGCAGCTCGGATTGAGGAATCGGAGAGCCTAGTTCGAATTCCACTCAAATCCATTATATTCACTCACCTGCTAATACCCTTGGGAAAGGTATCAATCCTCTTCTTCTCCCTCCAGCTGTGGGTAAATAGCAGGACAGACCGGGTTCTATAACCTTGGATGGCAAGTGGTCTACTGCGGAAAGAAATGGCAATCTACTGCGGAAAAGATATATGATCGCCTAACCTGACTGACTGACCAGGATTCGATACTGACGGTCGCAATCTTAATATATGTAGATGACACAGTGTTGATAGCAGACACAGAAAGAAAACTACAAAAGCTTCTACATAAAGAAGTGAATAAAAAGAAAGGATCAAATGTATACTGCAAAAAGACATAATGCATTATTTATTAGTAAAAGGATGAACCCAAAATTACAAATCAGCTAAACACAAAAATTGAAATATTTGGGAAGTGTTCTAACAGAGGATGAAACATAGAACTCTGAAATTGAAAGACCCTTTGTGATAACCAATGATGCATTCCAAATTCTAAGTAACGTATCGACAGATAGAAAAACTTCGTTAGAAACAAAGTATACTGAAATGTAACATGATATCTGTCCTAATGTATGACAGGGAATGTTCTCAAAGGTGAACATGTAAGCAACGGTGTAGTTTTTAGAGAAAATGGAAACTAATACGTAACATCAGGAAGAGACAGTTAAAATTTCTGGGGCATATGATGAGGAAAGAGGGTTTGGAAAATCAGATACTCACAAGACGGATTGAGGGCAAGAGGGATTGTGGAAAACAAAGCTTAACATTCTTGACGATTTTGAGAAAATGGACAGCGGAACAGGCTTTAGAAATAACCCAAAACCAGAATTCCTTTACAGGTGTAAAGGACAAGAAATTGTGGGGAGAAGATGTTCATAAAATAATGTTCAGGTAGTGCAACAGTTACCGGCGCTGAAAGGCGAATTATGAAGCCGAGTTAGTTTACGAGGAGAGCAATGTAACAGTTATAAAAGCACTTTGTTATGAACATAATATCTAAGCTCTGTCATTCAGACATAGTGTACTGTTCCCCCTTTTTTGTTTTGACCGAAAGGATATAAATACTCATATAACCACTGACGTCCTGATGAGAGCGTGCAGCATACGAAACTTTTAGTAATGGTCACTCATATTAGAAAATTCTAATTAAAGCGATAGCAATTTTATTCAACACACCTTTCCCTAGAGGACGTAATAGTTCATGGTTTTTTGTAGCTCTAAAAAAGTGTTTGTTTCATAACTATCATTCTTATCACATATTCTGCCATTCATTTACACAAGCCCCTTAGGTAGGTATCTCTCTAGCCATTTTGGCTTTACTGTCTCCTTTGAACATGAAATTCTCCAAGAAGGATTTCCTCATTATGTATTCCAGGCATTTATTCATCTAATTTTTCTGATTGTTTGTCCTTTCTCAAGAAATTAACGAATGTTTGTTATCAAAATCCACGCACACGAGCTGATCGTGTTTTAACGTTATATCATTCAAGGTCGTAGGCGATTATGGACGTCAACAGAGTTTTTTTCTTCATTATGGGCGAAGAGTCAAACGTTCATATAGCGTGGATTCCCCGTTGATTTCCCTAGAGCTTGAAATTCAGTCTTCATTCTCTTAGTCTGGCTGCCACCCAAAGAGCCGAGTTTAGCATGTTATTTAACCCATAGTAAGGGGCATATGCACACATACAGAAGTATAAATAAACTTATGCTTCGTCATGTTTTCTATCTTCCCTATGGTTTGGGGCCTAGAATATGGTACTTAATGCATTTTGTGCAGAGATGCTAATTCATGTAAAATCCACCACCAACTAAGTCATTGTTTACAGACTCAAATAATAAATGGCAAATATTTACCTGTCACTGAATAAAGTAAATGATTACAGTCTTAAATATAAACAAGCAACATTTATCTATTTAAACACAAAGATAAACAATCAGTTTTGCCTCTTGCTGGATCAAGTAAATGATAATAATCTCAAACATATATGACAAATATTTACCAATCAGTGAATTAAGTAAATACTTATTGACTCAAATAATCATGATAATAACACCCTGATGCTACCCCAGGCATGGCAATGATGGCTCATGAACTTAAATGATTGGCGGTATTAACATGCACAGGCATTGTCTTGGTGATATCCAGTTCATTATCATAGATCTGCTAATCAGCTGTTGGATAATAACCGGTTCGGAATATCCCCTAGAGACTGACACATATAAACAGAAGTAGTGGGAGTGGAGAGAACCAAGTTCGCGCACTTAGAAAGTTGTTTTCTTTAAGCTGAAGGTTTTAGCAACCAAAAGGATTTCGCAGTCAGAGTTAGATATTTTCGATCACACTCAATTTCAGATCGTCTGAATGGGTTGTGTTACTCGATCAGAAGGCATTTCTAACTGTTACCCATCTTTTTTTTAATCATTTGCCTACAAGTAAGGCAATAAAGCCACTATGATGCGAGAATTGTTAATGAGTGTCACGGTATATTAAAAAAAATGTACTGTTAAAGAGAGACGACAATAAAAGAATGGGATTTATGAGGACAAAAGATAACGATTGAAATTTCACTTAAATTTGGCTGGAAAGCAAGAAACCGAGAATTCCAAAAAAAAAAAAAAAAAAAAAAACGTGAGAGAAGAACCTGTTAACATAGATATTAACGACTTTTTAAAAGCCACTCCTTTTCTTTCTACTTTAATCATGAGCATCCCAGGGAAAAGGTACTATTGATTTATTATTTAAACATACACGCAAATACACATAGACAAATTTCATTCTTTCATTTTCAGATCTGATGAAGCCTTGAATATCGAAATACATTATCAAACCTATTTTCAATAGAATCCATTTCATGAAACGTTTGTCAAAATTTCTGTCGGAATTTCTATGTCTTAATTTAAACACACACGCGCGCACGCGGGAACACGCACACACACACGCATATATATATATATATATATATATATATATATATTATTCGCGCAATTATACTAATTGTAAGCTCATCATGCGGCTGGTGTATTCGTTAGACTTCTCCAAAAATAATGAAAATAACATAAAAGTTACTCGTTGAAGGCAGAAAGGGCTGAAGAATGCCTCGGCTGAAAAATGTCTGTTCAAAACAATATCTTCATACGAAGTAATTGTGAAATAATAGAAGTACATCATATAAGACTACGAAGGATCGAGAACGCATCGGTCGAAATGTATTTGTTAAAAGAACGAATGTGAGAACGCAACCCATTTACTTAATTGTATAAGGACGAGGCTTAATCTCAGACAGCAGAGTTTAAGGTGATGTTAAGAAATTTTTCACTGTAGAATTAAAATATAACAGCAACAATTCTAGTTTTAAAGGAAGAAGCTAAGGAGAGCTAGACATATCGAATCCGTAGAGTGACAGGAAACTTAAATCAACAGAAGCTGTCATTTTAGAATCCAGAATAATTTTGCTGGCGCATGTTCAAATCGTCACCTTATTTAGCATTGTTTAAGTTATCGCTAACATTTTTTGTCAAGATTTACGAACTCTACTAATCGATGGAACGCGAATAAGCTGATTTATTTCGAAAAATAACTGACAAAACCCTTGGTTTAATACTGTATTTAAGTTCATTTTCTTTTTGAGTACTTCATGGCAAGCAATTTTGTTTAAAATCTCTTTTTTTCCTTTTTAACAACAAAGAGTAATTTCTTACGATTTTTTTTACTCTTGAACATACAACTGGACATGTGTAACCATTTCTTTCTGGAGCCAAATTCAAAGATTTTGAAGATTTGGGCCTTGAGATTTGTTTATAGTTCTCGTAAACACAGGGCGAACTGGAAACTGGATTCTTGTATATAAAACCTTAAAGAAAAGATATGCAAAAAACAGCATTGCATTTTTATTAGTCATTTGTCATTTTAATCATGAACTTGTTTTTTAAAATAGTGAGTATTTGTATATTAAATAATAAACTTTTAATATTAAAAAAAAATAATTAAAATTTATTGTACTAATTTAGGCACCCTACTAAAACAAACGGTACTTTCTACCATCCACACATCTTAACTGCTTTTGGTTTTGATCAGTCAATATATGGCTATTTCAGATGGTCTGATGGACGGACTGACTAACAGATATCACAACATTTTATACAGAGATTACGGTAGAGAGCAGTTGTGGGTCTGCGGCGGCTAAAATTGCATGAGAATAAAAAAAAAACATTATGAACTTCATTCTTAGCACAAAACAAAAACCATTCGAATTTAAATTTAAACAATTTCATTTTGATACATTAGCTTGTCATCATTTTTGCTATAACACAAATAAGTAGAAGATTAGGGAAATAGAAATTAACATCAACATTACACACTTGATCCAACTCTTTGTTAAAGGCCAATTTAATATACGGGAAACTCATTTCTAAACAAAACAATGTTGTTCTTCCTCGCTTTCAAGGATAAATCAGATGAAGCTTCATAAAAAAAAATGTTTACTTAACCTGTAACTAATGCTGTTGACACTTTGTCGTTGTGTAATAGTTTATCAAGTTCGCTTATCTTTGAGGAGGTCAAATAGACGCATCAAGATTATTTCTCTGTTTTGGAAGAAAATTCACCAGGATCACCGTTATACCTATCACTTCTTGCACAAAATATTCAAATGATGCGCTTTATTCTAAAAAAATGACTTCTTGCTTTGTGTTTTTACGGCATATCAACCTTATGAAATTTTATTTAAAGCCAGAAAATATTTATGACTTATAGAATATTTGGGAGATTGTTTTAATCTGATGTACCCCAAGCAAGGCAGGTAAAGCCACTAAAACACAAGGGATTACTGGGTATGAAAGAATTAGAAAGCAGATCGCTTAGTGTTGAGAACAATAGAAGATTTATCAGGAAGACAGTAGATAGCAATTAACATTGTATTTAAATTTTTGAAGATTAAAATTAACTGGAAGAGTGCTCCACAAACGAGAAGTGCGAGAAAAGAAACGGTTAACATATATGATTTAAGATTACATTTGTAAATTGATGAAACCTTGTTGTCAATCTATAACTGCGCTTGAATTGATTAAGTATTGGTACCACGGCAAAGTGCTCATCCGAAAATGAAAGTATTTAGAGAAAATGCACAGTGGCTGATTCCGAGACGCCAATAATATTGCTTATTTTTCTTTGGATTTTAACAAGTATCTCTAAATATATAGCAGGGGCACTGGATCAGATGTGGCAGCAATATTCTAAGCATGGACGGATGGTAGACTTATAGATATGTAAGATAGATTCTAGAGTGAAAAATTGTCTAGCACGACACAGTGAACCAAGTTTCTTAACAGCTGACCCATCAATGGATTCAACATAGTCTTTCCACTTTGTGTCAGTTTGGAATGTTATCCCGAGAAGTCTCAACGACTCCTGGAGGTTAGCATCAACCATGTTGATGGAAGCCAGAAATAGGTTTCTCGGTTTATTAATAGAAATCAGCTTAGTTTTGATTTGGCGTTAAAATTAACACGCCATCCCTTGCCCCAGTTAACAATAGACTGTAGGTCGTTTTTTTTTTTTTTTTTTACATTTGTCATTATCAGACTGAGTAGACTTACTATCGAGGCAGAAGTAAATGGTTGTGTCATCGGATATATACCAAAATGATAGCTGACACCAGCAAGCAGTTCGTTAATGAAAATTAAAAACAATGTACGATCAAGAATAGAGCCCTAGGGGGACACCTGCATTAGTACAAAAGGATCTAGAACAGTGGAGCTTCAGGATATCTTTTATTTTGCGATTAGATAGGAAAGACTGAATCAGTTAAAGAATTCGTTCGTTGACAACGTAACTTTTTAATTTGTGAAGATGACCGGTATGCCAGACCTTGTCAAACGCCTGCGATATGTTCAAATTGATAGCCCGAGATTCACAATTCTTGTCTAAAGTTTGATAGACTGTTTCCTCAATAATTGTTTATACATCAGCAGTTGACCTAGAGAAACCCATACTGATTGTTTGAAAGTAGGCCATGCGAATACAGAGGCTTAACCAATTCAGTATTGATTAGGGTCTCTAGTAGTTTACCAAAATGTCGTAGAATGTTAACAGACCGATAATTGGAAGAGTCGGACAGTTCACCTGACTTCTTAAAGAACGGAAAAACAGATAAGGATTTCCAATAAGCAGATTTATACAAGTCCTACAAATTAACCCATAGCTGAGGGAGAAGATGTTGATTCATACTTTTCTCAAGAGTATTTGCGAGTAAGTGAATATAACGAAGCCAACTGAAATTGGAATTGGGCTCTCTGATTTCCAATTCCGAACCGTTATCCTTTACATCACCCGCACATCCAAGTTTACAGTACCTGATATTTCAAAGCGGTCACCCATCTAGTTATTGATCAGGTTCAACGTTGCTTAATGTCAGTGGTGTTTCAATGTGACATGGCCCTAAGCCGCTTTCTTCTTACGTGAAATTCAACCTTGTGTCACTTATCCGTTTATTTGCTGGTTAATATATATCAAGCTCCCTGACAATAGTGAGTCCAATCCTTGTTTTTGGTAGCGTTGAAATGTTATATACTCTGGTTCAGTGGAAGAAACAGATAAGCGACCCCAAAGTGAATAAAACTGATATGAATTCTCCGTTTAGCATGGAAAAAGGGAATAAGGTCAAACTTTCCTGAATATTTAATAAAAGGCGTAGTTGGAATAAGGATGTCCTGTGTGGTTTTTTCTCTTACAAAAGAATAATTCTACCTATCCGTTTACTTACTTACTGATTACTGAAGTGCTCCATACCTGTAGCTTTCTGTCAATTTGAGCTAAGATTAGTAATATAAGGCATCCCGGGCTGGGGTAATAATTAACGAGGTTGTCTGGTTGACAAATATTACTATATTAACTTTAATCATCAGTTAGTGTCTCATAAGTGCCGTTGAGTTCGGAATTCATAAAAGAGTGCTTCGGCAAGGGTTAAAATTTAACAAATTACTATGGTCGATTCTGAGTATTGGTTTCGACCCTCATAGGATATCTCGTAATTGAGGTCTTTTGTCAAAATTAACCTAATCAAATAAAATCTGCTACGCTTGCGTTTCTTTCGATTAAACTGATTTGTCAAATGTACTTAAAGAAGTCAAATATGTAGCGCTTAAATGTATCAGTTGCAGATGTTGCACCTTTAAAGTCTAAACGCCAATATTTCTTGCAATTTTCTCATTATTCCAGTGTCATGCACATGACCCTTTCGCCAACATGCGACATCTTAATGTATATCATAGACCACCAAATATAATTTTCCAGAAGGCTACTCTTTTTGTCATAAATAATGGATGGTAAAACGAAAGGAAGCAGGAGCTTGTTTAACAGGTATTGCTATAGGTTAAAAAATCTTTTCTATTTCTTTTTTTTTTGCATTTTTTGTAGATTATTATTGTAAAATCTGTGATAATTTAATTATACCAAAGTCGATTTGTCCTCTTTGACATTTTCTTGGGCTACTGTTTACGTCTATTTAATACCACCTTCATATCTGTCAAAAACATCTGAAAACGCTAAGATAAATAAATAAAAAATATTTTTTAAAGTTAAAAATCCAGATAATTTGCCTGTTTAAAGAAGCCATAGAGTTTATTATATGAAACAGAAGACAATAAAATTCATTCACTACGCAGATTGGACGACGACAGGTTAAAAATAAGTCATTTAAGTGAACCGACGTAGATTTGTAAGGAAAAGATTGCAATACACTTTGGCCGCATGAAATGAAACTCGTCGGATGATGTAGGATGACATTTTACAGAGGCGTATTGTTTTGTATGTTTAATTATCAAATGAAGCCACAGTACTCGAATGCAGGACTGTCAGAATGGCGAAGTTAACGAGAAGGACACGAGAAAAGAACAAAAAATCTAACTATACATTAAACATTATTTTCAAAATTGATTATAAAATAACAAAGTTCATTATATTTACTTGTTTTTATTTTCAAATAATACTTCTGTTATGCTAAAAACAAATCTATGATAACGTTAAAAGTCTGCCAATATAACACTGTCAGCACATTGTCAAATTGAACTGGTCCAGACAATGTGGGTTGGTCTATCTCTATGTGCGACGGCTCCTCAAGGCGTGCACCATTCTTCACAGCCTCCTGTATTTTGCTGCTCTCACCAATATTTGATAATTTATGACCTCTCATTGTCTTTGTGGAATTTGTTCTTCCACCTCTTTATTGAAATTTCTTACTCGTGGATTTTCACTGTTTCTCTTGCCTTCGATATGCCTTATGGGTGTTAAATTTTCCAAAGATTCTTTTTACATTATATGTCGCAAAAGTCTACTTGCTTCTGATTCTCAAGAATATGTTGCTTCTAGCTTCTATCCTTCTTAATCTTCATTTGTCTTATGATCATTTGTTTCTCTACATAAAATCATTTCTAGTTTTTGTCCGCTATTCATGATCATCACAGTGTTAACATTACACAGCAGATATTATATCTTTACAAAGTGAGATCCATCCAACACTTGATTATCACCGCCATATCTGAGCTGGAGCTGCACAATCTTTGCTTTCAATCCTTGACAGACTTCAGAAGCGTATAGACATCAGTTTAGTGTTTATTTCCCACCTTACAGATCCTTTCCACAAACGAAACATTGTCAGTCTTTTATTAATACTACATATCCTTATAAACTGCACCTCTTAGTAGAACGTTCTTATTCAATAACCCTCTACCTTCAATGAGTTTGATCACTTAGTACGTTTCTCATTTTCTTTAAAGTATCATTTGCTATTTCTATGCACCTGTCGACTCCTCTTTTACCTTTCTATAGTCTTACGTCTCTGACCAGATTGTAGAATATCTGAACTCGCTTTATTTTGACTTCATCAATGAGTATCACACATATTCAATTTTTTTCTTTACTAATGTCCGTCCTATACAAGACCCACGAGCCACTCGAGGCAGAGGGCTAGATAAGGCAGTTGTTGTGTGAACTGTAAGAGTAGGGGCGCAGTTTATGCGGATATGTAAGAGAGCGGTTAAACATAGACTTGAAGAGGTTAAGATTGTAGTGATCGGGAAAGCATAATCTCAGGAGTCTGTTGAACAAAGCAACAGTTATTTGGAAGAAGCTGCCCGAGTGCAACTTAATCCTTACTGAATATTACGACGGGAATGAGGCTAGCCCGCCTCAATATACGCGGGCGTGGTAGGTCTTGAAGGAAGTAAGTAATATGGCCCGTCTGAACATTTTCAATGGTAATATGCTTTTTCTAAAAACTCCACCTTTTATAATTAAGTTTCAGTCCCATTACCTGCATAGACAGCTCTCTCTAACCGTACTTTCCGTTTATTTTTCTCTTGAATCTGTCCCCGCCTCAACACAGTGTCATCTGCATAGCCTATTTGATGAGGGCACAGCGATAATAGTTCCTTGCAGATATACTAATTATCATAGAATCGTCTCGCTGTATAAGCTAATACCCGACGTGAAAACGAATACATATCGCACGCCATTACCTCTTTTAGCTATATTCTGTTTTTTACGAGGCAGGCAATCATGGCTCTCCACAATTTCCTGTCCTTTGTAGTTCTTAATAAATTTTGCCTTTTCGTTATTTCTCCTAAAACCATACCTACTTCTTAATAAGTGAGTTAATAATCTAAGAATTGAAAACTCTTCTGAGTATGTGTCGGGATAAAGACTCGTTTGTCAGCAAGCGAAAAATGTAGAGAGTATAATATAGAGTATGTATCATTAAATTAGATTATTCATCTGTAATTTGTGGGTTTCAAATATAGTAAATTATTTATTACATTATTGTAGAATAATAGTCCTAATTCACTTGAGAAGTGTATGAATTGGTATTGTGAGGCGGGGTCTGGCAAGACACAACACTTAACTCAAACGTGATAGTAGTATTCAATACTCAGCTACACAAGTCACTGCAATAGTATTATATTCCACCTCTAAACAATTACCGAGGACTACTCATCATGAATGAAGCCATCCATCCACAATAGTAAGGAGGGTAACTAGCTCTTACCACAACAACAGGTTTATACTCCACCCCCTTGTGAATTAAATAACAATGTAGGGTATGTTCCTGCGCGTTGAGTAAAAGAAGCACTGCTTTGGAATAAAAATCACAGAAAAAGCCATTGGAAACCAATTCACTCTATTTTCCAAGAAGACATAGTGAATCCGAGATAATAATAAAGAATATAAAAATGTAAAAGCATTAAAGGTTGCATTTCTCACCAAATTTATGAAAAAAGTAAAATTATTTTTTTTGCTAACCGAACAAATGTGACATTCTTCTTTTTAAATGTCATGTCCTTTCAGGACGTAGGCGATCATGGATTTCCACCTCCCTCTATACCGTGCAGCTCTCAACAAGTTCCTTCCCCCTGCGATCTCCACCAGACGACATTCTGTCATCCACTTGCTTAAGTTCGCCAGGTATGTCACGCGTTGTTTTCCCTTGTCTCTCTTTTCCTTTATTCGACCCGTGAGTATCAGATTCTCCAGGCCCTCCTTCCTCATTATGTGTCCCAGAAACTTCAGCTGCATCTTCCTGATGTTAAGTATAAGCCTCCTTCTTGTTTACATCCTCTCCAAGACCTCATCGTTGCTCACACGCTTGGTCCATGATATCTTTCTGTAGAACCACATTTCCATCGCCTCGCGTCTCTTCTTCATCTTTGAATAAATCGTGCAACATTCGTTGTCGTAAAGAAGAACAGATATCACGTAACTGTTCAGTATTCTTTTCTTTTTACCAAAGAAATTCTCCTGTCACGCAGTGTCTGTCCAGCTTTTGAAATATGTTCTTGGCTATCCCAATACGCCTGCGGCTCTCAGTGTCCTCTGACAAGACGCTTCCAAGATATTTAAACTTCCGCGTCTGCTTGATTCTACTGTTCCTGACCTGCAAATCGAATTTCGGGTTCATCCTCTTACTGATGACCATGCATTCTGTCTTCTTGTATTAGGTTGATGCAAAGATAATGTCGTTTTTGACGTTCAACTTTATGTGAGAAAACGACATTACTTTTGCACCAACCTAATAGTTTATGCTTAGTCCCTTCTTCTCATTCACCGTCGCTACCTTCTGTAGGCGATTTTCTAATTTCTTTTCCATGTTTGTTATCAGTACTGTGTCATCTGCGTGTCTTATGTTGTTAAGATTGTGGCCGCCAATGCTAAATCCCGGTAGGGTTTCCAAGTCTCTCAGAAAGCCGAAAGTATGGAGTACACCCGAGGATCGAACTCATTAATCAGTCGTAATTAATCTAGCGAGAAAAAACTTAGTAACAGTACACCATGTCGAATTGCTCCATTGTGCGGTAAAATTAACCTCTGACGGGATATATCGCGATAAATGTTTTTGTTTTGCTGGATGTGGAGGGGGGGGATGTTTTTACCCTTACTTAATCTGATGTTGATTCTGACAAGTTGTAGCTAATGATGAAGGCAATGAAAGTAGTGATTAATTAACCTTGACCTGCTAACGGGGTAATCTAGCTAACATGCTGATATAAAATAATAATTGTTCTTGGAAGTAAGATGACAAATTGGAATGCACAAATATTAGAACAATTGTGAAGATTTATTCAACTGTATATGGTAATTTATTTAAGACAGAATTGAATTGTACTTTCGAAGATAAATTATTAGGTTGGTTCAAAAATAATGACGTAATGATGTCGTTTTTTAACGTATTTTTTAACGTCAAAAAAACGACATTATTACGTCATCATTTTTGCACCAACCTAATAATAATATCGTTTCTGGTAGGGACGACTGTCATTTGTTAATAGAATAGTAGCTTCATTCGAGAGAGGAGCGTCAGAAAAGAAAGTTTCATCTATTTTAATGAGGTAAAGACTGGGTCACCAGCCGATCTGTTTCTGTTTCTGTTTCTGTTTCTCTCTCTCTCTCTCTCTCTCTCTTTTCTTTTCCTCTTTTCATTTAAATCTGCATTCGTTTCGTTTTTCTTTAGATTTCTTACTCACCCTCGACTTTTTCTCCTTCACATTTGTTTAAGACTTTTAAATTCTTAATTTTCACGAAGTTATTGTCATTTAGAAAGAATACAGTCAGCTGATATCTCCTGTTCTCTCTCTCATGCATCTATCTATCTATCTATCTATCTATCTATCTATCTATCTATCTATCTATCTATCTATCTATGTCTGTCTATTAGGTTGGTGCAAAAATAATGACGTAATAATGTCGTTTTTTGACGTTAAAAATATGTCAAAAAACGACATTATTACGTCATTATTTTTGCACCAACCTAATATCTATCTCTGTGTGTGTGTGTGTGTGTTTGTGGAGAGAAAGAGATATTGGCTCTCTTATTGTTTCTAAGTTTGTACGTTAGTTTTTGTAGGCAGTAAATCCCTGTTACAGACACCTGCTAAGTCATATTTTATACTTATTCATCACCCACAAAGTCATCCTGTAGTTCACATCGCAACTGTATTGAGCATTCTTTACTTACATTTTCTGAGTGAGAACCTATACTATGGTTTGGTCAGACCAATGGATCACGATGACTTCTGACTTCAGGTGAGCAAAAGTATCGAATACTTTCGTATACCCAATTTCATCCATAAGGCTAAGATTAGCGCTTCGTATGGCTTAATGGCATTTTGACATGGTGCCGGACTCTTCCAGCGTTTCTTTAGGATTTTATAATGAAGAAGTCACCTCCTTGACAAACTAACCATCGTGAGATTAGTTTATGCGGATTCAGGCAAACACATACACACACATATACACGTGTGTGTCTGTATGTGTACGGATAGAAATGTAAAAGTAAGACTGAAACTTGTACATCCTTCCACTTGTATGTATGTATGTATGTATGTGCGTGTGTGTGTGTGTGTGTGTGCATAGGTAAGATGTGAACGAATAGAGTACAATTCCAACGTTTGTAACATTTAATTTAAAAGAGAGTTCAATACAAAGTAGAGCAATATTATTTATTTCAGGATATTACACCGAAACCATGTCAAAATCGCTACACAGTTGCAGTTGTGTTTCAACGCATAACAATGCGTCTCATCAGGCGACTGTAAATTACTGGCGAGTGAACGATTTATTTAGATTCAAAAGAATAATGCAACCTCTTTTTACGAAAAAAGTTAAAAAGTTGGTGTATATGATCTTTTGAACAGAAACAAGCGACAGAATTGTATTAGAGATGCGGATAGCCTTAGATGCTTTCGGCATGGACAAAAGTACAGAAACAGTTAATTAAATCTGTAACAGTGGTGATATACCGGAATACCTAAGAAGATCTGTTTTCATAGCACTGCTTAAGAAGCCAGATGCAAACGAATGTGAAATTCATCGGGCAATCAGTCTAATGAACCATATAACAAAAATCATCCTAATTAAGATGGATAGTGAACAGGAAAAATGAAACCGGAAATACGACAAGAACAATGTGGGTTCCTGAAAGACACTGGAATAAGGAACAAAATATTTAAGCCCAGAATGCTCTCAGGGAAAACAATACAAATGTACAAAGACTTGTGCCGTGTTTTATAGATTATAATGTCAAAAACCTTGACATATTTGGAAAGGATATTAGAATAATCAAGAAGCCATACTGTCAACAAACCACCCGCATAAGTTTTAAAAATGATTTCAGCAGAAATATAAATATTCGGTTGTGCAAAAATAATGACGTAATAATGTCGTTTTTTGACGTATTTTTAACGTCAAAAAACGACATTATTACGTCATTATTTTTGCCCCAACCTAATAGAAACAGAAATGGGTGTAAGATAAACATGTCTTTTCTCACTGGACTTATTCAATCTATAAAACGAGGTGATTCTGACTATTTATTCTGTAACATACAGAATTGTAGTACAAGGCCGGGGAATAAAGTGATTTCCCAAGCGTAGCTAAGATGTGGCACAAGGCCCAAAGTATGGCGTACTCAGTGAGGATCGAACTTACTACTCAGTCGAAACTGATTTAAAAAGTCAATCTTTCTAACCATTACACCACATCGAAGTGTCCAAAGTAAGGTGATTGTGTGTGAATTAGGAAGTCCTTCTTATATACATTATTGGTGGCTCCAGTCTTAACAACATAAGATATGCAGATGACAAAATACGAACACTTCTCCATAAGCTAGTGAAGGAAAGCAAGTAGAAAGAATTAAAATTTAACTAAGAGACGGCAGAATACATGGTTTTTAGCAAAAGGGTTAATCTAAAGTACGAATTGCAAATCGAAGATGCCAAAAATCGAAGAAGAACAAATATTTAAATATCTAGGAAGTGTTTAAACAGAGGATGGAAAATTGCGGCAGTGAAATTCGAAGGCGCGTAGATATAGCCAAAGTGGCATTCTAAAAGCCAAGCAGAGTATTAAAAAAGAGGAAAATTTCACCTGAAACAAAGAAAAGAGTAAATTGTTACGTGATATCTGCTCTCCTATATAACAGTGAGTGCTGGACGATCTCCTCAAAGATGAAGAAACTTGAAACAAGAAAAATGTGCTTTTACAGAAGGATGATGAGGACATCATGAACTGATTATGTGAGCAACGACGAAGTTTTAAATAAAATGAAAAAAAAACGGAAACTTATACTTAAAGCCAAGAAAAGACAGTTGACCTTTCTAGGGTGCATAAGGAAGAAAGAGGGCTTAGAAAATCTGATATTCACTGGATAGATTGAAAGCAGGAGAGAAAGATTAAAATAGCGCATAGCATAACGCATAATGACCTTGAGTAAATAAATGGCTGAATAGGGTTTCGTAGAAATAAATAAAGATAAAATTTATTAAAAGCTACAAATGACAAGCAATTATGAACAGCCAAGGTCCTCTACGTCCTGACCTGACAAGGCCCATAAAGATGAATAATTTGACTTCGCATGGAATATTGTTGTCACATCTGGTCTAGTGTTTCTGCTATGCGTTTCTAAATTCTTGATAACCTCCAAAGAAGAATCTGCAAAGTTATCGGACCTCATCTGGCATCTCGGTTTCAACCATTTTCCTGTCGTCCTAACGTAGCGTCTCTGTTTCTTTTCTACAAATGCTATCATGGTAATTATTGCGATGATCTTTACTCTTTGGTTCCTAGACATTATGAATTTAAGCGTACAACTAGATTGGCGTTAAGTCCCATCATTTTACCGATGAAATGACTTGATTTAACCGTATGTGCTATCCTGTGTTTCTTCTATCATATTTCTCACGTGTGGAACTCACTTCCGGTTTCTTGCTTTGATTCTCAAAATTGACCTTCAAAAATTTAAGTATTTATACTTCTGTCTTCTAAATTCCTGTTCTATTATTGTTCTATCCATTTAGTAGTATTTTTTCTCTATTTGGTCTCTCACTCAATAATCCTTTTTATTTTAGTAGCGAAATTTACGTAAACACACAGATATATATATATATATATATATATATATATATGGAATATGCATACACCTGTGTTCCCCCTCACTAGAATATGATTGGCTGGTGTCCGTCATAAATAGCGACGGACGTGTCGGTACGAGAGTCGAAGAGCTTTAGTATCAGTGCTAAGTCTTTTATGACGCCCATTGGACTACGCCATTGATCTACACTTCTTGCCTGTGACTACGACGCGTATCAGTCGATTACTGCTACCGTATTCTACTTAGTTATAGTAGCCAAAACCACTTACCTACTTCGTTTAAATATATCCCTTTTCGGGACATATCAATACATATATATATATATATATATATATATATATATATATATATATATATATATATATATATATATATATATATGAAGAAAAATATACGGAAAAAACAAACAAAAATCCTTATATGCAATTATGCTGTTTTAATGTTAATATAATATCAACGTCGGACGTTTCGGTCTAATAAACCATCTTCAAGACATATTCATAAAATATAATTAACATTATCAATTTAACATGAATATGTCCTGAAGATGGTTTATTAGACCGAAACGTCCGACGTTGACATTATATTAACATTAAAACAGCATAATTGCATATAAGGATTTTTGTTTGTTTTTTCCGTATATTTTTCTTCATACTGTCGGATCTATATCCATATATTTGCTTACATATATATATATATATATATATATATATATATATATATATATATATATATATGTGTGTGTGGTAACTTCATATACTAAAATATAAAACTTACTTTTTATATGGTGATTTCTTTTGCCTATGAAATTAACCCAACTATTAATCACCCGTAACTTCATTTTATCTTAATCCCATTCAATAAAAAATCCTTATCACTATTTAATAGTAACCAGATTACTTAATCTAGTGCAGAAACAAACAATCACACATATTATCTAAAGGATCATTGCTCATTGCATATATACTTTCGTGTACATCGAATATGCTCGAGAGTAAGTTTCTTAAAAGAAAAACCTCAACATTAACATGTGCAATACTATCATGAGCATATAGCGAATTCAAACCCTCTCCAATACGTTACAACCTCAGCCACCTCGCAGAACCAAAAGTGGGAATCTGTTCATTCGACGTATTTTACAACAGGCGGATTGTAATTAGTTTCGAGTTCCACATCTTGGAATAAAAGAGCGTTGCAGAATAACTGAAACAATGAAAAAAACATTGTAGAATAGGAACTGGGAACATGTTCAGTTAAAATCAAATAGTCTCTCTATGGTGTAGTATCTGTAATATATCGTATACACTTGCGTATCATGCGACTTTTGATAATTTTGAAGGTAATTTTAAGGGGGGCGCATCATACAGGAGTTTTAAAATTAGCGTATGACCAAACTGTATATCCATTTATTGTAGTCAAAAAGTACAGCTATGTTGAAAATAAACATCGCGCGTTACACAAACAGGTTAATTTGCAGTTTAGCACCCACGCTCAGTTCCCATTAAAAATTTCCAAAATACTTACATTTATGTGTAATTGTACATGCTCCAGTGGAATCTGGATTGATAAACTTGATAAAATCTACTATTGTGAGGTTATCGACAGTAAAATTTCGGGTGCATTCGAATCGTAGTCGGTAATCATTACTGGCGTTGTTTGCATACATTTACGTAATGAGGAGTCTTTGAATTCGTTATATGCTCATGATAGCATTGCACATGTTAATACTGACATTTTTCTTTTAAGGAATTTACATCTAATCTTTATTTTTAATTTCTCAAGCATATTCGACGTACTCGAAAGTATATATGCTGCGATCAATGCTCCTTCAGATAATATGTGTCATTTCTGCTTCTTCGCTAGAATAAGTAATTTGGTTACCATTAAATAGTGATTAAGATTTTTTATTGCATGGGATAAGATAAAATTACAGAGATTAATATTCGTGTTAATTTTATGAGCAAATAAGCCTCCATATAAATAGTGCTAATTTGCAAGTTAACCCACAAGCATATACGAAATGTAAATGAATGCACCAAAGTGTTTTTTTTAATATCTACAATGATAATGCTTTTTAGACAAATTTACGTATGAATATGAGAGGCAGACATTATTATTCTCCAGTTAGTTCAGAAATTAGATTATAATACTGATTTTCCTTAATTAGTTATTTATTTAGTACATAGATTAGACCCTCCCAGATAAATAATGGACCATACCGTTTTGATTACGTTTATAGTTAGAAAATATATATATATCAGCGACGCTTTTTTCAGTAAGTTAAAAGAAAGCCTATATAATGAGAAGAAAGAAAGAAAGAAAGAAAGAAAGAAAGAAAGAAAGAGAAAATAGAGTGTGACATCCACTGGCGGTCGCGGTCGCAGCGCCAATATGTGACGTCCTCTGGTCGCGATATGTGACACTGCGCTGTTGGCCCGTGGTCAACTCCCAGTTGCGGCACGAAGCTGTAAGGTTTCTTCCACCAGCGTTTTAGGGTTGACTCTTTGTCACTGCCACCAGCCTGTGTCCCAATCGATTTGGTCGTTCCCGGTTCGATGCCAGCTTTGTCGTTCCCAGCTCACTTCCAACGTCTGGTTACCGAAGTAACTACTTTGATCTCAAATCTAACCTACCCACGTTGTGACTTTGATCTTAGGTAGACGAAATCAATCAGGCGTCGGGCCGTAGCCCAAGCTGAATCCGGGGTAAAGATGATATCGCAAAAGCATAAGTAAAAGAAACAATAAAACAAACTCAAGAGGTTCAAATATGTTGAGAAATAAAAAATTATCTTTATCCGTCTGTTAAATACAGGAGTGTGTTTCTCTCTCAGCCCGTTTCTATGGATTCGTGACACTTGCGTTTCTTAAGCGAGTTTTGGTATCAAGTCGTTCGTCAATATAACTTGCTTTTAATAGGAAGGCTAAGTCGGAAGGACGTGAAATTTCTCGGTCAGCTCCTGCGAGGCAACGGCCTGACTGCAACTGCAACCAACTGCTGGAACTTCTGGAACAAACTAACTAAACAGCTGCCTCGAGACGTTCGTTTATATGGATAACGGCCAAAACCCGGTGTGGGGTCCTGACGTGGTTTGGGTTCCCGATAATTCTCGATTCCCAGCAAGAATTCTCTTTGTTCTTAGGCCACGAATATTAATTACTTCAAATTTTGGAAGATTAATTACTTTCCATTTCGGGGGTTTCTCCCTCGTCTGTGAGGGAAGTTATCCTCCTACTCTTCCTCTCTCACATTGGTATCTCATATCAATCCCTTCAGTGGGTGTTATCAACTTCTCCGTCTTTCTCATACATTCACCTCCGCCTATCACCCATGCTACCACTTGACCAATGATCTCTCGGCAGTGTGGGTGTGGCTAGACTGGCCCTCTTAAAATTATTATCCAGAATTTTGTTTACAAAATACTTTTTTTTTTCTTTTTTTCTTTCGGCCAAAACATTTACAAATCCCAGATTGTCAAATAATTCCTATCACATCTTTCTTTCGAGGACCCCTAAAATTCACTTAGTCGGGTCTCTCTACCGACTCATCAATCACTGTTAAATCCCGACACCTGGTTTCTTCTGCTAAGTCAGCTTTTAGCTGGGATGTCCGTATTTTACCTGAGAATCACATTCTTCATTTTTCTCATGCCTTAAAATCCTCTTATCACCAAATGCCCATTTTCGACGACGCTGTGTCTGACGTCATCAGTTTGAATAAGCAAAAATAATACGATTTTCTTCCTCATGCCAGAATTCTAACACACACCAGATGGCTCCCTTCGTTGGACACAGGAATTAAAATTAAATGATATCTCTGAAAGATAACTAATATCTATTCTCCGCGGTGGTCTCAAGCTGAAATTTTTATGGCCGTATGTGTCAGTTGGCTTTGTCTTTCTTTCTAAGTTATGTTTCTTTTGGTGCGTCACTCCCTTAACATGACATTAATCAGTTTTGACAGAATCTCATATTTCGCTTTTTCTTACGGATATTCAGTCTCGTGCGAAAAATATCTTTCTTCGTAAATAAAAATAAAATCTTTTTTTTACGCCTATCAGTCTATCTTTCGATATAGCTCTTTCTCGCCTTATGTCTTTCTTGTTTTTAATTTCTATGGTTAATTAGTTAGCCAATTACTATAGCTAAATAGCTAAATAGTGTCACAAGAGGAAATGCTAAAATTCTTATGCGTTTAGCGTCTGCTCCAGTGAAATGGAAAAATTATTAATTTTAAATCTTTTTTATTTGTACACTCTCATATTTCTAAATTGTCTGTATTTATATTCAGTATTGCTTAATGTTTAGTTAAAGTTGATAATTTCATATATTTAACTATGCAACATAGGAATTTCCATGAGTATTTTGTAGCCATGGAATTCGAGCGTATTCAGTCCTTAGATTAAGGATTATGATTCAAATAGGAAAACAGTAAAAATTTTCATGGGTACTGCTAATTATTATTATTATTATTATTATTATTATTACGTCCTGGGAATGACGATAAATTACATCCGGCATCAATGCTTCCGATCAGGAGGTTTTGAGGAGCGTGGAACTAATTCTTAATTGCAGTTGTTCCCAGGTCCATCTTAACCTGCATTGTTATCCCCTGTTAGGGTTACAGATATAGGCAAATAGTTGATCCCTAAACTGGAATCAAAACATGATGAATGTACACAAATCTCATTGTAAAAAACTACCAGCAATACATTTTTGTAAAACATAACAAAAATAAAAAATTCCAGCAATAAATTACTGTAGGGAAAAATAAAATATTACCAGCAATACATTTTTATAAAAGAAATTATTAATGCTCCCAAGAAAATTAATTTTCGGCATTAATTGCCCCATAAGGAGTTGATATGTCGATAAACAAACTATTATTATTATTATTATTATTATTATTATTATTATTATTATGGCTGTAATAATATGAGAAAAATTGTCCAAGTATCATTGACATTGAAGTGTAGAGCTCATTCCTTTAAGGGACTCGTTGTGTCTGATCAAATAGATAAAAACAATTGCAACAGGAAAGTGATTATGTTAAAATGTGACCAACGTTTTACAGTTGATGTTTCACTTTGAAAGAAACGTGCTTACCACACTTGACAGAATCTAACTTTAATAACAATCGTGTATAACGTCTTGACGTTTTTCTTGACATTTTCGATGCGCATTATGCCCACGACACACACTGTATACAGGCATAAATGTTTGCTTGTTTATATAGAGATAAATGACCGACTCATTTACAAAGTAATAAACGTGCCTCGTTAGAAAAGCTTGACTTTTGCCGTGAAGATGGAATTGACCTCGCAGACAAGATTTTTACCTGAACCCCAGTACCAAAGTCATTACGAAGGGACATTTTGCAATATTCTCGTGGGATTGTCTAAACAACAGCCGCATTTTCGACAGCATTTGACACGTGGAATTCTTTTCCTTCATTTAAACAAGTGTAGAATAAGAGAAGGCTTCTGTGGTAAAATCAATAGAAATATTGATAGTATGTAGAGGTGTTTTGTTTGCAAAAATGCGTTTTTTTTAAATTCTATTTTATGCTAGTGAAACATTATTTAGTTATTTAAAGAGGAACATCTCCGGCTGCTTCAAAAGATTAATCTTAGTAAGAACGCAATGATCCTTAGATAAAATAAGTTTACTTTTTTTATTGTATGCTATCTTCAAAATTTAAACTTTGCGATAGTCACGTAGTGTATCCATTGGCATCATTGGTACAAAGCATAGAAAAAAGAGGGTAAAATGAAGAAAATAAGATGAAAATAAGAGTTTATATATATATATATATATATATATATATATATATATATATATATATATATATATATACAAAATAAAATGATTTGACAGTTTGTCAATTTGTTGTATGGATTCGCTTTTCCATCCGAGCAGTTTGTACGTATGAGGGAAGGGGTTAATATTTTGCACGTCACTCATATGTTGAAATTGGCTTTGATTGCACTTGTTCCTTGGACGGCATAAAAAAGGAAGAAAGAATGTTGAAAATGAGGAGAAAGAGGGAGAGAAACAGGATAAATAAAACAAATGATAGGAAAGAAAGGATTGGCAAACCATAATAAAGAGAATGAGGAAAAAATAGATAAAGACAGAAAATAATGAAATCAGAAGTATAAGTTTTAAAACTTGGAAATTCATCAACATATTTCAGTGAAACTTTCTCTTTCCAATATGTCTGGTGAGGAAGAATGTTTTCATGGTTTGTAGAACATTATTTCACTTAGAATGCGCAAGAATATTCTTTCCAAATAATTATAATCATACTTCCAATATATGTCAAAAGGCGTTAATATAAAAACCTATTAGTTGAAACTGATGTCAGAAGTATATGGGTTATATAGTGAATGTTAATCATGGTAATTACAAAGAGCATTATACAATGAAAAGTATTCAGAGTAGCCTTAAGATTAGATTTTAAATGTGGTTACGGTAGCAACTACATAGGAAGGACTTCCCAACGTTTAGATTGTAGGATCAGGCAGCATGTCCCATTGCGAGTTCTTAATCCGGATGCCCGTAAGATCCAGTTGGTTAATACTTCCGGGTCAGCGATCACAGAACATTTGATAAATTGCAGGGATTGTGCAAAGGATTTCAGTCCGAATTGGTTTACTGTACTGTCCAGTTCGCACTCTCCATTTCATTTGCGAGCACTTGAGTCTCTGTATATTCGGTCCAGAGAGCCGTCTCTTTGTAAGCTAAGAGAATGTCTCCTTGGGCTTCACGTTATTAGACTCTTGTGTGTATCATACATTCCCCTCACACTACCCCCAAATATTTTTTTTTCTTTGTTTTTTTTTTGTGCTGTGCATATTCGCGCGGTTTGATTTTTTTCCCCTTATACCATTAATCATTTCATTTTTTAATGCTTTAATTGTATGAAGGGTGTTTGTGTGAGTCAATATTGATTGCAATAATTGTTCCCAGTCGACCCTGGTGAGCTTGGGAACGAAACCGGTTGGTCTGTTCTGTAAGTGTTTTTCATCTCTTACTTTTTATTTTTCATGGTGTTGTCATAATGCCTTTAAGAAATAATTTGTATCTATTCCGTGCAATATATATATATATATATATATATATATATATATATATATATATATATAGAGAGAGAGAGAGAGAGAGAGAGAGAGAGAGAGAGAGGGAGTATCATTTGTAGATAGTGTTAATATGATAATCGGCATTACATGCTGATTGCCAATCAGACAATATTAAATCATTGTTGCCCTAAGATTACGTTCAAGTATGAATCAGACTGTCGCTCGATGCCTAGTTTTATATTTACACAAGCTTCGACTCTGATATATATATATATATATATATATTAGTTTTAGTTTTAATTTGGTATGCTATATATATAGCTTAGAGCTCTCGATATCAGAGATAGAACGAATGTAAATAAAAAAGAGCACAATGGAATCAACAACCAACGGTCAAATTCTGCTTCATGCTTAAAGACAATCGTCAGGCCATTACGATTACGTTACGCATGAATTACACTGTTACTGCTGATTGTTAACTTCAATGTCCACTTTTATACACACAGACACTCACAAATATAATATATATATATATATATATATATATATATATATGAATCTGTGTGTGAATATGTACAAATATATATATATAAAAACATGGAATTGTCAGTTAAATAACAGATTCCAGTTTTAAATATATATATTAAGTCAAGTCAATTTCTTCAAATTGTTCATTTTTAAGTTTAACGAACAAAATATATGTGAACTAATCAATCTACTTACTTATAAATCTTGATTTACTTATTCAAATCATTGCAGACAAAAATGATATTGAGGCATCAGAACGTTTCCTTTTTTTATCTGAATTCAGCGACAAATCAATATTATTTTGAATATCCCAAAAGTATCAAATGGATTCCCACATAAATATCTAAAGCCACTCATTGAATTCGAACGGACACTTTCAGTTTTTAAGTGGCTGCTTAGAATCCACAAATCGATAGTTTAGACACTTCACATGGGCCAGACTGACTAGTGTAAGACTCGAACGAAGTTTTCTCTGGGCTTCTTGAGGGTCATTCACCGTGAATCTCACGTGTCGTCAAGTGAAAGAATAAGTTCCAATATATATATATATATATATATATATATATATATATATGGAGTTGGGAGTATTGATATACATTGAAAAATAACTGGCTTTACAAGTTATCATGAGGAAGAAAAAATTAGGCGTTCGTTCATCTATTGATGAGTGCAAAATGATTGCTTTCTCTTTATGTGTTTTTCAGACAATCTTTTTGAGTCCTTATTGATTCTATTCTGTTTATGATTATGATTTCTGTCTGTCTACTTTTACATATTCATAATAGATACATTCATATATATATATATATATATATATATATATATATATATATATATATATATATATGTATGTATGTATATGTCTGTAAAGAATTTAAATATGACTTTCAAAATGACGGAAGGCATTCTTTTAAACGGTCTTTTTCTTCCAATACTTTCACAGAAAGTCACGGTGGAAGGACATTAATGAAAAACTACAAAACTTGACCCAGACAGTTTGTGTGTTAAGCTTCATTTGGTTAACAACCCGGGTTGTGCTTTCAGATATCTTGAAGGAGCGTTTGGGGAGCTGCACAAGGCTTGGTCGGTTAAACATATTCGGTTTTTAGAAACTGTTTACAACACCTTTCATCGACCGACTTTGTACAGACAGAAGGAGAACTTTCATAGTTCTCTGTCTCATGGGTAGTTTTTGAGTAATATTCTTTAAGTTTTCTACTCAGTAAGCTTATTTACCGCTCCATCGGCCGTGTAGTTTTTTTCAATTTCGCTCTTTTGTCGTTCCATCAAAACCTTTTGAAGAAGTGATGGACAGAAAACATACCTTTAAAATAATGCTTCATTTTCAAATATATATATATATATATATATATATATATATATATATATATATATATATATATATATATATATACGTGCGTGTGCGTGTGTCTGTGTGCGTGTGTGTAGCGAGAAAGAGAAAATGCTATGTTTATGTATTTATTGACTTTTACCCGAGAAAGTTAATGTCTCAATGTTTGTTTTAGAAATTCCCAGGAAACTCACTCATAATGAAAACTAAAAAGATTGCGCGCACACAATAGTCAAACTCTTCTCTTCTATACAAGTTCTAGTGTTCCTCTTAATGAATGTCTCTGATATTCAAACGCTTTTCGTCAACCTATTCCAGTTTCAGTAAACTCTTTATACGTTTGACAAAATCAAATTCATAACATCTGATTATGACCAGTTATTAAAATATATGCTATGAAATCGTCATTAAAGCTGAGCTTCAAACAACATCAGTATAAAATAGTTTTTTTTTCGCTGATATGAAGTCATAAGATATTGAATCATTTTTAGATACGCAATTTGATTATGTATCTAAGTAATTAGATGGTAATTTTTCAAAACTTTGACCAAAATCCACATAGTTATTTATTTTTTCACCACGAATTTTTAAGGCTTAAATTAGAAATATATGTTCATGAAAATGGCCTTTTGTTATTCCTAGGTGTGGTTCCCAAAAAGAAATATGCCACATTATCATGATGGTGTTGTCATACGTATTTTACTTCACTGTTTTGCTGTTCATTATATCGAATTCGTTAGTTCTACTGTAATGACGTTTAACATGCATAGGTAATTGGAAAATGTAACTATAGTAAATCTTAAACTAAAATGTAAATATTAAAAAAAAAAAACCGAGGTAGATATCCCGGCAGTCTTTCATGGTGTGGAATGTGACTACTGTGTCCTTGTATTCTGGAAACTCGCCGCGTACCGGCAAACGATGTCTAGCGTACCGGCACCGGTACGCGTACCACATTTTGAGTTGCACTGTAATGTAGAGAACAGATTTCTTTTTCTTGTTATCTTTGTCTAAAATGTATTTTTTCAAGAATCCAAGTTCTTGATCCACTCAGTGACCCTCTTTGTCAGTGTCGTTCGACATTTTCTTATGAGATCCACTTAATTTAGTTGACAACTGTCTGAAAGAATTTCTGTAATATCTTTCAGAATTTTCCATTTAACAAGAAACTGATATTGTTACAAAAGCAAATTAAACGATTTTCTTTGTGATAATAGATTGGTGATTTATATCACTGTTGTAACCTAGGGAAAGTTACTGAATAGAATAATCAAACGAAGGTTGGTAATGAACGATAATAAGTAGGACACGAACAACACATATAAGATTCGCCAGCGGCGCGTAGAAGTAGTAGTCAACTGCTAGAAGTGAATTCCACAATAATTCTCCAACTGCAGGATAACTACCAACCGCCCCATGCGGTCAGATGTGGCACAAGGCCGAATTTAATGTGGGGTATCCGAAACCGTAGGCTCGGCAAAAAATTCTCCGCAAACCTCATATAAAAAAACGGGGTTGGGTAGCTGTTTCCTGAGACGAGACTCTACCCTTCGACATAGCCTCGACTGGAGATCCTCTCTGCGCGGAGGCAGAGAGTTTGACCAAAACAGCTGAAGACGAATCTTCAAATGCAGACCAACATAGAGTATTTACTATTGTATTTGTGAATGGGAACATTATTGTCCGTAGGTATGCTATAACAGTGACTTTAGCCAGTGTTTGTAATCCATATTCTCATTAGTGTCAGTTTAAACTGACCTCATCTTTTTCCATAGAAATCAACCATAATTAAAAACTATAATTCTAGAACGCGAAAAGTTAATTAAAATTTTAAAAAAATAAGGGACATAAAAACAGTCACAATATACGGAATAAAAGAAGTTGTCAGTTTAAATTGAATCAAAAATATGAATCTTTTCTCTCTGTTTACATTTAGTACGTTAGCTTCTTCAAATATTTCCTTGCTTCTCAATGCACCTTTTTGTTATTTATTACTCTTTTAAATATCAGCTTTTAATGACATTTCTAAAGTAACCCTTTCATGTTTTTTATTGTTCCTGTCTTGCCAATGTTTTCGATTTCCTTTTTAATTTTTCTATGATCCTTTTCCAATTTCTCGCAATTTTCAATACTGCGTTCCTAACTTTTGAGGTTATATCTTTTTTATACCTCGTGGAAATCTTTATATGTCTGATATTAAAATAAATAAATATCAGTAATTATACTATTCTAAAGATTTATTCAAAATATCAGAAGCCATGCTTGAATAGTCTTAACCCAGCCTTATTCAAATGATGTGTTTTGTTACCCCAAAATTATTCGTAATTCTTAGTCGGCAACTGGTTTCTTTTGCTCTCTGTCATTACTCTTCTGACTCACTCAGGAGGGCGGCACAGTTGCGGCACAGTTGTGGCTCAGTTGTCGTGGGAGGCAGACTATTCATTTTCGGTAATCCGAAGTGACAAACGCTAGTTTAATATTAAAAATCATACATCACCAATGTAGTATTGTAAGTATTTCTATCCCTAACTGATATTTTAAGTAGACATTCACTTGGTATACCCTGTTATTTCTTTCGTTTGTATTGTAATTCTTAGGTCATTATTCTACAATCCTTACGTCAGCAGCTAGTATAGGAAATAAGAATAAACCTCTGTCGTGATTTTTGAATCTGTGTCACTTGTTACAAGGAGCTACCGAGTCTTTTAAAATGTCTTCGCAGTCGGGATCGATAAAATATGCATTGAATTATTTTTCTTTCCTATTTTTTTTTGTTTTTTGGCCTTTAGAGTTTTCTTATTCTACATTTGTCCCCTTGTCATTGACAAGTTCCAGCTGGCATCACTATTCATTCATTGCTGTATAATTGTTGAACTTTTTCACCTTTTGGGTGAACTCCAAAAGATAAGTAGCGTATTAACTCTACTTAGCTTTTGGAGTTCATCCAGAACAATTTCGTTAGAAACAAAGAAAAGAGTACTGAACTGTAAAACAACATCAGTCCTTCTATACTGCAGTAAATGCTTGCCAATCTCCTCAAAGATTAATAAGAAACCTGGAGTGACAGAAATAAGGTTCTACTGATAATATTAGGTTGGTGCAAAAATAATGACGTAATAATGTCGTTTTTTGACGTTAAAAATACGTCAAAAAACAACATTATTACGGCATTATTTTTGCACCAACCTAATATGTGAACAACAATAAAGATTTCGTGAAAAATGGAACAAAAAGAAACTTATACTTAGCATCAGGAAGAGACAGTTTAAATTTCTGGCGCACATAATGAGGAAAGAGGCATTGGAAAATCTGATACTCATAGGGCAGATTGAAGGAAAGCGGGACAAATGAAAATAACACATAATCTACTTAAGGGAATTGAGTAACTCGATGGCGAAACAAGACATAGGAGAATTAACAAAAGGACAAAATTTATTAAGAGCTACAGAGGACAGGAAATTCTGAAGGGAAACGGCATGTAAAAACAGGAAGAATTTATAGTCTATAGTTGATTTTATTGATCGATTTGTTTTTTACAGCTTATCAAGCTTTTGCAGGTTATTTAATGCTAGATATTATTTTCATATTTAAAAACAATTATTGGAGATAATTATGATTTTTATCGATATAATTTCTACTACTCGGAGATGGTGGGGAAAAGAGTTGCATTCACACATTTCCCTAAGGTATTTGCGTGTAAATAAATATAACGAACCTGACACGAATTGAAACTCGACTCTCCAATTTTGAACCTTTTTTCATTAAATCAAACGCACGTCCAAGCTTACAGCACCTGCTATACCCAAGTAGTCACCAGTTTAGGTACTGATCAAGCTCGATGTTGCTTAACTACTGGGATCGTACCGGAACTGGTATTTTAAATTTTTTATGACCGTAAACCTGATTTAGGTAAGGATTTCTTAGGCAGAAAACCAGAGGCTTATTGTTGATGAAAATGTGAATGCAATACAGAAAAGGAACTTAATGACGAGGCCGCGTTAAGTACCGAAGATACCCCATAATTTCCCTTGATTGTTTACTCGTTGCCTAATTAGGATTCTAGTATTTTTAACGAAGATAATTGAACAATGAATTTGCAGCAAATAACGACAGACCCCTGGGATATCATACCTGACGGAAGAAAGTATTTTCCAGAAATTTTTCTTGTCTGTATTTCGATTAAAATCTCTTATTTTTTTCATTAAAATATTTCTAAAATAAAAGAAACACGTGTTTATCATTTTGGTTTTAATTTACTGTAAAGAACAGATACTTCATGGAAAATAAATCCAAATGGAATCAGTCATTTATTAAAAAATAAATACTGCATAATTATTAAACAATATTTATTGATGTTAGCTAAGTATGGTACAAGGCTACTAGAGTAGAGATCCTAATATAAACCGAACTAACACCGGTAGGAATAGTTTGCTACACAATTTTTTATAATCTGTGGTAGCTTGGCAGAAGTCATATTTTTTTGACATGCTGCTTTTCTAAGCGTAGCTTAGGTGTGGCACAAGGCCAAAAGTATGATGCACCCAGTGAGAATCGAACTCATTGTTCAGTAATTATTGATCGAGCGAGGTAAGCTTGCTAATAACCAAGTCGAAATGCCCATATCTTTTTTATATGATTCGGAAATTAATTAATTCAGACAGTCTTGCCATGAGAATATACGAAACGTATGTGCTGTGCATAATTATCTAGACTGATCTTTTTTCATTGGATTCTCGAACTCCGATGCTGAGAATCCAGATCAAGTTGTGTAAGCGTTGTGCGTCTATAAACAGTCTTCCAGGAACCGTCACGTTTTCCGGAATTAGCAAAGTCTGTCTTAAACAACCGTAATCCGTTATTCTCGTACATCGAACGGGCAACAATAAAAAGTTTAGGGCGGTGTATCTTTTCCGTTAATTACGCAAAGACACCAATCAGAGAATCCTTTTTACCTAATGTAATTAACAGTGAAATCTAAAGGAGCATTGGGATAGTGAAAGGTGAATTCTAAAATCTAAGCAGAGTACGAAGAATCAGAAAAATTTCGTTAGAAACAAAGAAAAGGGTACTGAAATGTTACGTGATATCAGTCCTATGCGACAGTTAATGCTGGACAATGACTTCATCTTGAAGAAGAAACTTGAAGAAGGAGAAATATGAGGAGGGAGGAAGTTTAAGAGAAAATAGAAACAAAAAGGACACTTATACTTAACATTTAGGAAAAGAGGGTTCAAATTTGTAGGGCAGGAAAAAAAGAAGTGCTTGGAATATCTGGTCCTCGTAGGATAGATCAAAGAAAGGCGAACAACGCATAAGTTCGAGTTTGAATAAATGGATGGCGGAACAATGTTTAGGAGAGATAACAAAGAGAAAAGACTAAATTTATAAGCAGATACGAAAGGCAGGAAATTATGGCGAGCCATCATCGCCTACGTCTTGAAGTTACACGGGACATAAGAAGAATTAAAATGCTAACTGCGCAGAAATTATAACAAATGCATATATATATATATAACAATTATAACAATTATAACAAATGCATATATATATATATATATATATATATATATATATATATATATATATATATATATATATATATATATTACATTACATAAAACTAGGTCATGAAGATCAACACCCTGGAGCGACATATATATATATATATATATATATATATATATATATATATATATATATATATATATATATTACATGACATAAAAATAGGTCATGAAGATCAACACCCAGGAGCGACAGTCTGTCTCACGCTTAAACTCAACCATCCTGGCCTGAAAGATGAAACAGACTGTCAGCCCTGTGTCCTGACAACAGTCACCACTTTTATATTTACATAGGTTCTATCCTTGATATTAAGCAATTTAACCCATAGATATAGCATACCTTAAAAGTATATTTTTATCATATATATATATATATATATATATATATATATATATATATATATATATATATATATATATATATATATATGTATGTATAATTAGGAGATCAGCCAATTACGTTAGTTTGGTTTTAGCATTCGATACCCTCAGCCGATATAGGCCAAATGATTTCCTAACAAAAGGTTAAAACCAAGGTAGCGTGATTATCTGATTGCATAACTTTTTAAATTTAAAAGCTCCGCATGTTAAACTTTTATTCATGAGTTTCTTTATATGTGTATTGAGCACTTTTTAAATACAACTGGTCATATTCAATTCTGACCAATACCTGCTTATATATATATATATATATATATATATATATATATATATATATATCACACAGATCTTCATGAATAAATTGTGCACTGTTGCCGCCTGCTGGCGTTCGTTTCCATTTGTATACAATACATTCAAATTTCCCATCTTTCCTGAGCCGATAGGTTAGAGGTAGGACCTCTGAGTGATGCCAAATCAGCAGGGTCTCCATTCCGTCTTGAATCAACCAGATGTCTAGCCCCAATGATGAGCTGTGATACAGCGAAACAGAGCTGTATGTGGATGACTTTATATATATATATATATATATATATATATATATATATATATATATATATATATTATATCAAATACTGTTGTGAGTCCTAGGGGTTTGCTATATTGATTCTTCCCCTTTTTCCATATCAAACCATAACTGAATCAAACAGCAATATTAAACCCAGTTTTTCCAAAACAAAAATAGATCCCATAGTCTATGTCTCCTATATTAATATAAATGTTTTACATTTGAACCCTTCAGAAGAATAACTCCATCTTCAAAAGTTCAAACCTGAGAAAAAATGGTCCAAATTCAATGTATTTCATTTCAAGAATACATGTTAGATTGACACTCGCCTCTGTTAATTATTTTTCCCATGATACTCCAGCTGAAACTATTCAAACATACCACTGACTAACATATGTAAATAGTTATGCAAAAGAACGTATTCCTCTTCGGTGTTCACGCTGCGTATATTTCCATACATTCTATCTGGGATATTCAGTACTTTTACCCTGTAAATATAGGATACCTCATAACTTTATTTTATCATACACACACACACACACACACACACACACACACACACACACATATATATATATATATATATATATATATATATATATATGTATTCACGCGTCTATATAACATTGCTTTTTCCTTAATTCACTTTTCTTGTTGCTTATTTCACACATCTTGCCTGTATTTCTACACGCCATTAGCTTCCTATCTGTATATTCTCGATATATTTACTTTGTGTTTGTTTCTCTCTAAATAGATACATTTTATTTCCAAGAACTTTAATTTCCATTTGTCCATTTATTCATCAATTTCTTCCTTTAGCGATTCCGTTTTTTATATTTAGCCATTAATTTTATCATCTCGTTCTTGCATAAAATGTACCCATTCCAATTAAAAATTACGAAAATACTTAACCATTGTTTGACGGTTCGAGTGAAACCTACTGACGAGCAGACCTAACGATTCCAAAAAGACATCAATTAGCTAAGTAACATATTTTATATATGTATTAATTCTATATATATATATATATATATATATGTGTGTGTGTGTGTGTGTGTGTGTGTGTGTGTGTGTGTGTGTGTGTGTGTGTGTATTATACAGCATAAAAAATACGTCGAAGTAATTAGCAATTTATATTTGGACTAACAGATTGTCGGGAAAAATAACGATTAATGAAGCTGTAATATTCAAGAAATCAAGAAATCAATAAAACTTTAATGAACTTATCTCACTTGACCGACTCCAGATCATCGCTTAAAAAAGCTCGAGAATTTTATAGCAAACTCTGGAATCGGTTACTTGAAATAAATCCACATTACTTTTTTTTTGTTTCAATATGAATATGTGAATACTTGCTGACTATGTATATATGTACGTTCGTAAGTACGCGTATGTAATGCATATTTAGTCAGAAACAATCCAATTTACCAGTCTTCATCAAATTCAGTAAAAAAATTATGTTTAATGTATTTGTATTTTCTATTAAATTACTGGACAACTAGATCGAAATTAGGAGAATATAACCAAAGTACATTTATCTGTATACAAACACACACACGCGCGCACACACACTCTCTCTCAGACACGCGCACACACATACACACACATATATATGTATATATATAACGAAGTGATTTCATCACGCATAAATGTATGTGTGCGTGTTTGTGTGTGTGTGTGCCTGTGCGTGTCTGTGCTCGCGCCTGTGTGTATCAAGGAGTGGGGAAAAATGTTTAGCCCATTCCACTTCATAATATATATATATATATATATATAATATATATATATATATATATATATACATACATATATATATATACATATATATATACATATATATATACATATATACATATATATATATATATATATATACACACATATATATATATATATATATATATATATATATATATATATATATATATATATATATATATATATAATGGAGTATGTCTTACATTACTCTGAGAGTCGCGTGCCGAAAGTATTCGTTCTATGCTGATAATGTCTTTTGGGAGATGGGTTTGCTCGATTTAAATATCAGGAATATTTCGTAATAATAGAAACTCTAAGGTAGAAATAAACTTTGCAGAATAGTTTATTCATAAATAATTCATTCATCTGTATTCTATTTATTTTCTTATGATTGGATATATTAATGCGTGGTTGATTCCGGTTTTTTCAGTACAAATCTATTTGGCTTTCACCAAAGTGTACCGTTATAGAGACGCTATGAATTTCTGAAATCCCAGCGCTATCCGCCACGGAGTAAACGATTCCAGTTTGGTTTCAGTTCTTTTTAGATTTTGTTCTTCAAACAAATATAGCTATTTTTAAATGCTGTTTTCTCTCCCTCATTTTTTAATTAATTCTTTTTTTTAAAAGCAGGTTGGCATTTCACAAATTATATAACGTTTAAACAAAACCATTTTGAAGAAAAGATGGGCAACTTTGATTCTGCATTGTACTTCTTATTTATGAGTGGGTGAACTTTTTTTTTAAAATCATTATCTCCCATGCAGTAGAAACCACTACGACACAAGGGGTTACATGGTGCGGAAGAATTAGGAACAGGGATATTAAAAATGAGCAGGAAGAAGAAAGAGTAATCAAGAGGACAGTAGATAGCGAGACATCACATTTACATTTTTGCAGATTAAAGTTGGCCGGAAAGCATGGAACGGGAAGGGAGTTCCACAAGTGAGAAGTGAGAGAAAAGAAACTGTTAGCATAGAATTTATGACTACATCTAGCCAACTCAACTCTAAATTGATGACTCCAACTCCAACTCCAACCCAGTACTGTGCTTACACCAATAAAATTTGCATCCATTATATATACTCACAGACGTTTTCCACACTTATAGATTAAAATCCATTTAAAAGGTCAATAAAAGTAAATTCAGATTTTATAAATTTTATAATATTAGAAAGTAAAAAATGTAGTTTTATATTCTAATATTATTTTCGACGAATAAATCTTTGAAAAGTGGAGATATTTATGCAAGAAAAGTCGATTGAAAATTAAATTTGTATTCTTGATAGAAACATATTTTAAAAATCTATTGAAATTCAATCACTCATTTAGATTTAATAACACTTTCTGTGCGTATTAAATTCCTGATAGAACGTTTTATAAAATGGCAAAAAAACTTTCCTTTTATGTAAATAGACGTCTTCAGCGCATAGGAAAATTCATTAAAATACTACTGTAAATGTCACCATGTAATTTCTTGGATTAAAGTTGAAAATTTATAAAAAACTTAAAATATCAAATATTGCTTTGGCTGGTATTTTTTCAATTTTATTTAATTTGTAGATTATTCTACTGTTATGTAAATGGAAAAATATCAAACTAACATTCCTTGGTAAATGCTTCCAATTAATCGAATTTTAATTCAAATTTGATTACATAAATATTTTAAATACTTTTTAATTAACACGTGACAAAATTCATAGTTGATTCTATAAAACTTGCATGTGATGTTGACTTTCACTGGAACATCTCTAAGTATGAAATGATAGCACATTGATGGAGACTCCCTTGTCACTACTGTTTTTTTTTTCATATCTCTGATATGACGTAATGTAATCTTGAGAATTTGTAAATAAGTTTACTGCTTCCCAAAGATGACGCAAAAAGTCATCTCACCCCAGAGATACACAAGGGCCTAAAATTATTCCCTAAGTAGAAACAATTCTCAATATTGATTAGTCAATATCCTCCTCGCGTCAGTTTTAACTGATGCTTTTTAACTTTCCATACAGTGTAACCATTTACCATAAAGTTCGTATGTTTTTTTTTTGTTTTTTTTTCAGATGAAAACATGGAATTTTTCGAACTTATATTAATTAAATTTTCACTTTTCAAAAGTAAAGTTTATAATTAGAATTTAGATATACAGTATCAATAGGATATGTGTGAAATATGACCGACTTGTATTTAATTGCAGAGGACTAGTAATTCAAAATAGAAGAACAATACCAATGGATAGAATTGAGTAGGCAAATAAATCATTTAGGTCATCTATATATAAGATTCTGTGACTTATGTTCGTCTTTCCGTCTGTCCATCCGTTCGTTCGTTTGTCACACCCTCTAAAATAGCCATATATTGACCAATCGAAACCAAAATGTGGAGGAAAGTGCATTCAGGTAAGAAGGTACAAATTGCAGTTGGTTTTACAAGAGTGCATCGCTTAGTACAATAACTTTTCATTCATTTCTTTGGAAAAATTAAAAGTTTTATTATTCAACATACAAAACATTGTAAAACTATTTTAAAAACAATCTAATAATTAAAATAGCAAATACTCATTTGATAAAAATGCAATATTGTTTTTTTGCACATCTTTTAAGTTTTTTATATACAAGAATCCAGTTTCCAATTGGCCCTGCGCTTGCGAGAACTATAAACAAATCCCGAGGCCAAACGCTTCAAAATATTGGAATTTGCCCCCAGAAAGAAATACTTATGCATAGTAGGTGTATGTTGCATGCTTAAGAGTAAAAAATCCTAAGAATTTATTCTTCGCTATTAAAAGGGAAAAATTTTTTTTTTTTAAATATTGTTTACCACGAAGTCCTATATAATTAAATTAAAAAATTATGAAACCACAAAGTAGGGTTTTTTATTAAAGTATATTTCCAAACAAATCAACGTATTCAAATTTCATCGAATGGTTTTCGAAATTGAACGAAACATAGAGTTTGTAAATCTCGACAAAAATGTTAGCGATAATTTCAACAATGTTAAATGGTGTGAAGATTTCAACATGCATTAGCTTGTTTCAAAAACATTCTAGTTAATTAAAATTGTCGGCTACAAATACCTTGAAGCATGTGAATGAATAAAGGAGATGAAAATGAAGAAAATAAGATATCCAAGGAATAAGAAAGATATTACAAAAACAAAACAAACTAAGCAACAGATATTTATTAAATGAGCTTAACCCAATGGGGTGTTAATAGTAAGGAAGTTAGGATTATTTCTTTGATGGACGAAAGAAGATTGATGGGAAAGGGGACTAACAAACCCCAGGTCCTGATTTTTGGAATTATTATGAGTCTGCAAGTAACGGCAGCGATAAGGTCCGTATGAATACTGTAAAAGTTTGGGGAGATTTATGGAAACATACCTTCACTGGTTTGATTATATGAATACATGAACTGAGTGGGCAGCATGATCAGAAGTTGAGAAGATTGTTGTTGTTTTTTTTTTTAAGTTAAAATAGGAAGAAGCCAGTGCACATGGAGATATTTGTAAAAAAAAAAATGAAATTGGAGACCGTTTGAGAGGATTGAGATACTCGAACAAAACTTATTTCTGATTCGGCCACACTTGCAAGATTAAGCGCTGCTTTTATCAAAATCTATTACACAAATTTGGCTGTGATACATTTGCGCTGTATACCAAGGTCAAATTGTGTGTCTTGATGGGCACTAAGTTTACGTACTGCGCTCTCGATAAATAATAATAATAATAATAATAATAATAATAATAACTGGTATGAACACCGCCCAGATCAGGTTACGGAGATAGGACCTGTTACAATTCTATGGGACTACACAATACACACTGACAGAACAATCAAAGCCAACAGCCCAGATATTGTTATTAAAGACCACAAACAAGAAACGTGCCTCCTTATTGATATGGCAGTCCCTGCTGACTGAAATGTATCTTTAAATATATTCAAAAAGCTGTCAAAATACAAGGACCTTGAAATAGAAATCTCGAAAATGTGGCATATGGGAATATCAACAATCCCTGTTGTAGTTGGAGCCCTAGGACTGGTTGGAAAAGATTGCAGTAGACTAATTGAAGGGATTCCTGGAAATCCATGCCTCAAGGAGATACAAACAATTGTTCTGACAAGTACAGCCCACACTTTACGAAGAGCTTTATCTATGTAATTTTTTTTTTTTTTATGTCAGTGGAAAGTGTCATGATGCCATTTCTAACCTTAGGTCCCTGGGCGGGACCCGGAAAGATTGGGGTAAACCCCAGACATCAAAGAAAATAAAAAAAATAATAATAATAACTGCATGGCAGTTTCTGCAGACGGTAATGTATCTTTGATGGTTTAAGAAAAAAAAAACAATTAAAATACAAGGAACTGGAATTGGTAATGTTAAAAATGTGAGACATGAAGACATCAGCAATTTCAGTTGTGGTTGGGGCTCTGTGTTTTATTTAAAAATGTTCTGATGGACTTGTTGAAGCGATTCCTGGTAGAATCATACGTTAAAGAAATACAACAAATGTTCTCTCAAGTACAGCTCACATACTACGAAGGCATCTATCTCTGTAAAATGTGTGTTTTATTTTTATAAAAATATTCAATGGAAAGTGTCATGATGCCATTTCTGATCATAGGTCTTTGGTTGAGATTTGGAAGGAAATGAGTATTCAACAAAAATCCAAGGAAATAATAATAATAATAATAATAATAATAATAATAATAATAATAATAATAATAATAATAATAATAATAACGAATTCAAAATGTAATTTAAAATGGGCGCAGAAATGCAAGTACAGCACAATACACCGGCTGAAACTGCAAAATAATTTAAAAAGACAGCAAAGACAAATGCAACCGAACAGATACAAAAGCGATGACAAGATAAACCGCTTCATGACCAATACTCTGCACGTACCAAACAAGCTGACGTAGACAAAACCCGTACCCATCAGTGGCTACGTAGTGCAGAGTTGAAAGCTGAAACTGGAGGTTTTATCCTTGCTGCACAGGACCAATGCTTACTAACTAGGAATTATCAAGGACATATACTAAAATATTGTGTCAGCCCAAAATGCAGATTCTGTGATAAATATCCAGAAACGATTGATCATCTTGTATCAGGTTACACGATATTGGCATCCAGTGAATATAAAACCCGGCATGACAGAGGGGGCCAATATCTGCACTGGAAAATCTGCAACTTCCACGGGAAGGAAACTGAAAGAAAATGGTATGAACACCACCCAGACCCGGTTACAGAGATAGGACCTGTTATAATTCTATGGGACTATACAATACACACTGACAGAACAATCAAACCCAACCGCTCAGACATTGTTATTAAAGACCACAAATAAAAAAAAGTAAGGAAATGTGTAAACGCCAGAAATCAAAGAAAATAATAAAAAAAATAATAATCCTGTAGAACTCAGGGTTAATGTAATGAAAATTATGATGTATAATTAACTTTGTTTCAGAACTAAGATAATTGTGGGGATATGAAACTGACAGTCGTGTCGCGTGTTATCGGGACACTAGGTAAAGACAAAAGTGGCAGGTGAAGAATATAGAAGAAAATGCAAATCAGGAGAAAGTTAAAAACATATTTCTAAAAAAAAATAAATACAATATTATGTGCATTGCTGAACATTGCTCTGATTTCAGTCACTGAATATTGATATAGTAAAAGCAGATTTTTTTTCTTGGACCACATGCAACATAAAGCAGAGGAAACAAACTTCAGATGTCGCATAGAGTAAATATTCGTGTTTTACACACACGTTATTCCGCAGTATAGGTTTAAACTGAAACATTAATCAATAGCTACTCTGGGAATTTTCATTTTTCAAAAATGTTTGTATCTCAAGGTTACATATTTACAATATATATATATATATATATATATATATATATATATATATATATATATATATATATATATGTGTGTGTGTGTGTGTGTATATATATATATATATATATTTTTTTTTTTTGAAAATAAATTCATTCAATTCTTTCGTTTAAAGTTCGTGATGAAGATTAATTTTTATTTTCTTGCTAATTCTCCACAATTTGATAATTATGATAAATCTAAATAAATAAAGGCATATAACTAAATAAAGTTAAACTTTAAAATGAAAGTTGGATCTTTTAAAGCAAAAAATGCTTTGCTTCAAAATTGAAAGAAATTGTATATACTAAAGAACTGAGTAAACTCTAAGGAAAAATATTTTAAAATGCTGAAATGAAGCCTTTTGGCACAATTTGGATTTAAAATGTTAAATGAACGTTAAACAGAAGAAATAAAGTTCTATCGTTCAAATGACTTGTCAATGAGGCAACCTATGAAAAGGTTTCAATTAGAAGTTGTGAAAAAGTATGAATGGCGACTTTGAAAATTGGTGTAATTTAGTGAATGAAACGCCCAGATTATAAACTATTTTAAAAGGTTGCTACTATTAAAAACTTACAATCAAAAATGTGACACGAGTTTAGTTGGCTCTGGCTTCGATCCTAAAAAATCCAGGCTTTTCAAGCTGACTTGTCTTACTGAAAAAAGTGTGTTGCAGTCTACCAATACGCAATTATTACATAAACTATTCTGGAGAACAATAAATAATTTACACTATTTATATTCAAACTAATTTTTATTGTTCTTATCACAGCGTTTCGACTATTGTTCCTTCAGTCCTTCCTCCGTTCACTGCTTACATCTGTAAACGCGAATGCTTATTATTTTCTTGGGTTTCTGTTGTATACACATTTCTTACCCGGTTACAACCAGCGACCTGAGGTCTGAAATGACTTCAAAACATTTTCTACTGATCATTTTTTTAAAATTAGAGATCAGACATGTTTTACATAGATAAAACTCTTTGTAATGTATTACCAGGAATCTCTTCAATGAGTCTATCAGAACTTATCGAAAACGGTCAATCCATGGGTTCCAATTAAACAGGAATTATTTATGTCTTCATGTGCCACATTTTTATGATTTCCATTTCAAGATCCTTGTATTTTGATTGTTTCTTTTTGAAAATCTCAAAGATACATTACAATCTGCAGGTACTTCCATGTCAATAAGAAAGCAAATTCGGTTCTTGTGTTTTTTGATTAAGATGTCTAGGCGAATAGATTTTATTGGTCTGTATATGCGTATTGTAAAGTCCCATAAAATTGTTACAAGTCCTGTCTCTGTAACCAGGTCTGGGTTACAGAAACTAGTTCCTTACAGCTTTCCTCCCTTAAAAGTTGTATATTTTCCAGTGCAGATATTGACCCATTATACCATGTAAAGATTTATATTCAGTAGGTGCTACAACTCTGAAACCTGGTACAAGAAGGTCAATTGTTTCTACATATTTATCACAGAATCTTCAGTTGGGCTAACACAGTTTTTTAGTATGTCTTTGGCAAATTCTAGTTAGCAAGCATTAATCCTGTGTGGTAATAATTAAACCTTCGGTTTCAGCTTTTAACCTTGCACTACGTAACCAAAAATATGTACGAGGTTCGTCAACATATGATTGTTTGGTACAAACAGAGTATTGACTATGAGGGGCTTATCTTGCCAATTATTATTATTATTGTTTTTATTTTATTTGCTTTCTGGCGTTTACACATTTCTTTCCGGGTCCCACCCAGGGACCTAAGGTTAGAAATGGCATCATGACACTTTCCACTGACAAAAAAAAAAAAAAAAAAAAAATTACATAGATAAAGCCCTTCGTAAAGTGTGGGCTGTAGTTGTCAGAACAATTTTTGGTATCTCCTTGAGGCATGGATTTCCAGGAATCCCTTCAATTAGTCTACTGCAATCTTTTCCAACCAGTCCTAGGATTGTTGTTCCCATATGCCACATTTTCGAGATTTCTATTTCAAGGTCCTTGTATTTTGACAGCTTTTTGAATATATTCAAAGATACATTGCAGTCAGCAGAGACTGCCATATCAATAAGAAGGCACTTTTTTTATTTGTGGTATTTAATAACAATGCCTGGGCGGTTGGATTTGATTGTTCTGTCAGTGTGTATTGTATAGTCCCATAGAATTGTAACAGGTCCTATTTCCGTAACCAGGTCTGGGTGGTGTTCATACCAGTATCTTTCAGTTTCCTTCCCGTAGAAGTTGCAGATTTCCCAGTGCAGATATTGGCCCACTCTGTCATGCCGAGTTTTATATTCAGTGGGTGCCAATGTCGTGCAACCTGACACAAGATTATCAATTGTTTTTGGATATTTATGACAGAATCTGCATTTTGGGCTGACACAATATTTTAGCACATCTGCTTGATAATTCCTAGTTATCAAGCATTGGTCCTGTTCAGCAAGGATAAAACCTTCAGTTTTAGCTTTCAACCCTACACTACGAAGCCACTGATGGGTACGGATTTGTCTACGTTATTATTATTATTATTATTATTATTATTATTATTATTATTATTATTATTATTATTATCAATGCTACCTAATGAAAAACAAAACAAAAAAACATTTGTAGGCTATTGAATTATCGTGTCTGTTCTTAGTTTTAGTCAAATTTGAAAAGAAAGTAATAGGCACTATATGTCAAGTCTTTCTTCTTTCATTTTAAAGAATACCTAACGACGTCATCTCTAAAAGACTGAAAATTTAGGAAATCATAGGTATTTCCTTAGAAATCTAAATGTAAAAAAAGTTCTACTAATATTTTTACCAGGTACATTCACTTAGTGGAACAAAGCCTGGAAATATATGTCTATATTTCTGAGATGAGGGATTATGTACACTAATTACATTATTCGGACTATTGTCCTCATCTTTGTCGCCATATTTATTACAAAGTTTCGGTCGTTGTAAGCTCCGGTCTTCTTTAGGTGGTTGGAATGTCGAACTGAACCCTATATTTCGCTCACTATGGTAGACTGTTCTAGTAAATATTGCAATATGAGCACTGGTATGATATTATTACCGTGGATAAAGGTGTTAGTTATATCCAGTGAGAGGACACAAAGAGTTTGAGTTCAATACACGGTTAAGGCAGTGAGAACTTTCAGAGGGAAATTGAGTGGCTCCGGCACATCGATATACCTATCGATGTTCAAGTGGAGCAGAGCTAGAGGTTCAGCCAAACAAGACTACAGGCAAATAGCAAATATCTACCACCTACCCATTCATTTATTACATATACATCGTCTTAACAATTTTAACCGTATCTCTGTAACTTCAGTGACTACAGGGCATTCCATTCTGCGAACTTTCCTATAAGAAATGTAGCTAGCTATCGATGTTCACGCGGAGCAGCGCGATAGATTCACCCAAACAAGATGTCAAGCAGATAGCAAATATCTATCAACTTCCCTTTCAGTTATTACATACACATCTTCTTAACAATTCTAACCGTATCTCTGTACATTCAGTGGTTCCCGCGCATTCTATTCTGTGAACTTTCTTTAAGAAATGTAGCAAGCTATAGATGTCCACGTGAAGCACCGCGATAGATTCACCCAAACAAGACTTCAAGCAAATATCAAATATCTATCACCTTCCCATTCATTTATTACATATACATCATATTAAAAACTTTTAACCGTATCTCTGCATCTTGAGTAGCTCCCGGGCATACTATTCTGCGAACTTTCCGATAAGAAATGTAGCTAGCTATCGAAGTTCAAGTGGAGGAGCGCGATAGATTCTCCCAAACAAGACTTCAAGCAAATAGCAAATATCTACCACCTTCCCTTTCATTCATTACATACACAAACTTCTTAACAATTTCAACCGTATCTCCGTACCTTGAGTGGCTCGCGCCCATTCCATTCTGCGAACTTTCCTATAAGAAACGTACTTAGCTATCGATGTGCACGTGGAGCAGTGCGATAGATTCACCCAAAAAAAGTCTTCGAGCAAATATCAAATATACATTCCTATTCATTTATTACACACATCTTCTTAACAATTTTAACCGTATCTCTGTACGTTCAGTCGCTCCCGCGCATTCTAATTTGCGAACTTTATTTTAAGAAATGACGCTATCGATGTTTGCGTGGAGCAGCGCGATTGATTCACCAAAACAATACTTAAAGCAAGTGAATATCTACAACCTTCCCTTTCATTTATTACATACACATCTTCTTTACAAATTTAACCGTATCTGTACCTTGAGTGGATCCTGCGCATTCTATTCTGCGAACTTTCCTTTAAGAAATGTCGCTAGCTATCGATGTTCACGTGGAGCAGTTCGATAGATTCACCCAAACAAGACTTGAAGCTAATAAATATCTACCATCTTACCATTTAATTATTACATACCCATCTTCTTAACAAATTTAACCGTATCTCTGTAGCTTGTGTGGGTCCCGCGTCTTCTAGTCTGCGAACTTTCCTATAAGAATTGTAGCTAGCTATCGATATTCACGTGGAGCAGCGAAATAGATTCAACCAAACAATGCTTCAATCAAATACCAAATGTATATTCCCTTTCATTTATTAAATGCACATCGTCTTAACAATTTTAACCGTATCTCTGTACCTTCAGTGGCTCCCGCGCCTAGCCATCGATGTCCAGGTGGAGGCCCCGATAGATTCACCCAAACAAGACTTCAAGAAAATAGAAAATAAATAACACCTTCCCTTTCATTTATTACATACACATCTTCTTAACAATTTTAACCGTATCTCTGTACCTTCAGTGGCTCCCGCGCATTCTGATTTGCGAACTTTCCTTTAAGAAATGTAGCTACCTATCGAAATTCACGTGGATAAGTGCGATAGATTCACCCAAAAAAGACTTCAAGCAAATAGAAAATATCTATCAACTTCCCTTTCATTTATTACATACACAACTTCATAACAATTTTAACCGTATCGCTGTAAATTGAGTAGTTCCCGCATATTCTATTCTGAGAACATTCCGTTAAGAAATGTACTTAGCTATCGACGTTCACATGGAGCAGCACGATAGATTCACCCAAACAAGACTTCGATCAAATATCAAATATACATTCCTTTCATTTATTACATACAGATCGTCTTAACAATTTTAATCGTATCTCTGTACATAAAGTGGCTCCCGCGCATTATATTCTGTGAAATTTCCTTTAAGAAATGTAGCTATCTATCGATGTTCACGAGAAGCAGCGCGAGAGATTCACCCAAACAAGACTTCAAGCAAATTGCAAATATCTACCACCTTCCTTTTCATTTATAACATACAGATCTTCCTAAAAATTTTAACCGTCTCTCTGTAGATTCAGTGGCTCCCGCACATTCTATTCTGCGAACTTTCCTTTAAGAAATGTAGCTAGCTATCGATGTTCGCGTGGAGCAGCACGATAGATTCACCCAAACAAGCCTTCAAGCAAATATCAAATATCTACCAGCTTCCCTTTCATTTATTTCATACACATCTTTTTAATAATTTTAACTGTATATCTGTACCTTCAGTGGCTCCCGTGCATTCTAATCTGCGAGCTTTCCTATGAGAAATCTAGCTACCTATCGATGTTTACGTGGAGGAGCGCGATAGATTCACCCAAACAAGACTTCGAGCCAATATCAAATATACATTCCCTTTCATTTATTATATACACATAGTCGTAACAATTTTAACTGTTTCTCTGTACCTTGAGTGGCTCCCGCGCATTCTATTCTGTGAAAAGTCCTTTAAGAAATGTAGCTAGCTATCGATGTTCGCGTGGAGCAGCGCGGTACATTCACCAAAACAAGACTTCAAGGAAATAAATATCTAACACCTTCCCTTTCATTTATTACATACACATCTTAACAAATTTAACCGTATCTCTGTACCTTGAGTGTCACCCATGCATTCTATTCTGCGAACTTTTCTTTAAGAAATGTGGCTAGCTATCGATGTTCACGTGGAGCAGCGCGATAGATTCACCCAAACAATTCTTCAAACAAATAAATATCTACCATCTTCCATTTCATTTATTACATACCCATCTTCTTAACAAATTTAACCGTATCTCTGTAGCTTGCGTGGGTCCCGCGCCTTCTAGTCTGCGAACTTTCCTATAAGAGTTGTAGCTAGCTATCGATGTTCACGTGGAGCAGCGAAATAGATTCAACCAAACAATACTTCAATCAAATACCAAATATATATTCCCTTTCATTTATTACATGCAAATCGTCTTAACAATTTTAACCGTATCTTTGTACCTTGAGTGGCTCCCGCGCATTCTATTCTGCGAACTTTCCTTTAAGAAATGTTGCTAGCTATCGATGTTCACTTGGAGCAGCGCGATAGATTCACCCAAACAAAACTTCAATAGCAAATATCTGCCACCTTCTCTTTCATTTATTACATACTCGTCGTCTTAACAATTTTAACCGTATCTCTGTACCTTGAGTGGCTCCCAAGCATTTTATTCTGCTAAAAGACCTGTTGTTAGATGTCGAAGTTCACGCGGAGAAGCGCGATCGATTCACCTAAACAAGGCTTCTAACAAATAGATGCAATATGTTTGCATCTAACATATATAAGTTTATAAAAGAAACATATTGATATTATTACTTTGCCGAAATGGCAATCACAAATGTGCTACTATGAAAATGATGGCTACCAGCGCGCTACTGATACTGCTGTTACTAATAGCAATATTAATGTCATTGAAGTAACGTTTAAATGTAATCGATCCCAGGAGAAATTGTTTTCCTTGACGAAAAAAATAAAAATAGCAATATTTTCGTGAATATTTTTCTTGTCATGCAATCTGAAATCGCGAGGTTTTCATTGCTTTCCTACAAAGAAAAGAAATTTCTATATAAACTTCGTCAGTCGTAGCTTTTGTAGAATTTTATGGTAATGTCCATATCGTTGACCATGTCATGCGATTTTCATAGCCACGTGATGGCTTTTCAGATGGTGTCAAAAAGGACTTAGATTCGTAGTAATGTGTTTGTTCGGAAAAATTAGCTGCGATTTTAATGTTTTAGACGTTAAATGATAGAAGACCTAAAAGAAATCGAATCAGAACAGAATGTGTTGAATCATAGTGAAAGGCAGCTTAAATATACGCGCATTAAATACATTCAAATATCGTTTTTTTACAAACTATCTCGGATTGCATCTGTCCACCGAAGTACATCCAAATCTATCTATCTATCTATCTATCTATCTATCTATCTATCTATCTATCTATCTATCTTTTTGTTTGTTTGTTTCCTTCAGTCTCTCTTTGTAAAGATTTCATATGTATTCGTTTACTAATTATACACATATGCCGGGTTGGATTTGTCTCATCTATCTATCTATCTATCTATCTATCTATCTATCTATCTATCTATCTTTTTGTTTGTTTGTTTCCTTCAGTCTCTCTTTGTAAAGATTTCATATGTATTCGTTTACTAATTATACACATATGCCGGGTTGGATTTGTCTCATCTATCTATCTATCTATCTATCTATCTATCTATCTATCTATCTATCTATCTATCTATCAAAATCGAGTTTCACGTTTGTATATTACAAGGGGAGAGTAACACACATGCATACATAACCCACATATCATATATATATATATATATATATATATATATATATATATGTGTGTGTGTGTGTAGAGAGAGAGAGTGAGATGTGTGTGCGTATAGATAGGTAGATAGATATGAAAAATGAAAACTGAGATAGTTATGAAAAGAATGCGATAGATAGATAGATACTCAAATTTATTTAAGCATTGTATTTTCTAAAGAACAGCAAGAAACATCTTCGCATTTTTCAAATATATAAAAATGTCTATTATTCTTAATTCTTTGTTAAAGACATTGTAACATTCTGTACCTTTTTGAAAGTTGATAAGAATTTGTGGAAGGCGATTAACAATAGGAATAAAAGAATCGTTTATAGAATACGAAACATCAACTGGATTAGAATGTTTTTTCGATACCTTTTTTTTACAATACAATCATTATACATGACTTCTCTTCCAATAAACTTTACATAATAGCTAAACTTTTGTAATAAAAAATTCTTTTTACTCGGTTAATATCTTGAAATATTCAATACTTGATCTTATATATCTATATATGCAGACACAACAATGAGTAATATATGTAAGCAAATTTTTTCTTAAATTTTTTCCTATATTTAATTATGCGCTAAACGCGGTAAAGTCTGACACAAGGCTTGATTTAAGCGACACCAAGTAAGCTACAAATTAATAGTATGCGTAAGGAAATAGCTTAGGAACTATAACGTCGTATCTGTTAACCTGACTCTAGTTTTTGTCCTTTATCAGATTTAATTTTTACATAGAAAACTGCTTATATTCTTCTTCTGTCCCCGAAAATCTTTATTAAATATAATATTCATAATTTCTGACGATAGCTTATAATGTTTAATTTTTGTAAACAAAATTAAATTATTAAGAATCAGAGATAAACCACGTTCGAAACACAAAAAAGTTTACTGAACTGTTACGTAATATTTGTCCACCTATATTGCATTGGGAAGGAGATTAGAATAATCCAAAAACTACACTGGGTGTATATGAATAAAAATGAGTTCATTAAATATACAAAAATTGAAAAGGGTGTAACACAAGGATGTGTCTTCTCACCGGACGTATTCAACCTATACAGTGAGGTGATTCTGTGAAAATTAGAAGCCTTATCAGGATTCATCATTAGCATTCATATCCAACATAGAATATTCAGATGACACAGTGATGGCAGCAGACACAGACAGGAAACAGCAAGAATTCCAACAGAAATCAGTGAATGTTAGCTGAAAAAAATGACTAAACCTCAATTGCAAGGACAGAATTCACAGTTGTTAGCCAAAGGAGCAGATCAACATACAAATTACAAATTAGACAGGTCAGAATCAAATAATTACAAATATTTAAATATCTGGGAACTGTTTTAATAGAGAACGAAAAGTACGACACTGAAACCCGAAAGTGTATTCGAATAGGGAAAGATGCCTTCCAAAAGATAAGCAAAGTATTAAACCGAAAAAAAAATTAATTAGATACAAATAAAGAGTACCGACCTTTCATGTAATATAGTTAATCATATACGGCAATGAATTCTAGACAATCTCCTTACAGATAAAGAAGACACTTGGAGCAACAGAAATGTGGTTGTACAGGAGGATGCAGAGGATGCCATGGATGAATATGTGAGCAGCTATGATGTTTTAGGAAAATGATCTTGGAAAACTTGACACGTATAGCACGTATTGAAACAGGACAGATGAAGACAGCGCCTAAACTAGCTAACGAAGTAGTTTAAATGGGTCGAGGAATAGGGATTATGAGAGATAGCAAAAAATAAAAAAAAAAGAATAAGCTACAAAAGAAAGGAGGTTGTGCATAGACATAGACGACAACGTTATGAAGCTACATAGAAAATTAACCGAATGTTGAATATATCGTTTTTCATGTCACTCATATCGAATAAACCGTCACTATAATTGATCTTTACAATTTTTCGTTTGATTTTCAGCAAGGAAAGAAGGAAATACCTGTCCAAACACTTCCTGGAATAATAATGGACCTTTTCATTATTTCAGACCATCTTTATATTTCTACTGGACACCGATATTCAGAAAACTTAAAACGATTACTTAGTTACTTATTTTAGTGCATCAGCTTGCTTAAAATAATTACCACGTCGTGCAAACAATTAGCAGTGCTTTATTTAAACATATTAACCGTAAATAACCAACAGTTCCTTTTTATAGTCATCTGTCACTTATATTATTATGAAGTGGGACTGTTTTAACATTTGCATAAGTAGCGAATTAATAGCAAGAAGAAATATTTGACAGCAAAGAAACAGAAAGTATGGCCATCAGCATGAGAAAAGCCCAACAAACTGGAGATATGAGCATCAAGCAGGTGCAGAAGTTTAAATATGTGGGTAGCGTTTTAACGGAAGATGGAAAATGCGACACAGACACGCGAAAAACTATCATTTTTTAAGTACTTCTTGGTCGAGGTGAAAGATTTATTAACTTTGTATCTCATGTTTTTAACTTGTAACTCAAGGCAACATTTGGCTTTTTTCTGTCAACCATTCGTACAAATTCAGCTGAATTGTTTGGTGTTTCAATCTTCTACTCTTTTCCTCAATACTTCCTGTGAGCATTACGTTTTTCTAAGACGTCTTGCCTCACAATATTTACCGTGGAAGATCATGGCTCACTAAAATTTCGTGTCCTTTGTAGCTAAAGTTTTCTTTTTTATTATCTCTCCTAATCCATGCCCTGCCAAATATTTACAAGGACTTGTTGGTTTGGATATGCGCTGCTTTCTCTTTTTCCCTCTTTCCTATAATGTCCCCTGACTGTCAAATTTTCTAAGACTTCTTTTTTCATTATCTATCCTAGAAATTGCAACTGTCTCTTCCTGATAACAAATATAAATGACCATTTTCATTCCATATTCTCTAATACATCGACTTTGCTCATAGTTTATGCATTTGTTTGGGGACTTTGACTTGGTGTAATGATTAGCAAGCTTGTCTCACTAGATCAATTGAGTTCGATCCTCACTGGGTTCAACATAATTTCGGTCATGTGTCACATCTAAGATGCGCTTAGGGAAATCACCATACTTTATACTTTGTTTAGTTACATGTTCGGTCCATGGCATTCTCAGCATCTTTTTGTAAAACCACATTTTCTCAGGTCTCTTCTTCATATGCGAAGGCATTGTCCAGCATTCACTGTCATATATCTGAACTTTTATTACATAACAGTTCAGTATTCTTTTCTTTCTTTCTAACGAAAAACTTTACTGTTTCTTAATACAGTGCTTAGCTTTTTCTTGGGTGGGGAGTGTCTTTCTTTATTCCAGTGCAACTTCCGATTTCAATTTTCCGTTCTTTATTAAAACACTTCGTAGTTTAAAACTTTTATATTTGCTTTATTTTCGCATCTGCAATTAGTAGTTATCATCTTGCACCGTTCCTTTCGCTGAAAACTAAGCATTCTCTCTTCTTATAATTAATCGTTTATTTCTTTCGTCTCGCTTTCTGTTACTAATTTCTGTGGACGTTTCATTAGTTGCCTTTCTGTACCTGCTATCAACACTGTATATTTAATGATTATGGCCGCCAATAATGAATTCTAGTAAGGCTCCTAATTTTCTTAGTATCTCTCCACTGTATTTGTAGAATACGTCTGGCGAGAAGACATATCCTTGCCATCACACGTTTCTATTTTTGTATATTTATTGAATTTATTATCCATATACAGGCGTTTTTCTCCAAGTATATTTTCTGGTCGAAAAAAAAAGCCTAAAGCCAAGTTATTTTCGTCCCAACTAGTCAGCTAATCAATGATACAACTGGTTATTTATACATACACATAACGCTTATGTCAATATAGTATTGACGATAAATCGTCATAGGTAAATGCTGTTAGAAGTATTTTTGTGAGTGTGTACTTGATTTAGTAATTTTCCTACTGTAAGTCATTTGTGTGACTGAGCGTATTCTCTTCTTTACTTATGATGGAATACATATCCATCTACCTTTGCGTTTATTGTGCAATGCTGACAACTATACTACTGTTTATCCATACAAGTGCACAGGGCTCTCTTTGGCTTACACAGAAATAGATTGTCTGAGCTTCTCTCAAACGATTTCGCCAGAGGAACAGAGTGACGAGAAAAAAAAAACACCTTTCTTTCATTACTTTTCCTTTCTTCCCTTTTTTTTTTATTTATATTTTCTTTTTAGCAACGTTTAAAGAAAATACTTCGAGCGCGTATCAATGCCACAGCCTTGAATAGTTAATGAATATAAAAAGAAAACACTGCCTAGAGGAATTGTGTGGACATTACAGAAGTTTCTATGTACATAAAAGTTTACAAAACCAATCTTAACACCACCGTAAACCTGTATTAACCAACATCTATTCGATATATATATCTTTATTTACTAAGTTTATCTTTGTCTGATAAAAGGGTAATAATCATAGGTTACTCAGCGAGGTTCAAATACATTACAATATTTAATCATTTCGAAGAACAACTTCGTAATCACTACTTTAATCATGGGTATTTATTAGGTTTATACATTAGGTTTATTAATCATAGGGGTTTATTAGGTTTATTAATAATCGGTGTTTATTAGGCGTATATTAATATTGGTGTTTATTTGCTTTATATATGAGATTTATTAATCATAGGCGTTAGTTTTATATACAAGGTTTCTTAATCGTAGTTGTTTATTTGGTTTATATATTAGGCTTATTATTTCTTAATCATAGGTGTTTATTGGGCTAATATATTAGCTTTATTAACCATCAGTGCTTATTAGGGTTATATATCAGATTTATTAATCATAGGTGTTTATTAGGTTTATATATGAAGTTCAGTTATCATCAGTGTTTATATAACGTTTCCAGCATAGAATTAACATTATGCTACACAGTTGGGTCACCTAATACAGTCAAATAGATTTTTTGATATTTGAGCACCCTCGATGTTTTTCAGCTCAATTCCAAGAATGTGTCAATTACGGGACTGTGTTAAGTCGAAGACTAAAACAAAACCTCCTTACTTTGAATTAAGAGGCAGATTTAAGTCACCAATACCTGGTCTACAGTGAAGAATCAAAATCATGGAAAATAGTTTAAATTTTCTTTATCCCGTTTTTCAGAGGTTTTCGGTACCCCACCAAAAAAAAAAAAAAGGAAAGAAAAAAAGATTTATCACCCGCAAATCATAGGCATAGAAGCCTAGATCACGTTCTTTCTGCTAAATATAGAGACATTTGTCGAAAACTGACACTTAGTTCCTGGAATATCGTACTAAATCGAGTAATGACTGACTTAACATATGAATGGTATTGAGCATCTTTTAAACCTATCACCGAGAATGATTTTGTAGATTTAAATTGTTTTAATATTTGGAAAATTAAAATTAAAAGGAGAAAATATTGTAATCGCTATTTCTTTTAGTTTTATTCGAAGTTGTGAAGCAAAATATGGCAAAAATTGTCGGATCCCAAAACCCACTTGGCAGAAATGATTTTTGAAAAAGTGTGTCATGTTATATTTGCTTGTCATTTATGACATTTCTTTCAACAAGTTTCCAATGCCTTTCCTCGCAAAAAGAACTTATTATCGAAAAATAAATAATTAAACATGTGCGAATTTTGGTTCATTTCAAACGATCATAACTTGCCAAATATTAACAGAGTTATATTTGTGCTGAAAATCCCGGAACTGCCTGCTTTCAGATAAAATATATAGAGATATATTAGGTTGGTGCAAAAATAATATCGGTTTTTGACGTTAAAAAATACGTCAAAAAACGATATTATTTTTGCACCAACCTAATAATATGGGAAAGTTTGCCAACGTGCCAATGTTCGATTGTGCGCACAAGGTGACATGGAAATCTTAGAATTGTCTTTGTGCAATCAAATTGTGCTAAATAACATATATGTCTTAAAAATTCCACATTGGACGAAACGCGTCGGCTAATAATACAGTTTTTCTACTGTCTTTTACCTGTATACATATTGTCTCTTTTTTACATGTTAGCGCTGAGAAATTTTTCATATATATCTTAGAAAAGCGAAAAAGATAGTTTCCGTATTAATTTACAGCAAGGAACATTTAAAATGACATCTCGCAAAACATTTCCTCTCGAGGGTAAGTTTTTTTTTTTACTAATGAAGAATATGTTTATTAAGACAATGAAAAAGCAAAATATTGTTGTTAGTTCCAAGATAACTTATAACGTCGGAATCGGAACGGAGTTTATTGACGTAAATGTATTTGTGTCTAGCGCAGTTCAAAATAATAATGCTAATAGGGATAGCCGTTTAAAAAAAATTGGGCCTGCATTCATCGACCTGCCAATACTGCTTTTTGTTGAAATTTATAAAATCTTTCACTTAAAACAATTACTTAGGAAAATGACATTCTCAAGTTCAGTAGTTGTTATCACTGTTTCTAGTATTGATGGAGATTTCCTTTCTAACCTTTTCCTTGAAGTAGTGTTGAATGTCAAGTTAATTTGGATTATGACATTATTTTCTCGTAGATTTATATCTGCTAACTATGAAACGTTTACGAGCTTTTTATTACAAACTATTTCGATTACCAGTATTTCGCTGGCGGCAAGTTGATTGGATTTCAAATCTAATTTTTTATTTATTTAAAATACTGCATTTATTAGAAAATATAATCAGTATAAATACAGTAGTCATAAAAATGACTTCAAAGGGCCATGTTGAGTGGGAGGGGAATTTTTATTATGCCCATTTCTTATTTAAATTTATGTAAGAATGTGTGTGTATGTGTATTTATGTGGACATTATCTAGCACAAGCACATGTAAGTCCCTCATACAAAACACTAATAAACGCATATACATTAAATACGCACTGCAGGTACAAAGTCACACGCAAAATACGCGTAATAAACAGTGAATCAACACCTTTTTATAATATAGGTCTATAATATAGATTGCTTGAACCTGGTAAACTGCGTTACATTATAGGGAGTAAAAGCTTGTTTCAATTCCGAATTTTTTTTTATAATCATTTCACTTACTCCAAGCAAGATAATAAAACCACTGAGACGCAAGGAGTTTCTGAATGTTAGAGAATATGAGTAAAACACAATTAGGGAGAGGGAACATTAAAATAAGTATTTTCTGAATTATTGTCATTATAATGATCTCTCTCATAAACTGTAGATAACGATTGATATTGCATTAAAATCTTTGAAAATCAATGTTGACTGAATAAGAAGAAGCTGGGTGAAAGTTCCACAAGCGAGAAATGCGACAGAAGAAACTGTTAGCATAGAACTAATGGTTACAGCTAGCCATTTGAACTGTAAAAAAAGATGAGATCTTGCCGTCAATCGTCAATTTTATTACGTTTAATTCATAAAGTCTTGCTACCATAGAAGAGAGTTCATAAGAAGAGTTATCATGAAAGTATTTATAGAAAAATAACAGGAAAGCTACAATGTTGGGAAACTGACTCAAGGTGATATGACAGGTGAGGGCCAATAACATTGCAGATTCTTAGTTGGATTTCATCTCTAAAAAGCACCAGACCATATGTGACAGCAATAATTAAAGTTAAGTCGAATGGTAGACTTATAAATATGTAAATTAGATACTGGCGAGAAACATTGGCTAGCACAACATAGTGAGCTATCCTCCGCTCTTACCAGACAAGAGCAATTGTTTCGATATAATCTGTCCGCTTCATGTCAGCGGAAAGATGTATTGCTTTCTATGTAAGGAAATGGATCATTGATATTTCTGCATATTAAAACATGTTCTCGCTTTTCAAATTAACACGCACGAAGCTATCATGACGATAGGATAAGAAGTCTTATAATATACACCGTATACACCCGATATATCATTTTAAGACTTATTTTACTGCCTAGAACACTCCTTGCCTGGTCAGGCACTCCAAAAATTCAAAATAGCGGATAATTCCTCTAAGAATTAATTGAATCGAAACCGGAACCATTTATTTTTGTCGATGGAATGTACACAGATGTGGTGTGATTTCACAGAATACCAGAAAAAATGTGTTGACTAAATAATGGTACTAGGAATTTATATGAATGAAAAGAGTGAGTCACGAAATGCCGGAAATTTTTACATCAGTCTTTTACACAAATATACACAAATAGATGACTCATAATATTATAAATACACAAATTAATACCTATTTTTATTTCTGTCGTTATATATTTACGATGAACTGGAACATATCTTTTTAAAAATAGGTATAGAGTATCCTTATATATATAAGAAAAGAATATATATTAGGTCGGTGCAAAAATAATGTCGCTTTTTCACATATTAACATATGTGAAAAAACGACATTATTTTTGCACCAACCTAATAATTCATATATATATATATATATATATATATATATATATATATATATATATATATATCGAGGGGGAGAGAGAGGGAGAGGGAGAGGGATAGTTCATTCTTTTCAATACAAGGGGTTTTATTAAGATAAACATTATTTTACTGAGTACTCTTGAGTAGTCATACCTTTGCAAACTGTGAAATTAATACCGACACAAAGACTCGTACCCTCTTTTTCTATACGCCGTGTCCGTTCCGGAATTCGGCGATCATTGCACTTCCACAACTTCTTGTCCCCTTAGGAAACTTCTATCTTTTTGCAGTCTCTCCTAATCCATGTTCTTCCATCCAGTTATATTTGCTCGTAAGGTAGGTTATTCGCTGTTTTCCTCTGACCCCTCTCCTACAATATTTGCTGTGAGTATCAAATTCTCTAAGTCTTCTTTTCTCATTATGTACCTGTTATGTTTCCCATTTTTTGCTTCAACGGCCTCTTTCTGATTATAAGTATACGTGCCCTTTATTCCTCCATTTTAAATAAATAAACAAGTATATCTACTGAAATTCGTATATATATATATAATTGTGAGTGTATATGATTATATGTTAAATACACTCACGAATATATATATATATATATATATATATATATATATATATATATATATACATCTCTCTCACTCTTTATATATATATATATATATATATATATATATATATATATATACTATCATATGACAAAAAATGAAATAAAATTTTTCTTCGATATAGTGACGTTGCCTGTTTTTACGAGTAACTATTGGTATAGAGAAAAGTTGCCTTCCAAAACCAAAACTAAAGTATTAAGAAACAGGAAAATTTCGTTAGAAACAAAGAGGATAATACTGAACTGTTACTGAATATCAGTGAATGCTGGACCATCTCATCTCAGATGAAGAAGAGATTTGAAGCAATAGAAATGTGGTTCGACAGAAGGATACGGGGAATAACATTGCTTGAACATGTGAAAAACGACGACGTTTTAAAGAAAATACAACAAAAAGTCCAGTTATATTTAATATAAAAAGGAGATAGTTGAAATTTCTATAGCACATAATGGGGAAGGAGCACTTGAATCATTTGATACTCACAAGACAGATTAAATGCAAGAGGGACAGACGAAAATAACGTATAACATGCCGAACAAGCTGGTGCAAATAGGTAGCAGAACAGGGATTAGGAGAGATGACAAAAAGACAACATTTGTTAATAGCTACAATGGGTCAAATCTTGTGAATCATGATCACTAACGTCTTAAAGGTACAAGCCACATATATGAAAAGGAATATCTATTCAGGAACATTTCATAGCAGATTTTTTTTTTAGTTGTGATTTTAGGAAATTTAGTGAGGTTTACCACATATGCACTGCCGGCCCTATGAAGATTAAATCAAGCTATTATGGAAGTCAATGGAATATTTGAAAGTTGGCCAAGTGTTTCTGGAAAAGTTTCGTGTCGCCTGTGCACGATGGGTCCATAGCGGGGGTAAAGAAGTGAAAATGGTCCGTAATAAGATCAGTTTAATTCACAACTCCTGTTTCATGAAAATTTCTTCCGTAATCCAACTGAGCACAACCCTCGCTAATAGCATGCTGAATATCTACTTGCTGACAGATGAGATCTATAGTCCTATCCGGTCTTCTTCATACAAGGACTCGTCTATCTACCCTGGAAATATCATGTCCTATCGCTTGATACATTACATTCTTCAATCGTTTTCCATGTGACGTGTCCCTGCAGGACGTGAGGAATCATGGCACCTCACTACCTTTAAACTTTGTAACCCTTAACGACGTGTGTCCGTTTTCCGCCATCCATTCACGTAAGCTCGGCAGGTAGTTAACCCGCATATTTCCGCTATATCTCTTGACTTTGATATGACCTATGAGTGCCAGATTCTCGAAGCCTTCCATTCCCATTATAAATTCAATAAATTCCAGCTGTTTCTTTCTGAATGTATTTGTCATTTTTTTCCCCATTTTCCTCAAGACTTCTTCGTTGCTTACGCGCTCCACCTATAGAATTCTCGGCAACCTTCTGTAGAACCACATTTCTGTTGTCTCTAATTTTCTATTTATCTATGAAGAGATTGTTCAGCGTTAACTGTCATACAAGAGCACTCTTCTTTTTTCAAACGAACCTATCACTTTTCTTAATACTTTTCTTAACTTTGGGAATTCATCTTTCGCTAATCCGATGTGCCTTCGGATTTCGGTGTAACGTTTTCCATCGTCTGTTAAAACACTTCGCAGATATTTAAATTTCTGAACCTGTTTGATGTTGACATCTCCAATTCGTTATTCGCATCTTGGCGTGTTCTTACAAATGGAGGGCTAGTCCGTTTTTCTCTTGCTTTCCTTTACTACCTTGTGTAGTCGGCCCTATAACTGTCCTTCTATGTCTGACCTAAACATAGTGTAATCTGTGTATCTTATATTGTTAAGATTCACTCCCACCTTTTCCGACCACGAGCGCTCTTTGACTTAATCTCTGAAGCCTACTATCGCTTTAAGTTGGAAGTGAATGCGGACAAAATGAAGATACAGGCGCAGTCTGTTCCTGGACAAGAAATACCACAAATTACTATTAACATCGGGGACTTGCCTCTGGAAGTTGTCTACGACTTTTAATATCTCGGCATCACACGCTCACAATCAGGAACATGATGAAAGAGACGTCGACTACTGCATTAAATTGGGCCTTGGAAGTGTCAACAACCACTGACTGTCGGGAATTTACAAATTCCTGGTAGATAGTGTTGCCTGACGAAAACTTGAACAGTTGTCACCTAGAAGGTTCATTGCTTCATTTTTCTGCTACAAAAATTTAACACGGGGCAACAATTTTTCAAGAGCTGTTTACCGTCAAGAACAAATGTACTACAGTGTAACCCGGATATAAGAGAGTTGTCGGGACCGGAGAAGAAGTCTCTTATATCCGGGTTTCCCTTATATCCGGGTTTCCCTTATATCCGGGTTTGGTCTATTTTGTTTAGGTAAGTATGGCTCTAATTTGGGACTAGAGAAAATCTCTCTTATATCTGGGTCTCTTATATCCGGGTTACACTGTATATTTATATGACTTTATATTTGCTGAGTACCTGTTAGTTTCAAAATATATACATTCTCACATTTTACCGACTACGAGAGTCGTTCAAAAAGTTCTACGCCTCGCCGAGAATGATTTGGAGAAGCAAGATAGTTTTTTGCTATTTTTCTATATATACCCATTGATATCAACGCACTTGATCCAATGATACTGAAGAATTTCAATCCCATCACCGAAGAAGATAGCGACCTGGTCTTCAAAAAACTCCTCCACAGCACATATAATCTCATCATTGTTTAAAAAATAACGACCACGAAGGTGGAATTTGAGCTGAGGAAGTCTAAATCTGGTGACTAAGGGGATGGAATAGCAATTCAAAGCCAATGTTGGCTGCTTCAGCTCCTGCAACTTGAACAGTGTGTACGGATGTGTTATCCTGGAGCATGTCCTCAGTTCATCTCTGCGTTTAGACTTTATTTCTTCCTCCAGTTGTCTTAATTCTAATGTATAGTACTATTCATTAATAGTCTTTCTCTTTTCCAGGTAGTCTATTATGCTTACGCCTTCAGAATCCAAAAAACAAAAGCCATCACTTTGCCAATAGAGCCTGCCTGATTGAACCTCTTCGCGGGTGGAGAACCAGAGTGCTTTCCACTGTTTGCTTTGAATGCATGATTCAGGTTCGAAACAGTGAACCCAGGTTTTTTCTTGAGTTACTAATATGCGGTAGACATTCTTTGGATCAACTTGGAAGCGAGTCAGAATTCTCCTTGAAATGTCAACCCTTTTCAGCTTCTGGTCTGTTGTCAGCATTCTTGGGATCTATCTTGCAGACAGCTTGCTCATCCCTAAGATCTCTGTTAAGACATTACGAGCCGAACCAGAACGAATTCCTGTGGACTTAGCCATGTGCTGAGCAGTAAAAAGTCTGTTATCCCAAACCAACCAGTGTCATCAACTTGTTCATCAGTGGTTGATTTTTTGGACAACCTGACCGATGGCCATCTTCTGTGCTGTCCATGTCACGCTTTAATACCGCACTCCATTTTTTCACGATGGCATATCAGAGGGAGTCCTCGGCAATTGTCCGAACCCTTGTTCTCATGCATTTCCCTGGATGCTATGCCGTTGTTTTGCAGATACTTTATGACAGCTCGGACCACTGTCCATTTTAAAATTTTTCGAACACCTCTCACCTTTATATGGGCCTCACCTGCATAGAAATTAAGACAGAAATCTGAATTAGTTTTTCTAGTTTTAGAACAAGTTGTAGTCTGTTGCCACAACAAAAATGTTCAATTATGGTTCTTTTGTCTGGGTGAGCCTTAAAACATTTTGACCGGCACTCATATGTATATAGTATGCATAAAGATTTTCAATGACTAATTATATAACTATGTTTTGTTTGGCTGAATGCCAGCTTCGTAACATATTAATATTTTGCTTAGTTTTGCTTAGAAGCCAACTTACCCTACTCCAATGCGCATGCGAATTTACACCTTCCGGTGTCAGTTACGACACATAATTACACTACTCATTTCAATACCTGCTTGATTTTGAAGTCTTCAATTCGCAGCGCACTTTATGATCTGTTTCTCTTGGTGACGACCATACATTCTATCTTTTTATATTTAATATTTAGTCCTTTCTTCTTGCATTCTTTTGCTATCTTGTTTACGAGATTTTTGGTAGCTTTACTTTGGCGTCTCCTTTCAAATGATATGGCACATACACCAGAATATTACACATTTTCATCACACGAATTTCCATTTACATACATGTGTAGGAAAACAGTGTATGTTACTTGATGGTGAGTACACACTCTACAAATTGTGTCTAATACCCCAAAACTGTACGCATACTGAAAGGACTATATACATATGTCCATGGTTCCTGCGTTTTTGCGGAAATGCTATTTTCCATTGGCGTGGAAGATAAATACATAGAATGACACAAGGAAAATATATTCGATAGAGAAAGAAAATGTATTTATTTATAGCTAATGCTCTTGGGAAATAAATGTATCCATACCTTACTCCTCTAGCTATAGGTTAAATAACAGGTAGATTATATTCTCTAGTAATGGGTTGTCAGCCAGTGTAAAAGAAGGACAACTATGAATTCCAAACCGTAGATAAGGCAACAGGAAAGCAACCCACTTCATTTCTGAAGAAGTCATGACAATTCTCAAATGGTAAAATGGAATTTGTTAACATCGTGAAGGGAGATAGCAATCTGAAACAGATACTAAAAGTAAAAGTAATAGATAAGACTACTGTAGATCACATCTACGCAGAAAATTGTACTTAACATATTTATATACAAAAGATTCTAGACGAGTTAACATTAACCATACACTTTTATAGCATGAATACACACTTGCAAAGACAAACCAATTCCAGTCCTTTTGAAATATCATATGAATGTTCATAAACGCAGAGACTCACCAAAATTGCTGAAAATACAAGCATTTTTTTTTTTTACCCACGCAGAAAATTCAATTTCTACATTTTCATCCTGACCAAAGTTATTAGCCGATGGCACAAGTTCACATTGTCCGTCTGGGAAACCGAATCCATTAAAGCTTAAGATTCAAAGAAATAAAAATGTCTCATTTCCTTTGAGAGAATTTCAGCGGTCGTACGTTGAGCCGAAAGTTATGAAACTGCGAATAAACAAAATGTCTGTTTAGCCTGAGACATTTTTCTTTTTACATTATAACATCCAGAAACTCTAAACAGTGTGCAATATTTCTACAAAAATTACACTTTCTTTTACTGAGTGCTGAGTATTTTCCTCTTTAGTCAAAAATTTATAATGTTAAATATTTTATAAATAAAGAAAAAAATTACACTATTTACATCGTTCGAACTGTTGTTCTTATCCTTACCTTCAAATTCACTACATTTCGACCATTGTACGCCCCGGCCTTCTTCAGTATATTTGTTCGAGTTTCGAAACGAACTATTTATTTAATTTACGGTGGATAGATTGTTTTAATTCCACATACCATGTCTTGGATGATATATAGCTAAATAAAAGCTTTTCTTTTTTATTGAATTGAGAAATGTTAAGCCAATCAGAAGAGAAATATTAGGGTTTATACTCCAAAGCATATTTCCTGTACACCCCCAAATACTATACATACATGATACTCCTAAATACTACTACTACTAATAATAATAATAATTATTATTAATATTATTGTTATTGTTGTTGTCATTATTATTATCATTGATTAATTAATTTATTTTATGGATAATTAATTAGTCCAAAGCATATTGAAATTACACATTTAAAGATTTTCCATGTAATTATGATTATTATCCTTATCCTTATTATTATTATTATTATTATTATTATTATTATTATTATTATTATTATTATTATTCGCGTTCTTCCAACAGCAAAGTTTTGGATCTAACCTATACGTTAAAATATGTGATTGGAAATTGTTGGCTACATTTGATCTTAAGCAGTAAGGATGAATCTCAGTTTCTGATTTCAATCCCTATCACAGATCGCTCAGAAGTTTTTCAAAATCAGGTTCATGTTTCTGCAGTGGGTATCTTCATGTAAGGATTTTCCTTCCGATTTAGTTTCCAGCTTTAGTTAAATCCTTATTTTTTTTTTAACTATTTATTGGGATTTTTTCTATCTCTACCTTTGGTATTTAATCTCATATTTAATCTTGTTGATATAGTTGTAGATCTTTGTCTTTTTCATAATCTAATTTAGTTTCTTGTTGGATCCACGTAGATAAATTGGATTGTTTTTATTTATTTCACCCCCAAGCAAGGCAGGAATGCCACTAGTACACAGGGGATTAGAGATAGTAAAAGTGAAAGTGAAAACGGGAGGATTATGGAAGGGGCAAAAATATAAACTGGATTCAAGAAGACAGAAGATGGCGATTTATGTTACATTTACATATTTTTTTTTACATATTTTTACTTTTCTCATATATGAATACCTGTTGGGATAGCTCACAAACTTCATCTACATTCTGGAGATACGTTATATCTACATCTGCTAAGTGGTTCTGTATTTATATACATAGAATTTTTTTTCAGCTTTTATTCATCTCTCTTCGAGATTTCAGTTTAGCAGAAGGTGTATTTCTCAACAACCTTTTTGTTTCTTTTTTAATCATTTCACCTCAAGCAAAGCGGTAATAGCACTAATACACAGGGGATTACAGTTAATAAAAGTGAAAGGAAAGACTGAGAATAGAGAGGATTGGGAAAAGGACAAAATATGAACGGGTTTCAAGAAGACAGGAGATGGCAATTTACGTTGCATTCAAAATTTGTAGATTTTAATTATCAGCGAAGAAAGGGGGCAGAAGAATGTTCCACAAGTGAGAAGTGCGAGAAAATAGACTGTTAGAGTAGTAACGGCGGTTGCATCTGGTTTGTTCAACAGTAAAATGGTGAGACCTAGATGTCAATCTAGTAGCACGCTCACCGGGGGAAACAGCTTGTTAGACCAGTTGCTATGAAAACATATATAGAACAGGCAGAGGGAAAACACGTCACGTCGGTGAGAAAGTAGCTGAAGTCGAGATGCCTGTTCAGGATCGATTACTTTTCAGATCCTTCTTTGGATTTTGTCAAGAATCTCGATATATACAGCAGGGGTACCAGACCAACTATTATGGCAACAGTATTCAATGCATGGAAGAATGGTTGATGGATTCTAGCGAGAAAGATTTTTCTGGCACGATACAGTGATCCAACTTTCAATGAGGTAGAAATAGCCATTGATTCGATGAACTAACTACAATTCAAATCAGTGGAAAACGTGAGACCAAGATTTGCTATTTTAATAAGGATTTCCGGCTTTTATCATATTTGATGTTGACAAAATTTTACCCTTTCTTCTATTTTAACGTGTACTGTTTTCTTTTTATTAATTCTATTCCTATGTCTGTTTTCATTTCTTCAACTTCCTTATTATCTGTGACGATTCCTACGTTTCGTAATTGATTTTCCGTTCCTGGATTTCTTCTTGTCCAACTTCAAAGACATCTTTATTAGGCTTTCAGTTTTATTATTATTTCTCATATCAACATGTACTTTTACATTTTCCGAATTCGAAAGTCTGTTAATTTTTAAAACTATAGTCAGTTCTGCCTGACTATATTCCTCTAATTTAACAAGTTCTGAATTTGTCAACCATCATTCGTTAATAGTGTTTCTTTTGATATTTACGAGTTTACTAGCGTCCATGTTCTTTTCCTGGTATCCTGAAATTTTCTTCCCCATGTTTCATAGATTTCATCAGTCACGCTATATTCTGAAGTATCGGTTGTAGCCCCCAGTAATATAACATAATGGCGTCTTTGTCAGCTTCTCTATTTCTTTTCATCTTTATGTTTTCTTTGGTTAATAGTAGTGATTGCAGCAGACCATCACTTGGGGTTATTCTTTGAAAATGACCATTCTCAGTGAGGATATTCTTTGATTACAGACTAGTTTCGCCCTTTGTAGGGGTAGCGATAACTTGTTTTATTTTTAATTCCAAAGTTTCCATTTTAAGTTTTATTCTTGGCAACGCATTTTATTATTATTATTATTATTATTATTATTATTATTATTATTATTATTATTATTTACTCTGCTCTTCTTGATCAGTTCGATAAGGTATAATTGGAGACTGATTTAAAAAACGACCTTGTCTATTGTTGACTGGGTCAACAGCTTGTTAATTTTAACGCCTGCATTCCCAAACTGCTCTTTATTAATGATCTGAGAGAACCCTTTCTGTTTTCCATTAGCATTAGCATGGCTGATGCTACCTCCACAAGAGTGACTCGTTGCGCCTACTCTGGCAAACATTCTCGACTGACATGAAATGGGAAAAACTATATTAAATCCATTACTAGGTCAGCTGCTAAGAAAGTTGGTTCACTGTTGTGCTAGACAATTTTTCTTCAAGAATCTATCTTACATATCTATGTCTACCGTCCATGCTCAGAATACTGCTGCCATGTATAATCCCCTGTTATTTATTTAGAGAGTCATGATTAATCCGAAAGAAGAATTAGCAATATTATTTGTACTGACCTGGAATATCGGCATCTGTTACTTTCCTATCGCCGTAAAGTTGCATGTCTGTGTGACTTTTTCATATATACTTTCATAGTAATCGTTCAGATCAGCTCTTGCCCGTGGGGCCCAGACTTTATGATTTTAATCACAGCTAGATGCTTTGCAGTCAGCTTAAAGCACCAAAAATTTAAATGTATTGCCAATCACTATCTACTGTGTTCCTGATGACTTTTCGAGTGTTATGTCTCCTTAGTAATATTTCTGTTCCCTCTACACCCAGCAAACAGTTGTGTCTTAGAGGCTTTACTGCCCTGCTTGGGGTGAATTCGTTTAAAAAGTATTATTGGGAGCAGAAGCAGCAGTTTTAACGTATAAGGGTAATGCCTGAAAATAAAGATTAAAATATCTTGTTTTTCTTTTGTCATTTAGTTATATATTTACGACGCATGTAAATCTTTATATAATTGAAATTAAAAATAATAGTCATAATTATACTACTATATATGTATTTATTGTCAATATGATGAACAACGATCATATCGCATTAGAAACTTTCACACCACCAAAAGATTTATTGTAAATATTCCTATTAATAACAGTTATCATAAAATGACACTCACATGCTATATTTAACATGTACTTATAATTACATCCATGGGCTTTCCTCCGAAACACTCACGGTATCCAGCGCCGTTGTCATCTCCATTTTGCTCCACTGTTGCGAGACATTGACCCTGTATAACCCCCCCCCCCCCAAAAAAAAGCCTGAAAATAACTGAGGCTCAGGGATATCCTCAGCACCAAATGCAAGAACCGACGCACCGACAACGAAGTCCTCAATTGCTCGGAAATGCTCAGTATTGAAGCCGCCATCCTCAAGCATTACCTCTGGTTGTCAGAACATCTTACCGAAAGGGATCATTCAAGACTCCTTAACAGCGAGTTCTACAACGACAAAGGACATCGCAGAACCCCAAAACACAGATTCTAAGACCAACTGAAGGGGTCCCACCATGAAGTCGTTATCACCGCTTAACACATGAGAAACAGGAGTTGTCGGTCGTCCATCCTGGCGAAGAGCAACTCATTTCGGTTGTTTCACTTTCAAGGAGAGGAAAAAGATTGAAGAGGAAGTGAAAAGAAATCAACGCAAGGCTCGGCAGCTTCAAGTAAGACCATCACCGGCCCTACAAAACGATCATTGACCAGACTGTTCCATTCATGACTTGGCCTCCTGGGCGATGTCGGGTTTACGCATCGTCGAGACACGGGATGAACGAAACGCGGACAGTAGTAGTGCCGCCAGATACCAACATAATTTCGATAATACTAATTTTATTTTGAAAACTCGGGCTTGTATAATAAAATAACTTATTTTAAGATTACTAGATAAAGAAAAATGGATGTCATTGCATATTTTATATGGATATGTTAATAGTAATGGTTACGAAGTAAGATATTTGAATTCTGAAAATCCATTCTTTTAAAAACAATTGTTGAAAATCAGCATTTGATCCATTGAATTGAATCGAGATTAACCATTATTATTTATACGGTCTATCTCTTTCAGGGAGAGAGAAATCATTGTACACTCCAGCTTTCTGTTCCTTATATCTCTCAACAACGTTTGAGTCCTTACCATACCTCCTTGTCCTTTCTCTGCCAAGCGTTCACACAAATTTCTCAGGTAAGTGTGTTACTGTTTTCCTCTATCCATCCTTACCGTAATACGTCCCTTGTGTATTAACTTTCCCATGCTATACTTCCATATAACGTGTCCCAGTAATTTCAACTGTCTCTTTCTGATTTTTAGAATATGTGTCTTTCTTGTTCCCAAAGTGCCTAAACCCAAATCTGTTATTCCCTCTTTTCATGAACAGGTGTCAGTTGCCAGTTAAGCAAGCCCTACTAGATCATTGTCTTGATAAGAGAAGAGAAATATCTTACAGGTAATGCAGTGTTTGAAAAAGAATAATGGTATAGAAAATAGGCAGTAAACATTATAAAAGAATCTAGATTCTGAGAAAGTAATATCAGGTTATTTGAAGCAAAACATTTCGTGAGCTAAACAGTAAAAAAATCTTATCTTTTACAAATATATATATATATATATATATATATATATATATATATATATATATATATATATATATATATATGTATGTATGTATGTATGTATGTATGTATGTATACTGAGTATTATACGCTTACTTTGTATTACAAAACTTTGGATTATGTGTCCTCCACATGTTTAGACTGACCTTTCAAGCACCTGATGAATATTCATGACCGTTCTAAAATGTCAAAATCTTGATAAACCAATGGAATCCTTGCTCTTGAATATAAATACATCCAGCAAAATAAATCCTTACATTTGCTTTCATAAAGTTCCTCAGAAGACGAAACACGACAGCTAAGAATAGGTTTGTCCGCTTGTCTTTTTATTCATTTTACAATCCCAGATTTTCATTATTTGAAACGTCATTGAAGTGGATCCTTGTATTTGAAATAGTCATAACTTGCATGACTAATTTTTACTCTAAATACTCGAGAAATCTTAATTTTAATAAAGAAAATGTGCTCTGTGGTAGGAATTGAACCTGAGTCTCTCTTTGTAAGAGAAAACAATGTTTTATCTGGTGTGCTTTACCGCTAGGCTATGAACAGCATTCGATTACTGTAAAGCTCTGTTTTCTCCTTTAAGGAAAGCACACCCACCTCACTATGATAAACTTTATCGAAACTCTATTTATGCTCAGCTTCGTATCCAAAACAAAACAATTTCTAAAGAATTAATCGATATTTTTCTACTTCAAACGTTATTGTAGTTGTTACTCATATTTGAAATTGACGCCTTATTTTTAGATTTACGATTATCAGTGTGTATTATGTATACAGGCCTGCGCACTCAAGAAATCCACATAATACGCATATGGTTTTATTTAAATTTTTCTACGGAACTAATTTTTTTTTTTGAGGAATTAGCGATTTAGAAACTGTCTATGATCATTATTGTCCCGAGCACATAAAAATGTTCTATCTATCTATCTATCTATCTATATATGTGCGCCTCATTAAAATAACTAACAATGCACTTCTGTTTTGTTTTTCATTGCTTTTAATTGTGTGCGAACAAGAGATTTATTTTTGTACTTTTTATACACGGAATCCCAAAAAGAAATCCTCTTTTCGCACACGAGGGAAATACAATAACAAATTAAAAGATTAACAAATTGTAACGGATTAACAGTAACAGATTATAACAAATTATAACCATATATTATACAATATTATATATTATACAATATTATATTAATACTATATAATTTTACAATATATATATATATATATATATATATATATATATATATATATATATATATATATATATATATATATATATATATTATACAAGTGCAAAATTTTAAATACCTAGGCAGTGTTTTTAACAGAGGATAGAAAATGTGACACCAAAGGAGCACTGGGATAGCAAAAGATGTCTTTTAAAAGTTAAGCAAAGCATTAAGAAACGGGAAGCTTTTCGAACTTCCTCTTATTGGTTTTCTGAGAAGAGACCATTGAATTAGGACTTCTATGGTTGAACGTGTAGTGGATAATAAGTGCAACAAATTGTATTTCGAAAATATCTAAAAATTATTAATAACATGTACTTGTTTTATGATAACTACTTTTTAAAAAATCCAATAACGATATTTTTCGAATTTATTAGTTTTTCGGAAATATGCAAATATCAACAAAAATGATGTCAGCATTTGAAAAGGTATTCTATTTCTAGCAGAAGACTAATTTTGTATGAATACACAGACAAAAAGACAGTTCATTTTGTTTGTATAGATTATTAAAATGACTAAGGGAAGTAAGTACTCATTAATTTACTTACCAAGAGATAATTTACTTTCCTTACCTCTAGATTTTTACGAGGAAATAAATATTCCATGTGAAACCCTTATTTTGACCTTTTATGACCTTCTGAGTTAATCTAAATTAACTTTTTATGTCAAAGTCTATCTGCATGCCAACTATGATGGAATCCTATTCAGTAAGTTCTGAGTCTACAACGGACAAACTGACAGACATTTCATTAAATAGAATTATAAAATTGAGTTTCAAATTATATCATATTTGCTTTGTTAGAAATAAATTCTAGTTAACCCACATTTTTATTTGGGGGTTGGAAAATCTAACCAGGTTAATATGTCGTTTAGTGTTTAACAAATAATTAATTAGGAGATAAAACTTCATGTCAGAAATGAACATCATCTTTCCTTTTATGTATCTCTTATATGTTACGTTTAGTGTATTCTGGTGTAACGATCTCAAAGCCTGAATCCGCAAAATGACACTTGTAAGCAATGCACAAGTTAAATCAACATATATATGAAAGCATATAATTACATACAAGTGATCTTTATTAAGTGAGCCTCCTCGCTACGGAGGAATCCATCTTCAATCGGAATTCGCGCTATCATACAAAAGATACTGCAGAAGACATATCATTTTGATTTTGAGAAACTTGTAATTACAGCCCTCTACCCCTGGTGGACAACATGGCTCGTCAATATTTCACGCGATCTAAACTTTGACCCATAACGCGAATCTATTAATCAACTCTCTATAGTGTTAGCAGAGACAGCTAAAGATGAACCTGATTGATTGCCTGCAAACTAGAGAATTAATCATGATCAGTAGAATTTTATTTTTGTATTTTGTATAGATATCAATCTCTTTGAAGATTCAAGTTTGTAGGAACGAGTACATTAATGAGAGATCTCTCATGTATCAGTCCGATGGGAAAAAGATATTAATGGTTTTGCACTTACCAAGTAATACACAAGTTTCTTTAGTCATAATTTAAGTGTGTATTCACGAAGCAAAGCGTCGATATTCATTACAGAATATTAAATTATGTAAAATTAAATTTATTGAACAATGCAGTATACAACATATTTGTATACTACACACATCATAAACAAAGTTTTGATAGAAGCTACGCAGGACTTTACAGGTGGGACCTAGTTAGAAATATCTTCAAGTCAAGTAACCCGATCTGCCCTAGATGCTCTACAGCTGAGGGTGTCCCCAACTATATAGATATTACTCCTGTCCCTTTATTTCTAAATCCTTCAAACTGATATAAAAATAACACTTTTGACACGCAGCTATGATAGTTTCTCACAACCACCACTGATGAACAGAGATACGAAGTGAGTCAGTCGCTAGAGGCCATACCGAATCGGTTAATGTTGGACAGTAATTATGAGAATAATTATGGAATTAATGGTGCCACACCTATTACAACCACAACAATACTGGTGTGTCATCGGCAAGACAGCTTGACAGGGCCCAACTTTTTCTGGTCTGGTTTGAATTCAAGACTATACGGCCCAATATGTCCTGCCATTTACCCTTTTAAGGATATCAGAACGCAAGTGAATGTAATGAGCTCGATTGGAATTCGAGTTGCTATCCATTACTCCACACATCCTCCTATAATATTAGGCAACTGATCAATAAAACCATGAGATCCATGCTTGTTGTATCTTAGCATCAATATATTTATTGTTATTATTCTTCACTCCTTGAGTATTCACACTAGTGATATTGACTGAAGATGAATTGACAGTAAGTCTACTTAAAACTCGAAGAACTCTTTTCAGTATTCAAATTTATATAAACCAAACACATCACACTTGTAAATTATATTTTCGCAATAAAAACACTCCATTGATTAAAATTTTTACCTTTCGATATAGTTTGATTATTGTTTATTTATCTTTAAGGAACCAATCGCTTTTAGATCAGCGTAAACAATCTTAATCAAGTCATTTGAAACAAACAATACACTCATTGGAAGAATATGCTAATTCAACGAAATAAAACCAAAATTAACCCATCATACGACTGTAAGGAAAGAAGCCAAAAAAAAAAAGATCCCCAAGCGAAAAATGCAAGAGTAAAAACTGTTAGTACAGAAATTACGGTTACATCGAGCAATACCAACTGATAAGAGATACTTGTTAATCTAGTGCACTGCTTAAATGTATAAAGTCAAAGTAGCTCCCCCCACCAAAAAAAAAAAAAAACTCATCAGAACTATTGGCATGAAAATATTTATAGAAAAAGCGTAGGGAAGCCATGTTACGGCGATGAGAAAGTGACTGAAGTCGAGATGCCAGGTCAGGACCTATAACATTGCATATTCTTCTCTTAATTCTATGAAGAATCTCTAAATACATAGCAGAGGAACCAGACCAGATGTGACAGCAATATTCAATGCACGAACGAATGGTCGACTTATAAATATGTAAGATATATTCTAGCCAAAGCAGCAGATTAAAACGATAGATTGATTAAACTTTCCCAGCAGCAAACCTAGCAGTTGTCTATATAATCTTCCCCCCTTCATATCATTGGAAAACGTTAACCATAGAAGGCATAATGAATAATTCTCATGGAGATTAACATCAACCATTCTGACAGAAGGCAAACAATTCTGTTTTTGAGATTTTTTTTTTACCACAGTTAACCACAGACCAAAGGTCATTTATTTTTATTTTTTTTAGATCAGCTGCAATTGAACCGAGCAAACCAATCATGAATACAGGTGTAAATAGTTACGTTATCCGCATAGAGATCGAGTTGAGAACTGATGACCCCGGGAATGCCTTTGGTAAAAATAAGGATAGAAAAAATACTTTTCTGTCCTCCTATATAGCAGTAAATGCTGGACAATGTCCTCAAAGATGAAGAAGAGAATGGAAGCAGCAAAGTTGAAAATACCATGGAGAGAATATGTGAGCAAAGTTTAAAAATAATGGAAACAAACATATTTAATATTAGGAAGAAAACGTTGAAATTGCTAAGGCACATAATGAGCAAGAGAGGGCTTAGAAAATATGATACGCACAAGATAGATTGAAGCCAAGAGATACAGAAACAAAACATTGTCTAACGTATTTAGTGTTATCGGTCCTGACCTGGCATCACGGCTTCAGTCACATTCCTATGGCCGTATCGGGTTTTCCCTGCATCTTTTCTGATAATATTTTCACGGTAAATGGATGGCAGAACAAGGCTCAGGTGAAATAAGAAAAAGCGAAATTTTTTTAAGGACAGGAAATTGTGGAGAGCCATGATCGCCTACGTTTTGAAGAGACGCGGCAGATAAAGATCACAGAGTCGCAAGTAGTTATGAGAACTAAACTTGTTAGAGGCTATATTCTGTCAGCGAAAAAAGACTATAGCAATATAACGAAGGTTATATTAAAAGATGATTAGCAGTCTTCATCGATTCCATAACATTCATTATTCTAGCAAGTAGGAAGATTAAATATTACTATGGTGATGGTGAGTTGATTGATGAGTTGAATAAATCCTTTTTACTTGTAATCTTCCCAAACTTCCTTTCGGGAATACGGCATTCATAAACTATTCTCCTCTTCGGTTTCATGCACAAGGACATTTGTTTTTAGTCTAATGAAATCTTTTTAAAAGACGAATTATGTTACATATAATTTTCTCCGTTTTGTTTGTCAGTTATCCAAAATTGTTCTGATAAAGAAATCTATATATTCTAGAGGATAGGTTTGTAAAGATTGCAATGACTATGGCTAAGAACTTTCGGATAAATTGAATTCGACGTTTTTGAGAGGAATACATCATCAATGCGTGGAGAAATTTTACATCTGAAAGCTCCTGACGAGTGGACCAAGCTATTACAAAAAGGTTCGCCTACGAAACGCTGGAGACTAAGTGCTGAATATAACATCAGCCAGCTAAGTGACAAATTTCATATTTTAATAATTCTATATGCATTTACATAAATATTAATGATACAGGAAGAGATAAATTTTAGCTATGTGCACACAGATACCTGAAGAACAACATTATGGCCTTTGCTGTTAGAAAATGTTTTGGCCGCTGCATACAAATTAAAATCTATTAGGTGTGTGATGTATCACGATGGTGCTTGATTAATTCTCCCAGATATGAAGACGGGCTAATTCTTCTACCCACTGCATTATAGAACGGAGATAAAACGAAGAGAGAGATTATATTCTCCCTTTTATAGACCTGGACATCGCCAGCTAATGAGCATCTTTGACAAACGCGGAGAGAATCTCCACAGTGTATTCTCCTATTCATAAAATACCCGGAAACCTTCAGAAGCAAATCTCTCCAACTCAATAGCAAGTAGGATTATCACCTGCCATCTTGTCATAATATAATGGTTAATACACTAGTGAAGAGGATCATTAGTAGTGAATTCGACCCTTACAAGTAGCTTCATACTTGAGGCCCTGTACCAAAATTAAACTCTTTCCATCACTTAATAGAATGGAAAAATAGTTTGCTCCTTTTACTGCTTAAGAAAGTACCTGCCGTATTTTGCCTTCATAAAAATCAGACCAAATCAAACATGGTGTATTGCTGTCATATCTGGGCTGGAGCTGCCCAATCCTCTCTCTGTAGTTTCGACAGAGTTCAAAATCGTTAACGAGAACTTGTAGGCGATGAATAGTTTTTCAGCCCACATTCCCTTTCCCAGCCCGGAGAAGCAACATCGCAAGCCTTCGTTATTTCCATGGAAATTCTCGTTTTAAAAGTTCAGATTTTTACAGGTAAGAAATGCCTTTCGTATTGCATTGGCAAAAAAGTAAGATCTATTTGGACAGCTTTTTCACAAGAATGGCTACTTTGTAGAATAGACTTCCTACGACAATCTTCGAATCTCGAGTCAGTTGTTGTCTATCCTACATATCCTCATAATCTGCACTTACTTCCCCTCCTATATCCATACAACAAGCTCATTTACATTAAATACATATACATTAAGTTAGTTGGAAGCTTTATATTGGGGGAACACTTAGTTTAAAAGAAAGATCTACTTCATAAATAATTAGTGTTTTCATAATTTGATTGTTAACACGATGCATGTTTGTTAGCAAAAGGGACAGCCCAACATACAAATTGGAGATGTCTAAATCAAACATGTAAAACAATTAAAATATCTGGGAAGTATTTTAACAAAACACTTCCCGAAGGCGCACTGGAACAGCCAATGATGCCTTCCAAAAGCTATGTAAAATTTTAAGAAACAGAAAAATTTCGTTAGAAAGAAAGATGCGTTATTTAATACCAGTCCTCCTATATGGCAGTGGATGCTGGACAACCTCCTCGCAGGTGAAAAAGAGACTTGAAGCAACAGAAATGTGAATCTACAGAAGGATGCTGAGAATACCATGGACCCAACACGTGAGCAACGACGAGGTTTTAGAAAAAACAAAACAAAAACAAACACTTATACTTAACATCATAGAGAGACAGTTGAAATTTCTAGGACACACGAGGAAAGGGTTTGGCAAACTTGATACTCACTGGCCATATTGAAGGCGAGAGCGACAGATGAAAACAATGCATAACCTACATAGCGAGTTTGAGTAAATAGATGGTGGAACAGGGTTTAGGAGAGATAGCAAAAATACAAAATTACAAAATGCTACAAAGAACAAGAAATTTTGGAGAACCATGATCCACAAATTCTTGAGGGGAAGCGGTATATAGAATTAATTTCAAAATATTTATCTCCCCTTGGGGAACTTGCAAATATTGAACGGACCATATCATGCACCAAAAAAAAGATTTTTCAGATGTGACTTCATGAAGGCTTAACCTTTCACTAATCAAACTGTTCTGATTAAAGTAAAGATAAAGATAACCACTGAAATAAATCCAACCATGGTAAATCTTAATCATTTCTTGTCTTGGCAGTCGGACAGTAAATGAGTAAAATGCATGAATTGACGTTGTTGATCGAGGTGTCAATTTTCATGTTTGGTTTTAATTCGAACATCCTTTTAATTGATTGATTAATTATTTTACGGCTTACCAAACTTTACCAAGCCAGGAAATACTCTTAGATTGTAAGAATGTTGTTTTTTTGCCAGACAATAATGATTTATTTATTTATAAGTCATACTCATTAACACATAGCTGGACGGAGAAGAGCTGGATTCTTACCTTCCCCAAGGGTTTTACGCGTATCGTATGCGAATATATCGTACCCGACTGTAATTGAAACTCAGCTCTCTGATTTCTAATTCAGAATCGTTATCCCTTACACCACCCTCATATCCAATCGTGATTAAACTGAATTTGCTTCCTGTTCATTCTCTTTCGTAATTTTTTAACTTGTATTATGCTAAGCTCGCTTATAAATTATACTGATTTTCTAAGCTTAGCGTAGATGTGGTGCAAGGCCGAAAGTATGGGGCACCCGGTGACGATCGAACTCACTATTCAGTCGTAGCTGTTTTAGCGAGACAAGCTTGTTAACCATTACTTCTCATCGAGGTGCTCCTCACTTATATGCAGCTGATTTCATGTACGTGTCTTGTCATGAAAGAACACGCATCCATTGGTAAGTAAGAAAATGCTATTAGGTGCAGATCAAAGCAGCTTGCGTGGATTAAGACTTTACAAGATTTGTAAAGAAATGTAAATGGAATATCTATGTATGATTGATTACAGGTTATTTAAAGCCATAAAATATTTTTAGATTGTAAGGACTTTTTTCAAATAATAACGTTTTCTGATACACGTCATATTAACCCATAGTTGGAGAGAGAAGAGGTGGATCCACGCCTTTCCCAAGGGTATTTCTACGTAAATGAATATAACGAACCCGACTGGAATTGAAATTCAGCTTTCCGATTTCAAATTCAGAATGTCTATCCTTCACACCATCCACACATCCAAACTAAGTGGTGACCCATCTGGGTATTTACTAGACTCGACGGTGCTTAACTTCGATGATAGTATGAGGAAGGCGTTTCCATAAGCCAACTTTCTCTGTACATTCGACATATACGCGTATATCTAATCAAGCAACAACAGTTTTAAAAGCTAGAAAGTAATTTCTCAAACCGCTTCAGGTAAAATATATATACATTACCTATATATATATATATATATATATATATATATATATATATATATACATATACATATACATATATATATACATATATATATACATATATATATATATACATATATATATATATACATATATATACATATATATATATATACATATATATACATATATATATATATACATATATATACATATATATATATATACATATATATATATATATATATATATATATATATATATATATATATATATATATATATATATATATATATATATATATATACATACATACATGCATACATACAAAGAGACATTTTAGGTTAAAGTTTAATTGAATTGAAAAGAAAATGACGAAAGGTTGGATTAATGAATAATAAATTTACTTGTCTCTTGGAATATTTTTACAAAGTCTCAGAATATCTTTTTTGGTTCTTGGTTTGGCAAAGACTCAGCAGAGGAAGACCTATTAATTGTTCGTGATTAGAATTGAAGTTCGTGAATTGATTTTACCGTTTTATAAATTATTAAGTACCATTTTTTTTTCGTTTAATGCACACCGAAAGGAGAAATTATCGTGAAAGTTCAACCAGCATTTAGCAATGAAAAACTATCAACACGTTGCACGAGAAAGTAAAAGATTTCATAATTTGAAATGTTACGGAAAAAAAAAACAACAGCAACACACAGACAAGGATTCTAAAAAAAAATGATGAAAATAATCAAATATTATTACTCCCTGTTTCTTGCTGAACTTCGTTTTGCGCAAAAGTATTCAGTATGAATCTAATAAAATATATATAGAGAGTAAAGTACTGATGCATTTTAGTTGCGAATGATTTATGATAGATTAAACGTAAAAGACTTAATATAAAAATGGCTCTACTCGAATTGATACATATATATCCTGAATTAAATTTAATTCCAGTTGAGCACTCTCGGGCTGAGGTATGGGTTTGTAAACAGTGACTATTATAGCTATATAGCGAGACTCTTCGCAAGCCGAATTGAGTCACTCTCGGTCACTGGGCGTGTTTGCAAAAATAAATACGCTAAAAATCCACCTTCATCCCAACCGTGCGCCGACAGCTTAGTGGTAGAATATCCGCCTGATACCAATTCAGTCGGGTTTCGATCCTAGCTAGAGGCATCCGGATGTCTAGCCGCACTGATGAACTGTGATACAGCGAAACAGTCTGTCTGTGGAAGACATTATATATATATATAAAATTAATATACATAAAGTTATAGCCACTGTCTGTTTATTTTTTATCAACACCCATAACCATATATATTCTGAAACAAAATTACAATTTTACAATTTTATAAAAACACTTCAACAAGTTCGTAGGATCGCCTCGTCAGTAATGTTATGACTTAGGGTCATGACAAGTTTCGGGTCCTCCAACGTTATACTTGTTCGCTCAAGAGACCCTACCGAGACTACTTATTCCGGCAGGCGATCCTAAAAGAAAAATCCGCCAAGCACACAACAAATGGACACATTAAAAAACTGCTGATCTTGAAATCAGTAACGACCTAGGTCACTTCCTATTCAGCCAAGACGATACAAAAAGAGGCTAAACAGCATGCTCGTCTTTTTTTCGATCTTAGGTCCAACACACGAAAAGATCTACTTTCTCAACGAACAGTTTGCCATAACAGGTAAGTAATGTCCAGAAAAGTTTTTCTTTCTTATGAAATGATTCTTCAAAAAAAATATATATATTTGAGCACATTCGTTGGTCATAGGAATTATGATCAGAAACTTTTCTTGCTTTCTTTTCCCAACACCATCCATTTCTTTTTTCTCCTCTTTTTTCTTTTCATTTCATTCGTTTTCCACTTACATTCCCCCTCTCTCTCCCTTCTCGAACAAAACAAAAAACTACCCGGATATGAGAGAAACCCGGATATAAGAGAGATTGTCTCTGGTCCGAAATTAGAGCCTGTGTTAATGTATATAAATTAGACCATACGCGGATATAAGAGAAACCCGAATATAAGATACTTCTTCTCCATTCCCGACAACTCTCTTATATCCGGGTTACACTGTAAAAAAAAAAAAAAAACGATCCTCTCCTCAAACAGCGACTTTGGTCATCCCTCTACATTTCTCTTTTTCGTTGCTTCTTTCTTTTTCAACTTCCCCTCAACGCTCACCAATCACCGTGGTAGAGCTCTATGGAACAGATCTTTTAATCCATAGCCATTTTTAGGCTTTTCCTGCAGCTCCTGAGAGAGCCCTGATGGCCTTTCTCTTTTTTACTCCCCTGACTCCTAGCCAACTTAGAGCACTGCATACAGATCTTCCTGCAAAACCACGGTATCCGACTTCAATCGAGAGGCAGGTAGTCCGCCATTTGTTAGAACTGCATTTCTCAACCAGCTCCTGGTATATTTCTTCCAAAGGCTTCTTCTAAATTCTCCTCCCAGGGTACCATAAGTTGGAGCATTATAACCTGCCTGGAGGCAGTTGACCAGATTAATAAGTCCGGATGATGATGTTTTCTGCTCTGGAATATTCAACTGGTTCCCAAGTTTACTCTTAGCTGCCAATCTCGGACAGAGGAGAGCATGCAGGTTGACGATTTACATACCGAGGTAGAGTTTTCACCGGCCATGACGAAACACATCGCCTTCGTTTCAGGCTTACAACTGCAACCGCTCATTGCTGCGGCCACTACTTCGACTAATTTGTTAACTACATCGGACAGGCGCTTATATACTTGGGTACTTGGATAAGTATATTTAATTTTGATCAAATGGTTTCCCCGGTGGCGGGGGTACCCCACTGATTTTTTTTCCTTTGATATAAATTCAGTTTAAATTTTAACAAGCGAATGACTCCTAAGCTAAGTATATTCCATTTTGATCAAAACGAGTCCCCGGGAGGCACAAACTCCCACTGAATTTTTTCCCTTTGATTTAAATTAAATTTAAATTTGAACAAGGGGATTACTCCTATCCAAAATATAAATGGAGAAATCCAGAAGATGGAGGTCACATAGGCAAGATCAAAATTAGACAATATGTACGTCAAGTTGAGCAAGAAGGCACTAATCAGTGGATAGTTACTTACAATACATATTTGTTGCGACAATTCAACTGTCACATCAATGATGAAATCTGCTCATCTATTCATTCAATCAAGTATTGCATAAAATACATATCAAAGGTGTCAGATCAAGCTTTTTCTGTACCACCCACCCACCCATTGGAATTTTTTCCGCTTTGATTTAAATAAAATTTAAGTTTGAACACGGGAATGACTACTATCCAAAATATAGAGGGAGAAAGCCAGAAGATGGAGGTCACATTTGCAACATCATTTAGTAATATGAAATGCATCATTTTTTTTTCCACAAATTATAACAATGATTTAAAATCAATCATCATTTTCTTACAAAAAGTATGTGACACACAGAAAGTCGCGGGTAATTCGGCTAGTTATATATATATGTAAGCAAATATAAATGGATGATGCAAAAATAATGACTTAATAATGTCGTTTTTTGACGTATTTTTTAACGTCAAAAAACGACATTATTGAGTCATTATTTTTGCACCAACCTAATAATTATATATATATATATATATATATATAATAATAATAATAATAATAATAATAATAATAATTCTGTTCATAATAAATGCTGTTCATAATATAAATACAGAATTTTAGAAGTAGGTTCTGTTCATAATATAAATGCAATGTGAAATCGAGCTTTGCTTTCATAAAGTGTTATCAGTATTTTTTTTCATTTATAAATGTCAAGTTTGAATTTGTCCTATGTCAATGATTACTGCAGTCCTTCGTTTTATTCTTCTATATGTGCTGTGTCCTTTCATAATATTGGCGACCGTGGTTTTCCTGTCATTTGTAACTCTGTAATTTTGTTATCTCTAAACATTTTCCTGCATTAATTTACTCACGATCTCTAAGTAGGTGATGCGTTATCCTTTATGCTTTCAATCTTTCCTGTGAGTATCAAATTTTCCAAAACCTCTTATCTCATTATGTGCCTTACAACGTTCAATTCTCTCTTTCCGATGTTAATTATTCTCCTTCTATGTGTCATGTCCCTTCAGGGCGTTGACGATCATGGCTCTCCACAATTTCCTGTCATTTTGAGCTCTTAATAAATTTTGTCATTTTGCTATTTTTTTTGCCATCCGTTTGCTTGAGCGCTCTAGGTAGGATATGCTTTGTCTTCCTCTGTTACTCTTATCTTTAGTCTGTCCTATGAGTATCAGATTTTCCAAGACTTCTTTCTTCATTATGTCCCTTAGATCGTTTAATTCTCTTTTTCTATGTTAAGTATTCTTCTATATGCCGTGTCCCTTCAGTATGTTGACGATCATGCCTCTGTACAACTCACCGTCCTTTGTAGATTTTAATAAACGTTGTCTTGCTGTATCCCCTAAATCTTTTTTCTGCCATCCATTTACTCAAGCTCACTTGATATGCTATGTATTGTTTTCGGCTATCCCTCTTGCTTTCACTCTCTCCTGTGAGTAACTGCTTTTAGGAACTGTCGAAACAGTATTAATAGTAAGCAGTTATCAATGACGTAAAACTCCTGTATGACAGGGAAATGCTGGACAATAGCAGATGAAGAAAAGACTTCAGGCAACAGAAATGTGGTTCTACAGAAGCATAATAATACTATTGACTAAGTATGTGAGTAACGAGGAAGCTTTAAAGAAAATGGAAAAAATATTCTTATATTGAGGATCAGAAGTAGACAACTGAAATTACAAGGACGCTTGATAAGGAAAGATAGCGAAATGAATTCGAAATTCACTGAACGTACCGGAATCAAGATAGATGATGGGTAACAGTATGTACCACGTTACCTAAATAAATAGTTACCCAACAAATTTATGTAAATGGATAACAGTTTATGGGGATTTCGTGATGATGTTCTACGCTGGGGTAGACCGGTTGAGATTAATGGCAATTAAGTGAAGACATTACGTGAGAAACACCATCATTATACGAAGCAAGAAGTAAACAACATGCTGAAAATGTATTTAAATCTAGCGTTAAAAATCATTTCCATCTGCCTGGTTATGCTCATCGACTTAACGAATGACATCTAGGTTAGTTAAACGAAAAAAAAAACTAATGGACCGGATCAAAGTATGCGATTCGCCATTTTAATGCAACAAAAACGTTCCCGTGCGATGAAAAAAAAATGTAAGGGGGGCGTTGAAACATGGGTATGAGCAAAGTGAACCAACATTAACTGTTTCAAGAGCCGGTCTTCATATAAAGTAAGTAATGAAATATATCGTACGTTGGAAGGGATTCCTTGTCTATACGTCACTTCTAGAGAAGCATACAATGGATTCCAAACAAATACACTAAATTCACGATACTAAAGGCAACACTATGAAAATAATTCGGAATTAGTCAGCTGAGGACTGTTGTATTTCCTGAAGATACCACTGGAGCGGACATGTTTTAATGGCCTAAGAAACCAGCAGTGAATGCTGGACAATCTCCTTACAGATGAAGAATAGACTTCAGGCGATAGAAATGAGATTCCACAGAAGGACGCTGAGTATTTTATCGATAGAACATGTTATCATGTTTTTTGGCAGCATATTAACTTCTTATAGGCCATTTAATGCCGAAATCTAAGTTTCTTGGGAGTATTAGTAATTTCATTTACAAAACTGTATTGCTGGTAATTTTACTTAAAAAATAATTGCCTATATTTTTTACAATGAAAATGTTTTGCTGGTATTTTTTTACAATAAAAATGTATTTTTACACTTTCATAGTGTTTGGCCCCAGTGTGGTGGTTAACTATTTGCCCATAGCTGGCACCCTAACAGGTGCTACAACCCCAAGTCAGAGTGGACCTGAGAACAACAGCAATTAAGTGGGGTTTCCACGATCCTGAAAACCTGATCAGAGCCCTTGCTGTCGGATGTAGTTTATCATCAAACACAAAACAGCACTGAACATGTGAACAACTACGAAGTTTTAGAGAATATGGAAACAAAAACGACACTTATAATTAACATCAGAAAGAGACATATTGAGGAAAGAGGGCTGAGAAAATATGACATCACAGAAAATATAGAAGGCAAGAAGGACACATGAAAGCAGTGTATAATCCACCTAACGAGTTTGTGTAACTGGTTGGCAGAACAAAACTCGAGTTTTCTTTAATTATTATTTTTTCCTTGTATCTTTTGATGTTGGACAAAAGTATTCTCCAACCTTGTCCTATTCTGATTATCATAAAGGGTGTTTCATTAAGACGGATTATATATAAGGGTGTTTCATTAAGAAGAATCAAAGATAGCAGTAAATAAATCAGTGTTATTATGAAGGCAAATTTATTTCTCTATTGGGTCATGTTATTTAAGTCATGACAATTATGTGTAAAAAAATATCAGGTCATCCCATAAGTTCTGTCCGAATTTCAACTTTTTGTTAAAATGAACGAAACTTAAGGAGTATTTTATAATGTCTAATGGAGCTGAACATTATTTTTATGTTTAGATGCATTTAAACTGATCAAATTTTATTTCAGAGAACAATAAAATTAAATTTTGTTTGATTAAAACCCTGCTAACATGGAAGTACCCAAGAATCATTTGAGGCACATAATGCTTTATGAGTTCAAGAAAGGAAAACAGCAGCCGAAGCGGCTAGAAACATTCACTCAGTTTATGGAGAGGAATGTGTGAATGAAAGGACTTGCAGAAGATGGTTTGGAAAATTCAGAGGTGGAGATTTCACCCTTGAAGATGAAGATCGAACCGGACGTCCAGTTGAGTTTGATGAAACGCTTCTTGAAGCAGCCCTTGAAGAAAATCCTGCTTTATCAGTTGAGGAATTTGCAGTGTTTCTCAGTTCAAACCATACAACTGTTTATCGTCATCTTCAACAACTTGGAAAAGTTCCTAAACTTGGAAAATGGGTGCCTCATGAATTGTCTGAAAACAACCTCAAATCCCGAGTTGAAATCTGCTCTTCTCTCCATTCTCGTCAACTTGTTTCACCTTTTTTGGATAGACTTGTGACTGGCGACGAAAAATGGATCTTTTATCGAAATGTTAAGCGTCGTAGACAGTGGCTTGGTAAAGGGGAAGGACCTCAGCCACATCCGGGAAGGACCTTAGCCACATCCGGGAAGGGAACTTCATGGGCAAAAGTTTCTTCTTTCAATCTGGTAGGATCGCCAAGGAATAATCCACTTTGAATTCATACCACCTAATGCAACAATTATTGCTCAAATATACTGTCAGCAATTAGAGCGTTTGAACCAAGCTTTGAGGAAAAAATACCTGCTCTAGTGAATCGAAAAGAGGTGATGTTTCATCAGGACAATGCGCGACCCCACACAGCAAGAATCACGTCACAAAAGATCGAAGAACTTGTTTGGGAGAAAATTCCTCATCCACCTTATTCTCCCGACCTTGCTCCTTCAGACTACCATTTGTTTCGTAGAAACAGCTTTTGAAAACAGGAAGAGGTTAAAACTGACATTTGTGAGTTCTTCGAATCAAAGCCAAAAGTATTTTGCGGTAATGGAATTAGTAAGCTTGTTAATAGATGGAAGGAAGTCATAGATAATCAGGGAAAATACATTGTTGATTGAATCTGTAATTAAATGTAACATTTGGTCACTTGTTTTTTTTATTCAAAATTCGGACTGAACTTACGGGATGACCTGATAATATCGTCCAAATGTCCGCCAAATCTGAAAGAAAAAGAAAAAAAAATCATTAGACGCTTAAAATTAATACACATTAAAATCGGTCCAAGTTATTGGAACACTCTTTATTTTACCATTTTATTCATCAATCACTTTTCTGGGCACCACTTCATCGAAAGTATCTCTCGAAGACATCTATGCAAAATCATAATCATTCAATTTTCATAGAATAGAGACATTAGCTGAACAATGGTCTCATGTCATAGAAATCCAAGAGAATATTTTGATGACGGATAATATGTCTGATTTTGCATGAGTAGATTCAGTCAAAGAATTTTGAAAATATATCTTTCTGCATGTTTTGCTTAATTAGATAGAGGTTAAAACTCAGTAACTCTTTTGATTTAGATATTCCAATTCTGATATGAGTAATTTTCATTCACCTGCTTTTTTTTCACTAGTTTAATTCTCTAGTTTAACTATTCGAAACATACTTATTTCTGAAATAGGAAGTTGTCATTATATACTGTATTTACATGCGGACTGTTGTTCACGTCTTTGTTGTAAACGTCTTTGTTGTTGCTATCGCAACTACAAAGATGAGGACAATAGTTCGCATGTAAATAGTGTAAATAATTAAAAGAAAAAACGTATGATTTATTTTATGGAAACATTTCGACGAGCAGTTGCCAGTATTGATCACTCCTTAATTTAAGTAAAACAGTGCAAAGAAACTAGAAACGCTTAAGAATTCAAATTAAGAAAAAAAAACGACTTGATGACGTTTACAAAGAAAGAGCAAGTTGAGGCGTAAAAATAAAAGGAATTTTGTTTTTTCTCTACAAATTGCCTTTCGTTTTCTCATCTCATATTTTTCTTTGGAGCAGTCGAAATATTTCCATAAAATAAATCATTCGTTGGAAGTTGGAAGTTTTTTTTTTATTGTTGTTGTTTTAATCATGCAGCTACCGACGGAGACAAGCATCCTAACTTTGAATGTAAATAATTCCTTATTCTGTAGGATTAACACCTCTATTTTTGTGTGGCTGACGTGAATATGAAGACAAGGCGCTAATTAAAAAGAAACAAAACAAAAACGGGACGTTATATAATTAGCGTTAATTACCTTATATATTTGCGTATCATGCGACATTTGAAGACCTAATTTTGAAGCTAATTTTAAGGGGGTCTCATCATACACGTGTTATTAAATTAGCGTATGTACTGCTGATCATGGCTACGCCGTTGACAAAGCAATATATCCATTTACTGTAGTTAGATTCAAAATTAGGTCTTCAAAGTTTGCAGGATACGCAAGTATATACGGTAACTTTCGCACAATGTGCCAATTCACGTTCTTATATATTAATATTGTGATGAGTTTATTTTTCAAATTTATAGATTAGTCTTTATTCAAAGCCATACGGTTAAGCATTCACTGAGTGTATACTTCACCATACTACCCAAGTGGCTTTTTTACTTACCTATGCAACTTACATGTTTGTTGTCATGAAGGGAAAATTGTCTTTGTTAGTCATGAGAGGAAAGTACCTTCTTTAAAATGTTCAGCTCTCCAATCGACTTTTCGGCGACCCTCATGTACAATATCCATCTCTATCATCTCCCAGATTGTTCAAAATTTTTGACACGGTATTTTAAGTCATTGGTAGTATTCTGATGACAATAATCCAGACAAGTTCCTTCATACTCTGCTGCTCTCGAGCAAGGCCTTATTTTGTGTAGGGGATGTACGTCTAGTGCAATGGATAGTGACTCCGATGAGAAATACGAGAACCGAGTTCGAATTCCAGTCGAGTACGTTACATTCGCTTACGCACAATTACTCTTGGCAAAGCTATGAATCCGTCTCCTTCTGCCGTCTATGATGTTAAATACTAGGACAACCTGGAATCTTTAGTTTTGGTTAGTAAGAAGTCTTGGAGAAGGAAACTTTGAATTCAAAACCTGAAGAGCTGCTTGTCCCAGAGTTTTTTTTTTTTTTTAATCTCTCAGGCTGTACGAGTGGTGTAACGGATAACGGCTCGAAATGAGGAATCGATGAGGCGAGTTCGGAGTTCAATCTTCTATGCTATATTCAATACGCGAAAGATGTGAATCCAACTTCCCCCTGTTATGGGTTAAATAGTAGAACGTATAACTGGAAAAACCATTGGTATTTTCAAAAAATGTTAATATTCACTCGCAAAAAGAAATAATCTTACAATCTATAATATGATTCGGCTTCAATTAACTCACATAGTGTTGATAAACTGTAAAAAACAAATCAATCCTTTGTATAGGTCATTGCCAGTGTCATCTAAAGGTCTATTTCAATTCTGTCATGTTATTGATGGAAAATATTTTGTTTGCAGACGATTAAAAAAATAATATTTAACCAATTTCATGATATGAATGAGAATTTATCTATTTTTATTTTTTTATCATTAAAACGCATAGAATTTCTGGCTGTTTAAGAGAATAAGAAGACTTTAATGAGGAGAAGTGAGGAGAAAGGGCAATAAAAGAATAGGGTTCAGGAAAGCAGATGTCGATTGGCGTTGCATTTAAACTTTTACAGATTGTAAGTGGTAGGGAAGCAATAAATCGGAAGAGGGTTCCACAGGGTAGACGTACGGGAAAATAAACAATTAAAATGGAATAAACGGTTGCGTCTAGCTACTTCAATAGTATAACAGTGAGACCTAATTGCCAATCTAGTAGCACGCTTAAATTCATGTAGTCGAAGCGTCAGGGGAAAAAATGCTCATCAGAACAACTGACATGAGAATATTTATAGAAAAGACAGAAGGAAAACACGTCACGTCGGCGAGAAAGTGACTGAAGTCGTGATCCCAGGTCAGAATCGATTACATTACACACCTTTCTTTGAATTTTGTCAAGAATCTTGAGATATATAATAGGAGTACCAGACCAGATATGATAGAAATATTCCGGACGAATAGTAAATTTATAAATGATATAATTTTGCACCACACCGTCCTGCATTGCAATGCTCAAAATGAATGGTTATCATATGCAATTATTATTGTGAAAAGTGTGCTACGAAACATTAGCTATGGCGAATATCAGTTGGGAATGGATTGAAGTCAGCAATAATAAAATCGGAATAAATGATTATGATTACTCTTAATCTATTTGAGATCACACATATATTATTTAGCGATTAATGTTATGATAAATGTTGAGATTGTTTTAGTCCTTAACCTCTTTTGTGACTGTTAGGGCAGTTCAATCGTTCAAAGGATAGGTATAACTTTAGGGAGTGTGACACTATGCAAAGAGCAAATAGAGTTACAGCTATAGTGGAAACTATGATCTCTTCACAGTGATGAGAGATATATTAATTTTATTTTTGCTCTCGTTTATTAAGATATAAGCGACTATGTTTCTTCGGAACTTCCTACTTTATATGCTATATCTTTTGTAGACATTGGCGATGATTAATTTTGTCGCTTAAAATAATATTTGCTCAAATACTGTCCGTCTCCGTTCCTGTTCTACTCTCCATGTACAAAAGCTAATCAGGTAAACCCCTCACTACTTCCCTCTTATGTTTTAAGATTGTGCCCTCCAATAATAAATCCCGATAGACAATTTAGTTCCCGTGAGATTGCTTCGTTATATCGGATAAAGATCATTCTTCAGGATGTGGGTGGTCATATCTCAGTAAAATTTCCTGTTCTATCACTTAGTAAAGTTTGTCTTTTACTGTCTCTTCTCATCCTTGTTCTACGAACCATTTACACAAGCTCATTAGATTTGTTGCTTGCTGCTTTCTTTTCTCCCGCTTGCCTTCAATATGTCCTTTGAGTTAAATTTTCAAAAAGATTTTCTGTTTTTCCTCATTATCTGGCCTGGAAATTTCATCTTCCTTTGGCTCAATTCATTTTCATGCTGAAGGAAGTTTGTTTTCGGTAAATGTTCTGGATTTTTCTAATATATTTCCCGAATATATGAAGTTTTCCTAACAGTTCAAAAAGATCCTTGTGTCGTACTTTATCAAATGCTCTTGAGTATTTTATGAAACATATCTGCGTTGAATTCTGCATTTGTATTGATCCCTTAAATTATAGCAAAGATTTTATTTTTAATTGAATTATTGAAACAATGGTTAGTTGTTTGCCTAGTTGGTCTTGTTGAGTGGCATATCAAGACCTCCATGAGTTACTTAATACCAAAATCTACTTATGAAAATTTATATTTAATTCAAGAGAATCACATTATTTCATGATTAAATTTTAATTAATTAGCTGCATTTTTTTTTATCAAATTATCTTAAAATATCAAACGAGAAGTGAAAACTTCATTCTCCTCTTACAAAAATGAGACTAGTCATGGCAAATTGCTTTTTGGTTTTTATTTTTGATACTGTATTGGTAATTTTTTAAAATGTATCGTTTGTTATTTTCGTTTATATAAAAACGTATTGCTGGTATGTCTACTATAACAAATGTATTGGTCATTTTCTTTTTAAATGTATTGTTTGTAATATTTTTTCATATAAAAACGTATTACTAGTATATATGTTATATTTTCCCAGTGTTTCTATTTTAGTCTTGGGGTTCACTATTTGCCCGTAGATGGGATCTTAACAAGTGCTAATATCCCGGATTAGGATGAACCTGGAAACAACAGCTTGTAAGAGATTAAACAAAGTTAGTGAAAAATGGTAATATCACTAGAATATATTATTGTTTTAGGGTTTTATTTTTATAGAAGACGGAAGAACTATGGTGTCGAGCGAAATATTTTTTTTAATCTGTCAGCGTAGATTTAATATAGGGACTATCAGTACTTTTACTGAAAAACACTTTGCAATATATTTAATTTACATTAACCTCGAAACAAAGTAATCAAATATAGAATAGCAAATAATAATTTAACGGAGTTTAAAAGAATCTGTAAAAAAAAAACAAAAAACATCAACGAACTCTAAATGCAAACGCACTATGCAACCTTTCGAATTAATGTTTATTTTTCCTGCTCGTTTGCGGATAATGAAGAAACATATCAAAATAGTAGTAACCCGTCAGCGCTTCTTTATCATCCTGCGATGTAGCGAAATAAGAGATTATAAGCCTTTTTAGCCTGTAACCTCTTTTCTGCCTGTCAGGACAATTCAATCGTTCATAGGATAGGTATAACTTTAGGGAGTGTGACACTATGCAAAGAGCAAATAGTGTTATAGGTGTCGTTAAGGCCGCCAGAAATATGCGGATCTTTTCGGTGAAAACCGAATCATTCGTTCCATGAAATGATACACTCATTTCGAACAGGTCCTTCGGGTAGAAAGCTTAAGTGCTTGCCATCTGATTTTATAAGCGTCCTTTTAGTTTCCATTAAAAGAAAAAATACTTCCACGTTACTCATATGTTCAGGCTATGGTATTCTCAGCATTGGTTTGTAGAACAATATATGTCGTTTCCAGACTTTTCTTCATATGTAAGGTAATTATGCAGCATCCACAGTCATGTCGGAAGATAGATTGATGTGTCTGGTTGATGTCATATCAACTGCTTATGGGTCATTTAATATCCTTGGGAGCTTAAAAGGGTTGAGTATATGATATAGATTAAAAAGCTTGGGAGTATAATTTGGATCAATGCCATGGAAGAGTTCATGTTAGTTTTTTGCTAGTATTTGAAACGGATTTGAGGAAAGTCGCTATACTTTGTTAGTATGTGCGTCTTGTTGGTAATTTTACTATAAATATCTATTGTTGGTATTTTTTAATATAAAAATGTATTTCTGGTATTTTTACTATACAGAAATGTATTTTTATACTTTCATAGTGTTTTGTTTTCGTTTGAGGGTTCATTATTTGCCCATAACTAGGACCCTAACCGATTGCTGTGACCACGGATCAGGGTGAACCTGGGAAAAGCAGCAATTAAGAGGTGGTTCCACACTCATCAAAACCGCCAATCTCCCTATCAGACGCCTAGCTGTCGGATGTAGTCGCGTCGGAGGATAAATATTGTGTAGCCTTTCAGTAGTCTTTTCTTTGTTTCTAACGAAAGTTTTTCCTCTTTTCCTTTGCATCTTAGTTTATGAAAGTGTGGACCCATCCGCTTTTTGGTTGTTCTGTCGAATTTCAGTTATTTGTTAAGACACTGAAGACTTAATTAAATTTATCAACCGCCTTGATTTTCTTCTGGCGTCACCAGTTTATAGCTTTTATCTTGGTATATCTCTCTTACTGACGTTATCATACCAATAAAAAATTCAGCCAAAGACCTATGCTGCTAGCTGCGAAACAGAAGGAACATATTATTTATAGACAAAAACTAGAACATATATGCACATGTAAGCTGCCACTTATCAATGTTTTTAGGGGGACAGAAGTTTAAAAAAATAATTCTCTAAATAAATGGTCTCATTCTTTAACTTCAATGTGTCTTGTATGAAATTTTTGAAGCTCTAAATTAATTAGATTCCAGAAAACGAGTTCCAAGAATATTTCCTGTAAAGGCACTATCGTCTTATGAAGCGCATTGTTTCACAAAGGGAGTAATTTGACGGTGAACGCAACCAATATTTACCAGAGAAACAAACTCTGTTTTTACAAATTGTCTCATCCCTCTCTCTCTCATTCACACACAAACACACACACATACATATACATACACGCACACGTACAGACATATGTGTGCGTATGTATGAGTATTCAGGCAGCATATCTTCATTCAGACATGTTTGATTGAATAATATATACATATTGTGCCGAATTATTTTTATACTGATCCTGAACATGGTCTTAGAAATGACTTAAAAAAAACTACTGCGCCTTACTAGATGAATTTAATCTTAATATCAAGAGACTTATTAGACAACTGGAAAGGATCAGTATATAGGTTTAAATAATTCAATGAAACATGTTTGAATATACATATATATATATATATATATATATATATATATATATATATATATATTCTTCTCACATAAACATATCACATTTTAAACAATATATATATATATATATATGTATGTATATATATATATGTATATATATATAAATATTGTTTAAAATGTGATATGTTTATGTGAGAACAATATATATATATATATATATATATATATATATATATATATATGTATGTATATATATATGTATATATATATATATAAATATTGTTTAAAATGTGATATGTTTATGTGAGAAGAATACGCAATATCAGGAATATTGATTTGTTTTTTACGGTTTATCAACCTGTTTGAGGTTAGTTAAAACGAAAACGTATTTTTGATTGCAAGAATTTTTACGGAGATAATAATGTTTTTCTGATATGTCATACTATTTAAACCATAACGAGGATGAGAAGATTTGAATTCATACCTTTCGCATGGGCATTTCCACGTAAGTGGATACAATGAACCCAGCACTGATTTCTCTTTTCAAGCCTTTACACAGTAAATTACCTGCACACCTAAGCTTACAGCATCTGGTATTTTCGAACCGTCATCCATATAGGCAGTGATCCGGATCAACGTTTTTTAACTACGGTGATCGAACGAGAACCGGTCCTTCAACATATGGCCATAAGCTATTATCAGTAATAGAGAATTTGTAGAAATAAACAGTTTTGTCATAAAATTCATCACCCTACAGAGATAGTCTGTTTCATGCCTTAACAGACGTAAGACTGTTGCTATATATTTCTGTCTTCGCACTATGTGTGTATGTATCTATCTATTGAAGTCTTTTTACCTCTATTTATTTATCTATTTTTATCACATTTAAAATCTATCTCTTTTTTTTCTATCACTTTTAAAATCTATCTATCTATCCTATTCTGGCGTATTTATACGAGGTGTGTTATTTTTCAATTAATGATACTCCCACAGGCTCTTTATAAGTGCGGGCCTAAATCAAGGAATCCCTAATGTCATTCAGCAGTCCAACGTCTGTCTTCAGCAATTAAAGACCACTCCTCATTTTATATGCGATCATAGATATTTGTATTACATTCTCTTCTAATGTCAAAAGTACAATAAATGCGGTAAAAAGTGATAGTTTAATTTATATTTCTGATTTTCTTCGATCATAGTAAATTCATCAAACTCTTATTGTTTCCGAAATTTAAAACGGAACAATATCGTGATTCAAACTTAGGAAAACAGTGTAGATAAGTGATGTATTATACAGGGTTATTCTAAAAGAATGAACCGATTTCATGACGCATTGCTCCAGTTCTCAAGCATCGTCATTGAATGAATCAGTGACCATTTTAAAGAGGAGTTTTCTATTAGGTTGGTGCAAAAATAATGTCGTTTTCTCACATAGTAACATATGTGAGAAAACGACATTATTTTTGCACCAACCTAATAAGTTTTCAATGGCTACCACAGGGACGCTGTAATCGCGTCGTATCTCCGCCAATGTTCATTTGTTTGTTTACTCACGGAAAAAGACTTTCTGCGTTCTCGAGTTTGCGAAAAATATGGTTGTCACAGTGCAGCGTGATTTTCGAAGGCAATTCGACATTAATCCATCCTACCCTAATGTGGTTTAAACAGCTTCAAGTGAATGGATATCTGTGTAAAGGAAAAAAGTTCAGGACAACCACGAGTTTCGAAGGAACAAGTGGCGAGAATCCGTACTGCGTTTGAGGTGAGTCCACGGAAGTGTACAAATCAAGAGCTAGCGGTGAGTTTGCGATCTCTCAATCCACTATCTGGTGTGTGCTAACATTTGAAACCTTACAGACTACGCCTTCTTAAGGCACTTACCAAGACCTTGCTATTTGTGCTTGACCTGCGATATTGCCAGATGTTTGATTTTTCTTGTGAGGATATGTAAATGATCGCATATATATTCTGTCGTTACCCACTAACCTGGATGACCTTAAACATCGAATATCAGTAGCGATCAACTCAGTTGATCGTGATATGCTGATACGCGCCTGGGAGTAAGTCTCTTTATCGCACTGATGTTTCCCGTGCTGCAGGTGGTGGCCACATTTAATACTTGTAAGACAGGAGATAAAAGTTGATTGTGAGTAGAATACGCGTGACTTGGCTGGAGTTTTCTATTGCTTTTCTTTATTAATTACTGCGCAATGAAATCGGTTCATCCTTTTTGAATGACCCTGTAATTCGGATCTATGATATAACGATATATATATTAGGCAATAATTTACTATGATAATTTAGACCACCACAAAAATGTTCTGACATTTTGAAATGGGCATCAAACACACGGGCGTACGCACATACACACACACACACATATATATATATATATACACACACATATATATATATATATACATATACATATATGTATATACACACACGCACACATATAGATATCTCTACACACACATATATATATATATGTGTGTGTGTGCGTGTGTATGTGTGTGTGGTGTAATGGTTAGAAAGCTTGTCTTGCTAGATCAATTACGACTCAGTAGTGAGTTCGATCCTCACTGGGTACTCCAAACTTTCGCTCTTTTGCCACATCTAAGCTGGGCTCAGAAAATCACTATATATTAGGTTGGTGCAAAAATAATGACGTAATAATGTCGTTTTTCGACGTTAAAAATACGTCAAAAAACGACATTATTACGTCATTATTTTTGCACCAACCTAATATATATGTGTGTGTGATGTTGGTTGGTTACTGTAGAAGTGAATAATGGCTATTTTATAAAATATTAAATAAAGATCATGCATTCTTTTTTTTGTATTGTACGAATACTTTTTTTCACACATTAAAATGGATAAATGGGATTTATTTCATTTTAATCAAAATGTTTTATATTTTATATGCATATTTAGTTATCATGCATCTGGGTACAGTTAATTATATAAAAATGTATGTTTATTCATTAGTTGGAAATTCAGTAAATAAAAAAAATCGTATGCGTACGAATATTTGTTTCCCTCCATTGTGTGTGTGTATATATATATATATATATATATATATATATATATATATATATATATATATATATATAAAGAGATATAGTCTTAAGGTCTGCTATATTTATGGAATAAAGTGCTCAATATCAGAGATAGAGCGTGTGTAAATATAAAAGTGAACATAGAAGTCAACACTTAGAGGCGACAGTCTGTTTCATGCTATATGCAATCGTCAGGCCACCTGACGATTGCATATAGCATGAAACAGACTGTCGCCTCTAAGTGTTGACTTTAATATATATATATATATATATATATGTGTGTGTGTATATATATATATATATATATATATATATATATATAGAGAGAGAGAGAGAGAGAGAGAGAGAGGGAGAGAGATTGAAAGTAAATATCCACGTATGCTCTTTATATTATACAAAAAGTGGATAACGTAGTAGTATACTTTTTATTCAGTTGATATGAGGTAGTGCAATAAATATTTGATAATTCACAACTTTTTCGTCAGTTCTTGATACTGAATAGTAATTTTTGAACTGGGCTAAATTTCAATGTGAGCAAACATTAATGGACACACACTATGAATCACTCATCTTTTGACCATGACACCTGATAAATATTTTTATTACTTCTTCCGCATTCTCTATCCTGACATGGATCTGATATCCACACCGGTCAGATGACGCCTACTTTAAGGGATGGGCGGTGGATATCTGAAAAAGCTTTTCCCTTTTGTCTTATCAGTGTTTTCATAAGAGTGACTATGCGGGAATATAAAATAAAGAATATCAGATAGTAATAATAGACAGAATGTATTATAGAAAATACAATATAATATTAAATAATAATAATAATAATAATAATAATAATAATAATAATAATAATAATAATCATGACATACATAAACATATATATGTGTGTGTGTTGTGTATTGTGTGCATTGAAATTTTAGAGTTAACTTGACTCTCGAGGCCAAAAAACGAAGGAAAAAAAAAGAAAAAGAGGATATCACTAAAGCCATAGAGTAGCCCTTCCAAAACGGAAGAGGTGCCTGGGGTAATCATTCCTTAATCTTTTCCTTCGATAACATCACCTGTGCTTCTTAACTCCAGATGACCTTGGGAGCCATTGGTGACAGCACTTGTTTAACCTTTCCTTTAAGTAAAATCGACACGAGCTGACATTACCGAAGCTGTAATCAAATTTAATGTCAACATGAAGGAACTGTGTAATTTGTAGAATTCCTCTATTTTACATCAAACGATATCCCGGAAGGGTAAATAAACTTTAATTTTTACGTTATGTACGAACGTGTAAGATGAACCTAAAAATTATAGTATTATATATATATATATATATATATATATATATATATATATATATATATATATATATATATATATATATATATATATATATATATGGTTTATCAACCATTGGTGGGTTATTCAAAGGCGAAACATATTTGGGATTTTAAGAATTATTCTTTTATTTTTGCGGGTGAATATTGCATTAACGTTTGGGGAGATGGTGGTGACTTTCCACATACAAGTTTTACTAATTTATCCATACCTAGGGGGAGAGGTGATGTATTCATACCTTTCCCAAGGGTATTTGCACGTTTGGATATAAGGAACACTACTGGAATTCGAACTCGTTTCTTCAATTTCTCATTCCGAGCCGCATTCCATTAAACCACCTGCACCCTCACTTCAAAGCTGAAAAGTGAGGACTAAACATCTCCAACCAAGATATGGCAGCACATAGTCCATTCCGTGTCTAATCTGACACATTTAACGATAAAGCATGACAGAAAGTGTCAAGTACTTCCTGGTGTGATACAATCAATATATCATTTTTCCCGCACCGCCACTCACGAGTACTCCTCTAATTTATGCCTTGTGTCAAATTAAGCTACATATAGTAAAGGCAATTTTGGGAATAGTGGTTAACAAAGGAGTCATATTGTTTCTCAATAATCTAACGAATTCGAACATCACTGAATGCTCGCCATTTGTGACCTTGTGCCAAGCTAAATCAAGAAAATATCTATAACTAAGACAGCTTCGTTTTATAAATCTATGCAAGAATCTACGCATGAGAATTTCATTTTTCTCGTATTAACAAATCTCTTTGATCAATTTGATAACCTTACAGACGGTTAAAAATTATTTCTGAAATTTCTCGAAAATGGCTGCAAATTTGTCCAGTATATACAAATGCCGCGGCATAAAACCACAGTTTTATTGGCCGTAAGCGATTTTTGCATTTGAGGGATTCAGCCATACAGAACACAAAATTGCCAAACCAGGCATTCTTGAAAAAGCCTATCACGTTCCATTAATTCTAATATGTCAATCATTGCTTTTATTTGTAAACCCCGACTTAACGTTGGCAAAAATGGATATTTCTTAACAGAAAGTTAGCGGTCAGCTTAACAAACAACTAATGTTTACAGCGTAGCCATGTGAAGAAGTGAGTATCGTGTAGTTTATGGTATTATATAAATTATACAAGTTGTATAATATTTGTCAAAATATTCGGAGAGATCTACTTTTCCTCAGTTATGTTATCCTCAAGTCGAAGACGCACATTATAGGAGCAAGGTTAAGTTAAAGAGCTCCTAAGGGTGCTTGGCTCCCTCAGAGGATTTATTGTCGGTGGATGTAACCTTAATAATAAAAGATAGGCCGATGACACTGTGTTGATAGCAGACATAGAGGAAAACTACAGAACCTTTTAGACCAGGGCTCTCAACAGATATCCACATGGAACCTGGCGAGGAACCATGTAACATTACTTTTCCACACAAAAAATAGCAAATTGGGGAACCATGGTAATATTTTAATGGACCAACGAGCAATTTAATTTCGGAACGGTTAAAAATGAGAAATAGAATTTCTACAGTAATTTACGCAAAATAATAAAAATTGAAAAGCAACTCTAAAACTAGCAGAAAACAAGATCATCGTTGTAAGCTAGCGTCCCTTTTACTCTGTCGGATGTTTTAATTGTAAAAAATGGAATAAAAACTGAAAAGATTACGTAAAGCAAGGTTTATATATATATAAAGGAAAATTATATAAAGATTATAATTCATTATATAAATGAACTTAATATATTAATAATAAATAATAATAAAATTAATAAAATAAAATATTACTATATTAATATAAATTAATTAATATGGCAATAGACTCAATATTGTGAAGAGGGGTGATCTTCGACTATCATTGAAATCGATGGATCTGAATATATATATATAAAAAAAACTTACTGAGTAGCATCTCCCACAGGGATCTTATTGAATAAATCTGGAGATTTTACTCACATATTTTAAAATGGTTTATTATGAGTTATTTTACTAGTGTACATAAATGTTGCATAGAATTTAGTTGTTAAATACAAGTTAATTTTCATTAAATTAATTTTACTTCAAAATAGACCATATACGTTTACTATTTCTATAATACAATTCGAAAACTTATCTATTACTAAAGCATAAAAATAAGCTCTTTTTTTCATAGAGTGGTTATGGGGATTCACCGAATAAAATTAAGAGTAAATATTGTCCATGGGTAAAACGAAACTTATGAACCACTGTTTAAGACAATGCATAAAATGTAATCAAGAAAAAAGAATTGGCATTAACTGTATGAAGACAGAAATTATGCTAAACAACAAGAAAAAAATCCCAGGATGCTAGTTCCAAATTGGAGAATGTCGACATCAAGCAAGTACAGAAGTTTAAATATCTGGGAAGTGTTTGAACAGAGGAAAGAATATTCTACACTAAAATCCGTGGAACATTTTATTAGCGAAAGATGCTTTCCAAAAATTAAGCAAAGTACTAAAAACAGGAAAAACTCGTTAGAAACAAAGAGAAAAATTCTGAACTGTTAAGCAATATCAATCCTCTTGTATGGCAGTGAATACTGGACAATCTCCTCACTGATGAAGAGAAAGTTAGAGGCATCGGAAATGTGGTCCTACAGAAGGATGATGAAAATTCCATGGACGGGGCGAATAACCAACGAGGAAAAAGGAAATACTAACAAATTTTCATCTTCTTTCCTCACTAATGGTTTTCTCGGATTCTTCCATACGTCTTAACAGTATGATCGCCTTGCTTTGGTCGGGGGCAAATGATAAATTTGTGTTTAAAGTACTTTTAAAATTTGCTTGACCATCGATGCATTCCGTGACCCAGAAGTTCAAATTTAATAAGAGTTTCATCTATGGAAACGCAGGTTTGAATTATGCCGGAGAACGCATATTTTTCACTAATAGGTTTTCTGGAATATTCAGACCGGTAGGCAAAAATAAATAAATATATTATTTAATAAATAAACGTAGCGTCTACACGAGATATGAATATCCACTACAAATAAAATTTAAGTAATAAAAAGCCGACTGATTAATAGATAAAAAAAATCCATCCCTTTCTTTAGAAACTGCTTTGTTTACGTTACGATACAAAATTGAGCAGATATGTCTATTTCATGAGAAAAATCTCTGTTTAAAGGCACTATTCAGTTTTATTTGAACATCGACACATTTCGTAGGCGTGAGGTCCGAAGAGTGCTAGATCTAATGACGGTTTTCCACTAGAGGATGGCAGCTTCGAATCCTACCAAGAAGCGCATATTTTGTTTCTAATTAGGTTTCTCGAATATTCAGGCCGGTATACGAAAATAAATATAAACGGAGCGTTTACTCAAATACGAGTATCTCCTAAAATAATGTTTATGTAATATATATATATATATATATATATATATATATATATATATATAGGTTGGTGATTTGGCATTTATATACATCACGTATATAATACATTAAAAGATACCCGTTCACTGCCGCGCGCCGATAGCTTAGGGGTAGAGTTCCTGACTGATACCAAATCGGTCGATTTTCGATCCCGTGCTTGTAGCAATCGGAAGCCTAGCCACACTAAAGAGCTGTGATACAGCGAAACAGTGTTGTATATTTTCAGGTATAATGTATATAAAAATGCGATTGATTAATTAATTAATTTTTTTACGGCTTTGTGGATTAATTAAAACCGAAATTAATTGTGCCTGAATCTGTTTACAGTACCCGGTATTAACAAGCGGTCCCCCATCTAAGCTGTGACAGGGCGCAACGATGTTTAACTTCAGTGATTGAGCTTGATTTAACCCTGGACTATCGATCGAAAAGAATGAATTTGAAAACAAATTTTCTTTCTTATAGAGAAAGCGGATATGGTACGTAACTGAAGTTGCGTAAAAGACGGATATGATTCCAACTACGGGTTTGGAAGAAAATAGTTCTTTGTATGTAGAATAAAACGTGCTGAATGGTTTATTCATTGACCATTCTAACGAATCTGTGGAGTATTTCAAAAGCTGAATGGAAAGCGTTAACCTTCGTGTCCTGAAGAAAAAAGAAAACCACAAGTAATAGCGCTTAATGACACAACGATATATCTAAATTTCTCTGTATATAAATGAGCTACATTTCCTGTAAATAATTTTGTTTTGGGGTCAACTCGTTTCGTCGTTCTTAGTCAGGAATCTTTCTTTTTTTCCAACGGAAAAGCGATTAGTTGCTTAATAGGCTAGATCACAACAAAAACTTTATCGGCGCTCACTTTTGCTCGTTATCGTTTTTTTTTTCTTAAACAAACGTCAGAGATTTTGTAAGATGAATAGAATAAATTAACTTCTACCGGATTCTTCCATTTCTTCGAAATAAAAATGAATCCATGCTATTTATCTCGGCAATAGGTGTGAAAAAATACCGAGTGACCTTGTGGTTAGAACGTTAGCATTCCAACGGCGAGACCAGAATTCAAATCTCACTGTTATTTGTCAAGGAACGTAACGTCTTGTTAATTGCGTCTTCAAATGGTCTTAGCATGTGATAACGTTGGGAGGAGCCAGAAAAATATACACCGAATTGACCTAAACCTTGTGATTGGGTAGGTGAAGCACATCGGCAGTTGTCCAAGCATTGTGGTGGAAATTGTGTAAACGAAACTGGAGCAGAGCAATAGATGGTTGTGTTAGCAAGTAAACACAAGCCATTCAACATACTGCTATTATTCAACTGTTTATCACATCAGAGTGTGCATTCTCACGCAAAGTGTAACTAATTACAGCTGAATATACCTGTGCGAACGTCTTCAGCATTGTCAAATAATACTCTAGCAGACTATTAATTTTTAGTGGAAGTGTATCTTGGCTCCGACCTCTGGAGTTTGAAATTTGGGGTCAGATGGAAGCCATAATAAGTGAGTCGACTGATTCGCTGAGCTAATGTAGGGATGATAGATAGAGAAAGGTTTTTCAGCAATGTAGACGTGTTCTCTTTCGCGTCTGAAACTGCTCCCCATTGAGGGGAAACGACCCACACTGTATAGTTAGTACATGTTGATATTAATAAAAATAGAAATTAAAATTGTCCGTGTTGGAGTCCCTTCATCTCTGGATGCAAAATATTTCGCGACCCCAGCCGAGAGAAGACGAGAGAGGGTGAATGCAACAGCATGCAAACCTTGTAGACAGGAGCAAAGTGAAACGAACAGCCATTGTGAAAAGTATATAAGCGTATTATTAAGAATGCTTCCTAGTGTAGGCGTTTAACACGCTCTTCAGCGTCCTTTAATTTATTATGTGCAAACTCCCATGACTTTCTGGGAAAGGTTGCTTTGGCTTTTCCCCGAATTTCAATTTCTTGTTTTACATTCACAGTAGAAGATCATAACTAGTAATTTTATACCAGTTGTCATCTAAGGCACGGGAGCCTTTTGTCTCTCATGCTATTTAATAGATGGAAACGATTAATGCATTTTTCAAGGTCATTAGTGTGAAAGTGGGTGCAACATAGCAGTTTAGAATTTGAAATACGATTTATCAATTTAACTCGCCTATAACCTTTACACTATCCATACATACAGGGATTATTGAGAAATATTGGATTTTAATCTTGAATGTAATCGTCAGTTAATATGTTCATTGTTTAAATCACCATAAACATCAGACCAAATAGATATTTGTATATTGTTTATGGAATTACGCTGCTGTTTTCTGGATTCTTGTGGTCTATCGGTAATTCCTCAGTAGGGACCATGACGCTGCACCATTGCCTAAACCAATATTCTAAAATATTTTTATTTAAAAACAAAATACGATTTGCTGTTTTCAAATACCTTATTTGAAGAAAATACTCACTAATTAAGGTTTTAATATTTAATAAATTACTCTTATTCTGGGGCTGAGCTGTTACAGGAGGAAAAGGGGGATATAGAGAACGGGCATCAACAGGTCGGGTAACTATGTATCATTTCCTTGTGGTATCATGTCTATCTCCGCTGAAGCTACAGCACGCTAAATATCAGGAAGTGCAAGGCAACTTCACTTCTTTACTGCCGTTATAGTAATGACGGTTTTCGCCTGCTTTTGGTCTTATATTAAAGCTTAAACAAAGAAATTACATCACAGGATTTAATGCCCACGGCGTTCAAACTACTCCCACTCAGTTCTGGTTACCGGTAATACTTGGCATTTTCCCCCTAGTCTTCTTCTATGTGGCCTGTCAGTTCAGGACGTAAATGCTCATGAACCTCTCCTCAAATGCCCTGCCTTTTGTCGCTCTTAATAAATTTCGTCTTTTTCTTATCTCTCCTAAAATTGCTCCACTACCAATCTGGAAGTGCTTACCGGTTCTGCTAGTGATGTAATTACCAGAATATGTCTCTTGCGAGTAAAGTATGTATTCAGCTACTCGCTGGGTAGGTTATCTGTTGATTTCCTCTGTCCGCCTAGTCAATTTATCTTGGGAGTATCAGATTTTCCAAACATTCTTTCCTCATTGTGTGCTCTAGAAATTTCAACTGCCTCTTCCTGATGTTAATTATAAGTTTCCTTTTCGTTTGCATTTTCTCTTAAAACTTGTCGTTGCCCACATGTTCGGTACATTGTATTCTCAGGATATTTCGGTAGAACCACATTTCTGTTGCCACGACTCATTTTCATCTGAGAGGAGATTGTCCAGCATTCACTGCTATTAGGTTGGTGCAAAAATAATGACGTAATAATGTCGTTTTTGACGTTAAAAAATACGTCAAAAAACGACATTATTACGTTATTAGTTTTGCACCAACCTAATATATAGGAGGACCGATATTACACAATAGGTCAGTACTCTTTCTTTTCTGCTTTTAACGAAATTTTCCTGTTTCTTAATATTTTGTTTCCCTTTTAGAAGGCATTTTGACTCTTCCAATGCGTCTTCGAATTTCAATGTCTCACTTTTCGTCCTCGTTTAAAACCCATTCCAAATATCCAAAATGTTGCACTTGTTTGATTTTGGTATCACCAATTTTTAATTTGCACGTTGGGCGATTCCTTTTGCTAACAGCCATGCATTTCGTCTTGCAATTGATGCTTAGTCTTTTCTTCTTGCTTTCCTTTACTAACTTCTGTAGGGATTCTTGTAGTTTCTTTTCTGTGTCTACTAACCACACTCTATCACCTGAAGTTTACACATTCTATAAAAAGGGATATTATTTTTTCGTCGTTAGTGTGTGAGCGAAACCAAAAATGCATGTCATTGTGGCGATATTTTTTGTTGGTACGTTTAAGAAATATGAAAGTGCTTACGGGTTCTTGCTTGTGATGGAATTACCGGAATATGTCACATGCGAAAAAAGTGTGGATTTAGCAAAAATACCTTCAGAAGGTGACCCTATGGTGATAGGTATGACAGAGAAATTGTCTATAGAGAAAAACACTATGAACCTGAAATGTAACCCTTTCGTATACGCCTATTGGAATTTCAATAAGAATTTTACGTATATCATAATATTACTTGTTTATTATGGGAAATGTTATTTCAAAGCACACAAGAACTTGGAAATAAAAACAGCGTATGTAGTGAGAGGAAAATTGTACGTTTTTTTTCATAGGCGCAAGCTATTACCTGGTTGGATGTATCTACACCAGTCCCTATTCGTAGGAACGCTGTCTTGATGTCACAATCTCTCTCTATCTCTATCTCTCTGTATCTATCTATCTATCTATCTATCTATCTATCTATCTATCGCTTTATTCTTTCTCTCTATATATATAGGGTTCTTTTCGTCTTTTTTACATTTACGAAAATAAATTTCTATCTTACCAGCTAGGTACTTACGAAAAGATTGTTTGAACGTTTTCAGTCAATTCTTTATGAATATTCAGCAAAGGTATATATGTATATATATATATATATATATATATATATATATATATATGAATATAAAATAGCGCATATTATGATATGTAAATAAAGAGAAATAAATTTTAGTTTGTACACCGTTGTGTTTCTATATAAATTTGGATATATATATCTTGTATATGTTGTTATGGCATGATCTCTGTATGTAGATTTGTATTATATGTAAAATTATATATGAGATGTGTATATTTAAATCATAATACTCTGTTTGATTGTTGGAGGTGTATAAATGTGTATATATCTGTTTTTGGATATATGGATACATGTGTATATATATATATATATATTTTTTTTTTATTTATTCACTTTTTATTTTTACTCCTCCTCTCACATAAGTAAAATGGACTATATCATTATAGTCATATATATATATATATATATATATATATATATATATATGCATATATATGCAACGGACAGTGTTTAATCGGCATCTGACGATTAAGTTGTGCATTGAGCTTAGAATTGTGCTACCGTTGAGGAAATATGTACACACACACATATACGTACATACATATATATATATAAATATGTATATATGTATATATTATTTTTAAGTGTGTGTGAGTGTCAATAAGTTATTTTGTTTTGATTTTTTTAATCTATGTTCATAAATATTAAGGACTTATACGTAAAAAAATACCAAAAAGTAAAAATAAAACAACTTGGTCTACAGAGATATTTTGTTGCGAAGCAGACAAAACCTCATTTCTTAACTTAACAAAAACCGATAAAAAGTAAAACTGTAATAAAACAATGAAAGTAAGTAGCAGTGAAAATTTTTACGAGCAGAAAAAATGATGAGTGCGTCAAAATAGGCGAGCAAATAGGCTGTCATATAAATGAAAGCAATAAGAATTTTGTGGCATTTCTGTTATTCATTTTTGCATTATATCTCTCACAGACCTCTCTACCGATCTCCTTCCCTCTCTCTCTCTCTTTCTCTGTGTCTCTTTCTCTATGTGTATACACACACACACACACACACACACACACACATATATATATATATATATATATATATATATATGTGTGCGTGTATGTGTGTGGGTGTATGTACCTGTATTAATAAACCTTTCATCATTATCCTTGTTTTACTTGTTAATGAGGCTATTATATTTGTTATATCAACGAGTATACTGTTAATGGCGTCTGGTAGGTTCCCATGTGTACTTACATGAAATCTAATTAAGTTTTGGTCAGGTGCGCTTTCGGTTATACTTTAAGTCATTATCAAAGATGATTTAACTTTTAATTTTAACTGAATATAGGGATTGTTTTTATGTATCTGGAGTTAGGGGAATCATATATATATATATATATATATATATATATATATATATATATATATAGAGAGAGAGAGAGAGAGAGAGAGAGATTGAATGAGGTGGGGGATTGCTCATTATTAGGGATAGAGCGTTTTTAGATATAAACATTAGTTTATCAACTATATTCTTAAAAAATAAAGTACAATTATATTGTATTCACTTATAGAGTGTGATGGATAAGTTGTCGTCTAAATTACGGAAAAATTAAAATAATACTGATATCTCGTTTTAAAACATATATTTACCAAATTACACAAAAATATCTTGAAATAATAAGAATTAAAATTATTCAATAAAATGAACATTAGCTTCAACCAGACGACTTCGGAATCTCCAGCAACTTTTCTGGGCAGTCTCCATTTTTAAGCTGGTAAATCTTTGCCACCATTTCATGTTTGCAGTTAAAAGGAGTTTTGTTGGTCTCTCGATCGACTATGTCCCACACATATTAATCAAGGGGTTGAAATCTGTGGAGTTAGGTGGCCAGATGCAAAGGGTGATGTGGTCGCAAAAATTGTCTGACAGCCATGACTGGGTTCTCCTGCTTGTGTGTCATGGTGCAGAGTTCTGTTGCCAGATATAGAGTCTTCCAGCAGCAACCCTCTTGACTCACGGCAGTACTCCTCAAAGCACTTGTAGGCCTCCGTGTTGATTCTGTGTTGAGTCTGCGGAAAGATGAATAGAGGCATAACGTCGTTATCCATAGTGATCAATACAAACACCTTCGTAATCACCATTAGACTCATCCAACTCTTTTCGAATCCTCTGCACTGTCCGCAGATTGACACCCAAACACACGGAAATGTTCGTTTTGGAACTTCCGGCAATACAACATGCCGTTTGCAAATTTCTGGCGGAGTGAATTACGTCATGGTGCTCTTTTTCTCACAGACGGTGTCCAACTGACCCTGCTGTACTGTGCAGTCAACAAAATAAAAAATAACGCATGCACAAATTTAAATTATAAAGTGGCGACAATTTATTCCTTGAGCCATGTAAAATATTCACCTATATCTGAAATGAATTGTGGACACTTATTAGGCAGATCTTTGACGACTTTTGATTAAAATTCCGCAGGTTTTGATGAATAAAGAAATTCGCTTTATTTTTGAACATTTACTTAAATTCTCACTGATGAAATTTTATAATTACAATTCAGAGATAAGAGTAAAACAAGTCGTCACTTTAAACTGTCAGCAAGATTATATTCGCTGTACCATCTTTTAATTTAATAGGTCGGTTAGTGAAATTCGAAGAATAAAAAGACAACAAAATGATAAAACTAATTACATTCTATCGTGGAATCACCGTGCCTTGAAAGACTGTTGGACCTCAAACACGCACCTGAGCTAAGTGGTCCTTATACATACATGCATGCAAAATGGTCGACTCTCTTTACCGTTCTAGTAAGAACTTGACTCCTGCTATCCTCTACCTTTATACAAGCCAGATCAGGCCAAAAATGTAGTCGTTATATTTGGGCGGGTGCTGCCCATATATCACTCTCTAGCATTGATAGTGATCAAAAGCGTCTCCGAGCCCTTGTGTGGGTGACGAACTATTCTTTACCATTCAACCTCTCCCCCACAGTCCTCGATGCTCTACCGCTACTTCCACGGAAGGTGCTCGGACGCGCTACATTCCCTAGTCCCACCGAGACAAACCTTCACAGCAAGAACAAGCTATGCTACTTACATAGTAGCAAACCACCCATATTATCTCCGTATTCCATTTATGTGAAGTAAGTTCCATTCGAGTAGATCCTTCCCGCGAACCACTGCCCTGTGGAACCGATTCCAAACAGGATTTTTTTCCCAGATCACTACAATCTTAACCGGTACAAAGTCAGGGTTTACCGTTATCTTCTACTCCTATATACACAAACGGCTCCTAAACGTAACCTTCTACCTCGAGTGCTCCCCCGGGCCTTGTATACGGTGAAGCTCGCTGTAAAAAATAAAAATTATTGTCAATAAGACTGATGATAAATATTTTATATTAGTATACCCTTTCATAATCCCGAAGCCCGAAGAGAAAGATTTTAAATTCAGAATTTTAGGACATGCCTGTTTCCTTTATCACCGAGATGAGAAATAAGCAATGTTGTGGGTTTCCCTCTTCTGGGGAAGTTTTTTTTTTCTCGTGTGTTACATGTATTACTGTAAAAAAAATATAATAGTTTTGGCATACTAGCTTGATATTTCTAAAGAGTTAACAGATTTATTTTTAATACTATTTTGTTATTATTCCAAACGTCATTATGGGAGATGCTCGATATTTGGAATAGACGCAGCCTTTTCTTTATTTTTATTATTAAATAATGTGCATAGCGCTTATCCGTCTGAACATTCGAGAAGAAAAAATATATTCGTCGGAAACGATCGAACCAACGCCGCCCCTTTGTAGGGAAAATGACTATATGGTAAATCACCATGGATACTCCATGGTGCTTTACCGCCTCGATCACGGAGATCGAAGCAGTTTGAAACGTTCTATTTAGCTTTTTTTAAGGAGGCACAAACTTTTCACCCGGATTATCTTCTCAAAACCTCATATCTGCTCAGTTATGTATCCAAAACGGAAACAAAGTAATTGAAAAAGAATTGATTTTTTTTTCAATCTTATATTTATTTTGCTTCAAATATTATTATATCCGTATTTGAAATAGAAACATCATTTTTAATTATTAAACAAATTACATTTACCTGCCTCCGCCTTTGAAATATATTAATAAAGAAAAATGACAGAGATCAAACCTACGTTGACATTTCTAGTGGAAACCATCTTTTAAAAATGCAAGCAAATTTATATTTTTCGTTTTTAAGGAACCACATGCTTTTCCCTCAGATTATTTTCTAGAAGTTTCATAACTGATCAGTTTCATATAAGAAACGAAACAAAGCAATCAAACCATATGATAATTATCACTGTGTATTTATTTATGTTTCCCGTCTCATTTGTAGTGGAAAGGAAGGTAAATCAACTTAATTTGGTAAAATTTATGAGTAATGACTTCATTTATTCGTCGTAATAATCTATACAAACAAAGCATTTATCAGCATTTAGATAAAATTAGTTCCCGAGCAAAATGAAAAATTTAATCAGTTCCTTTACTCTTACGTTTCCAAGATTGCAGTCTTATTTGTTCAAGCCTCTCAAGTGACGCACACAGATACTATGTCTTAATTGATCGTCTTGCTTCAACTTATCCTTGGAATAGGCTCTGTGGTTCTTTTCCTAATATTTTTCTTTTGATATTTCCATTTCACTGTTATATTAAACACATCAAAATATTTAGGATTAAAAAATACTGAGAAAAAATCCATTTATATAATACCAGGCGTAATCAATAAATGATAGATACCATTGAACGTCTAAAGCAAATAATAAAGAAAGGGGTCGGGTTAATTAAATCCAAATAACTAATGTATTTATTTTTTATTCCGATATTTTTTTTTCTTATTTCACTTAAAATCTTATTATGCTGCATAGAATAGTGTTTAAAATAGACACCTCTTTTATTTATATATATATATATATATATATACGTATGTGCGTGAGTGATGAAATACACGAACTGTCGACGGATGCATGTACGAAGAGGTGCTGCAAAGATCTCCATTCAATAACCCATTTAGTAAATCTGATTAAAATCTTTGATGACAGGCTTCTTGACAGCCCTAAGAACATTTCAGCCGTCGACCTATAAATGGAATCACATTTTCATACTTGAATATATTATTCTCTAGTATTTATGCGTACATTAATAAAAGGTCTTTTTTTTTTATTTCAAAATGTGTCTTATTACTTGAATAACCACAGTTGTTTTATTACTTGAATAGTCGCAGTTGTTTTATTACTTGAATAGTGGTAGGTGTTTTATTACTTGTATAGTAGAATATTCCCAAAAGAATAAATAATCAAAAAAAAATATATATATAAATATATATGTGTGTGTGTGTGCGTATATATATATATATATATATATATATATATATATATTATAAATTAATTGATTTAAAATAAGGTGTTTTTCGCTACTCAGTTCTAACCATGTTTCAAAAATGGAAGCTAAAAGCCCCGAATTTAATTTTGTAATTAGATTAAAGACATTAGTTCCATTTCATCCTCAAGCGAATTTTGGAGTAACTTTTAAAATTACTGGGTTTTAAAGACAGCTAAAATCATAATTCATGTTTCCAAGGTTACAGATAAATCCACTTTGACTAGACAAGGGGTGTCTCCGTGTTCATTATGTCTGTATTTTAATGTATCAGTTATCAGTGGGTAGGGATGTATTTTTCAATGAAATCTAACATCCGTTAAAAGCATGTCGTCTGGATTTTTTTTTAATTTTCTTGTTAACGGCAAAAATTCTTACGGCATTTTTTTCTATTTGTATATTTAAAGATTTTTTGGGGTGTTTAGGTTAGAATACTTTTTATTTAACTACGATTTGAAATATTTTCACTTTTAATTTTTAATTTTTAATATACTATATTTCTTTTAAGAACAATTAAATGTAATTAGAATCCCTTACAGTATGTAGAATTATTATCACATCAAGTATAAGTATGTAGATTATTAGGTTACAATTTTTTTTATATTTAAATATTATTTAAGTAAAATTTATAACAATGACGGCAAAATTAGCTACTTAATTTCACTGATTTAGTAAACTTTCATTTTTTTTTTTATATATAAAACTAGTAATATATTGTTTCTCATGTAAGTACAAAGGACATGGGTCATTCAAAAGCTTACATCTCCTAGCATTATTACATATTAATTTCATTTTACTGTATGTGTTTTATTGGATTCTTTTAATTGCGTGTAGTACTAAGAGGGAGGTCTTTAGGTATGGAAACGTTTTATTTAATTATAATTTAAAAGAAGTTTAGGTTAAAATTCATTTTATTTAACTTCAATTTTAATTACAACATTAAAATATTTTTATTGTTAGTTTTAATAGACTATATTTCTTTTAATAGAAGTAAATGTATTAGAATTACTTACAGTAAGTAAAATTATTTTTCCATATCAAGTATATGTATATTACAAATTTAAAAATTTTATATTTAAATAAGTAAAATTTTTGGCACTTACGGCAAAAATAGCTAATTCATTTCTCTGATTTAGTAAACTTTATTTATTTTATTTTATTTTATTATGTATATATCATAATTTCATTTTTCAGTAGGTGTTTTATTGGATCATTTAAGTGCCGGTAGTACTTTTTGAGAGGTGTTTAGGTTAGAATACGTTTTATTTAACTACAATTTTAAAAGATGTTTAGGTTAGAATTCGTTTTAACTAAAATTTTAAATACAACTTTAAAATATTTTCACTGTTATTTTAATAGACTATTTTTTTTATGAAAAAACAAGTAAGTGTAATAGAATTACTTACAGTATAAAAAAATATTTTTTCATGTTAAATATAAGTATGTATATTACCTGATCGCACTTTTTAAATTTATTTTTATTTTTAAATATTATTGAAGGAAAATTTTTGACAATGACGGCATAAAATAGCTATTTCATTTCTCTGATTCAGTAATTTTTTATTTTTTATAAACTTAGTAATATATAGTTTATTATGTATAAGGATGAAATGGAACTAATGTCTTTAATTTAATTACAAAATTAAATTCGGGGCTTTTAGCTTCCATTTTTTAAACTATATATATATATATATATATATATATATATATATATATATATATATATATATATATATATCACATTGGCGTTAATAGAATAGTGCTCGATGTATTAGGTTGGTGCAAAAAATAATGTCGGTTTTTGACGTTCAACTTTATGTGAGAAAACGACATTATTTTTGCAACAAACTAATAGAATAACAGAAATATGAAATACAGATTAATAAGAATATTTTTTCCCTCGCTGGTAGCACAACTCTGAGTTTCATGCACAAGGCAATCATCAGGTGCTGACTGAAACCTTACCGTTACATAATGTCAATTTTGTTATAGAATCCGGACTATAGTAATAGGGGAGCAGTCAACATTATATACGGGGGCTGCTAATAAAAATAATTAAATATAAAGAAATGGAAAATATATATATATAGTCCTGTATATATATATATACCAAAATTTAAATTATGCAATGATCAGTTTTCAGTCGGAACCTGAAGATTGTGTTGTTGTGGATGATCTAGCGATTAAAGTAATTTCTTTTAATTAAAGTAGAATTATTTAAATAGAAATTATAGTCAGACACATTATGGTAAGCAACTGTTGCACTGAGTTGTTTTTTAAAAGATACCTTTTGTGTTCAGATAATATTTCATTTAACTTCCTAGAGGTTTCTCCTATATATTCCGTCTTGTAGTTGTGATATCTGTGATGAAATATGGAGAGGGAAAGAGAGAATGAGAGAGCATATATAGAGTAAAATAGTTTCAGAATTAACATCGTTATACAAGATAAATTGTAGTATTGATGTTTCTGTCTATTTGTATATTAATCTTTCATTCATTTCAAATGTTTATACGACAAAAATAATGGACTCATGAAAGGTCATACGTGCAAATGGAAAGTTATTTTTCAGTTTTTTCCATCAAATGCAATCAAAGAGTTGTTTTGAAATCATCGGAAGTGAGAACTTATTAAATCAGTAATGCTTTATGGAATGTGAAGTACTTGAATGTCATTTGATTCTTCTCTAGAAATTTTATAGGCTTGGTTTCCTTCAGGTGTCGTCCTTCTAAGAATATGTAAGTTAATTAGCAAGATACCTTTTTATTTTGCATAACCGATGTCGCTAGAAACTAAAGCCTATAAGGTCTCAGCCAGCTTGTATTTGTGTGAATAAAAGAAAAACAATCTATCTTCGACTCTTTTATTTTTTAGCAATTTTTGCTTTTTCCAACCTGTGGCAATGCTAAAAGCGAATGATCTTCGTTGTTGTCAGAAGGTTAATTTCTTTTAAATCTTTTGTTAATATAGGTTCATGAAAAGTATCAGAGACCGATGTAAATTTATTTTATTTGTTCTAATCATTTAACCACAAGCAAGGCGATAAAGCCACTAAGACACAATGAGAGTGAAAGACTGACTACACTCCATATAGCGCGGCTACTCTTAATTCCGTTTGTGATACTTAGTTTTCGCTTCGCCACCCGCTGAGCCAGTGGTATGACGCTTGCGTTGTATCGTAACGGTCCGGGTTCGATTTTCGGAAGTGGATGCGCACTGCTGATGATTCCCAAAAAGTACGAAACGGCCGTCTAGTGCTTTCTGCATTCTGTTGAGAATTCTTGTTCTAGACTCAATGAATTGTTATGGTAATTTTCTGAGCGTAGCTTAGATGTAGCACGAGGCCGAAAATATGGGACACCCAGTAAGGATCGAACTCACTACTCAGTCGTAAATGATTTAGCGAGACAAGCTTGATGCCGTTGCACCACGACGAAGTGTCCGACTCGATGAATTATTATGCGAAATTATTCAAATCTCCAAAATTTCTATTATATATGTGTGTGTGTGTGTGTGTGTGTGTGCGTGCGTGCGCGCGTGTTCATGTTCCTATTACCTTTCCTACTTGGTACCTCGCCTGCATGAATTTAAGTGTTCTATTAGACTGGCAACTACGTTTTACTGTTGAACTATCTAGATGCAACCGTCAGCTCTATTATAATAGTTACTTTTCTTATACTTATCGCCTGTGGAACTCTTTTCCGGTTTCTTTCTTCCCTACTCTATACAATCTTCCAAAATTTAAATGGGACGCCAATTGCGATCCTCTGTGTTCGTGAAACCTGTTCTTTTAGTGTCCTTTCTATTCACTAAAGTCTTCACATTCCCTTCCACTCACCGTAACCAGTTGCATGCTAGTGACATTATCGTTTTGCTGGGGCTGAAAGGATTTTAAAAAAAAATATTAGAAAAAAAAAAAAAATTTATATATCAGAACAATTTTAGGAAAATCTATGACAAAGGGTCCCCAATACAAAATCTTTAATATTTAACGCGAAACAAAAAGCTTGGAAAACATTTCAAAATAGAAGGGCGAACTATTCCGATAAAGTCTGAATCAGAATATATCATATTCAACGCTCTAATTCTATCACAATTATAAATGAAAATAATTTAACTATGTTTATATAATATTTGTTGTAACTATATTTATAGCAATACAAAAATAAAAAAAATAAAAATAAATAATACAAAACAAAATAATAAGCTAACATTTGAAGAGGGCAGTTACACCATCACCTGTAATAATAGACACAAGACATATATAGGAGAAACCTCCAGGAAGTTAAATGAAATATTATCTGAGCGCAAAAGGGATCTTTTAAAAAACAACTCACACAGTACAACAGTTGCTCACCATAATGGACCTGAACATAATTTTTATTTTTAAAATTCTACTTTAATTAAAAGAGAAAGCAATTTTCTAACATGTAAATATGTAGAAAGTTCTTTAAACGCTAGATTATTCACAGCAAATTTACGTTCAGGTTCTAACAACATATCACCTTTCTTGGCAGATCTTCTTGGCAGATCTTCTATCTCAATATGGAATATTTAATAACAAAACTGATAAAAACATACAAAAGAAACTAAACGAAATCGCCTAGATTATATACGCAAAATACATATTCTTTTAAAAATATAATTTAAATTTAAAATTTCAGCGTCACCTCTGCTTTATGCGCATGCGTAATCGCGTCAACACAAACGCAAATTTAGTCCGATGAAGTTCTAAAGGACGAAACGCGTCATACGAATTTTCTTTCCATTTGGTCATAGATTGACGTTATATTAGGTACCTCCATGAGATCGCTAAAAAAAGAGAGAGTTTTTAAAAAATGATAATTGATATTTAAAAAGATTTCAAACTGAGATTTTCATTTTTTATAAAATGAAAAAAAAATGAGTGCAATCAGTCAATTTTGCCGACTCAAAAAAAAAAAAAACAAGATTTTTAACGAAAATTTCAGACGTACTATGAACGATTTAAAAATGTAAACATATCCTAAAAATACTTTGATCTTTCCTCTTAATAATAACATAAACATTTAGACGATAAAATTTTGTTTTCGTCAAGTTTGGCGTCTTTTTTCATCATGCTATGCTCTTTTTTTAGCGATCTCGTGAAGGTAACTACGTTATATATATATATATATATATATATATATATATATATATATATATATATATATATATGTGTGTGTGTGTGTGTGTGTGTGTGTGTGTGTGTATAACTGATGTAACAGCAAAAGTGTCCAAATCATGTAACATCAAAGTTATCGAATTGTTAGATTAAGCTTTGAACCGTTCTATCTTGGAAATGATTAAAGATATCTTACTGCAATTCTCCAAGCCTTTTATAACACTATTGAACAATAAGAATGGATTTAGCTCTAATTTGAAATAATAATTCCTCTTGTTGTTGTGACCGCCTGATCCATTTTTCGTTTCTACTGTCACCTCTTTTTTAAAGTTATTCACCGTTCTCTTGATGGTTCTTCAATGGACTTTGAAGATGGAAGACAGTGTATGATATCAATATTGGTACCATTACTCTATGCCTGAGTGATC
>OZ010571.1:45260635-45275635 GCA_963932145.1 Acanthosepion lycidas | reverse complement strand
AAAATTAGAAATTGTTAGGTTTTCTAATAAAATATAAATAAATCCTGCTTGGATTCATTCAGGCTGTAGAGCACTTTTATTGTGAGGTTTTCTCTGATTTCTCTCCGAGTTTTAGGGCTCTCGCTGTCATCTAGTAGACATTAAATATTAAATGAGTGAGGGTAGTCACTGTGTTAACTACGCAGGATTTTATTCTTCGCAATCGCGTTGGTGCACCACAGGAAGCAATATCGGTCGCCTGAGAATTATATTCTAATGTGCACAGGGAAGTTTATATTGTGATCGGTTGATGGAGACACGTTTCTAAATAATAATAATAAAAATAATAATAATAATAATGGAGAGTACCTGCAAATTTCACTCCCATAACTTGGGCAATATACAGTAGAAACATGAGTTCAAATGACCAATAATTGTACGACGCTGCGTACTTACAAATGCCTTTGTACGTCTGTGTGTTTGCACGCGTGTGCACTGGCAATATGTTAGCGAATCAACTTTTAAATCATATATATATATATATATATATATATATATATTGCTACCAGCAAGCAGAAATATTTCTTCTCCCGATGATGGCCATTTTGGCCGAAACTAGTCGAGGAATCTAAATGAAATAATAATAAAAAAAAAACGAAAGAATATTAATCTACAACCCAGTGTGTCTGAAGATTTTAATTTTTTAATAAATTTTTTAATAAATTTTTTAATATTTTTTTTTGTTCAATATATATATATATATATATATATATATATATATAGAGAGAGAGAGAGAGAGAGAGAGAGAGAGAGAGAGTGAGAGGAAGAAGATGATGATGATGATGATGATGATGATGATGATGATGATGATGATGATCTCAGAAAGAGATGGAAAGTACTTGATAATAAACATTATTTTTATGTTACAGTGCATTTCTTACCGCATTTGATTTTAATATACGGCAAATATTCGTGAATATGAAAGGATTATGATGGAAATAAGCAGACATAATGTTTGTAATTTATTCAATCAGGTATAGATATATGTATTTGTAAAGAATTAATGGATCTATATTTAATCTGACATTTTTATTACTTCAAACGTTATTTTTAGTGAATACCTGTGTTTGAAATAAACAACCCTTTTACTTTATTCAAAATAGTGTAATGTATGTAAAAAATAATTTTAAGAATGTCATAAAAAGGCGTTTAAAAAATAAACAATTTTTTTTAACCCTTTGCATTCCTGAACAATTTTAATCCTTCCGCCTGAGCTCCTTTGTTCAAAATTCGCAAATAATTGGTATGTAATGTTTCACGGCAGAGATAAAAGCGTTTACCGACCGTTCAACCGGTGGCTGGGCACTAATTAATTTTCCACACCACTGTTTAACCGCATTATGTTATTTTTCTCTATCACCGGTTAAGCGGAGGTCAGAGCTGAAAGCATGAAGGAAGAGCATAAAAACCGTTGAAATTTAATTGTTCACATAATAAAACTTGAAATACAAAAATTAAGGTATTTTCATTATTTAAATAGGGATGGATATTACTAACCGAAATTCGCATGGCATATTAATTATAACGACTCATTAGTTCCATCTCTTCCAAATATGGTATGGCAGTTATTAATGGATTATCCATAGAAATATGTAATTAGCGTAAATATGTAATTAGCGTAAAGGGTTTTTATAAACCTATAATTAATAGCAGGCTTTTTAAAAAGCTGTTATTAATCTTGGATTTTTTAGAACATTACAATTAATATCATATTCTATTCTATTTTTAAAAATGTATCTTTTATGGGGAACTTTAACATAACAATATCTTGAAATGTTTGCCAAAGTCATTGTTTTCATGTGCGAAAATTGTTGTGCATAATAAATTACAAAGCAATGTCTACATATGTATAGGTAAATGTATCAAAGTATTTTTTATCATTTCACCCAGACAAGTCAATAAAGGACACAAAGGGTTACTGAATGTTAGAGAATATAAGAAAAAAAAATTAAGGAGAGAGAACAATAAATTAGGAGACAGAAGATAACGATTGACTTTGCATTTAAGACCATAGTTGACTGAGAAGCAAGAAGACAGAAGTGAGTTCCACAAGAGAGAAGTTTTTTGTATTTTTGTTTTTTTATTAAAAAAATCATATCTCTGTGTATTTGTTTGTAACCTGTCAATAAAGTTTAGAAGAAGAAGGGGGATATAAAAAAGAGAGATGCCATAAAACGGAGATGTCATAAAAAGCAGAGAAAGGGAAAAAAATTGCAAACACGTAAAAGAAAGAAGAAAATAAAGGAATTCAGTAAAAAAGAAAAAAAGCACAAAATCTAAACAGAAGCAAGAAATATATACAAAGCCATAGAAAGAATTATAATGTATTTCATTGTTGAATAAAGTGGCCATTATAACGTTGTGGGTATTTAACAATCGTAGCTTCGTCTGGCAAAAGATCAGTAAAAAAGTAAAAATTAAACTCACTTTGTAAAATTATCATAATAAAAACAACCCAAAAGTAGAGCGATAAGCACTAAACTGATTCAATTTCAATGTTCTTCCCAGCGATAATTTGGCATTGACAGTTCTGTCTGCATTGTGGCCATCTGCTCGTCATTTGTAGATATATGGATACATGTTCGAGTGGTAAGAATGTTTAAATCTCACCATGGTCGATTCGTAAGGAAAGTCACCTTGATGTTATCGGTGTAGGAGAGGCGATCCTAGCGTGCGACAGCTTAAGAAAGAGCCTGGAAATCAGACCATGAATTGACCCAAGTCTTGTGAATGAGTAGACGGAAATATGTGAGAGCCGTCCACGGCTGTGCTAACACGATATCACAAGTCATCGTGAGAAAGAGTTAGAAGGTGCTGGCCTTGTTCATGCTGTTGATCACGCACTCTCCCAGAAGGTCCGCTCAGCATAGTTGCCGCATAAACAAGTGGGATCCTTTGGCGTTGATCAAACACAAATATGTCTGAGAAAGCGTCTGCAACAGGGATTGGATAAGTAAAGGAGATCTGCAAATATATATTAAATACTTTGCTGGTTAACATAGTTAAATCACATACGCGATTGCATTTACGTTCGTTCATCACTAAACGCTATTTATTAAACTGTATATAAATTATTGTTGGTTTGTAGATATTTATTATGTTGAAGATGATGTAAATATGGCATCTTTCGATGATTCTAGCGATTTTGGGTGTTTCTTAGAGTTGGCAGTAGTGTTTCTCTTTATATTGCATTTTAAAGGACCATATTTGACAACCGCCGCTTGCCAATTTCTCGGTTTTATTTAGAACAATTTTAGAGAATACAGGCATTTATTCTTTCATATATTTCCCATTTTCCAAATGCTGCGAGCAAATTTAAAGTATCTGAGATTCACTTAAAATACTCTCAAATTTGCCCAAATCCGATAACTTATATCCGAAATGATCATATTTGAAATAAAATTTATGGCGGTTGATCTTACGACATGTCAATTCTTGGGGTATTTAATATCGAATTTTTATATGGTTTCTCTTGTAAGGAATGGTCTCACTACTAAAGGTCCACCGTACTAAACGCGCTAACCATTACCTGACGCCGAGACACTTTCAAAACGGCTCTCTGTGGAGTACTGACAATGATAAAATACATATAATAATTTAACCGGTACCTTCCTGACAGATCTACATAAACTATGGCTCTTACTCTATAATTCTCTGCCTGGCGTGGCACTTGTTTCTTGTACAAGGTGAATGCCATCATAGATTTTAGATATGTACATGAAAGAAGATTTTAAGTAAAATTTCTGGGACACGTTATAAAGAAAGAAGACTAAGAGAATTTTGTAAGGCACGGGGCATATTGAGAGGAGAGGTGCATGGAAACCTATTCAGTGAGTTTGGGTCAAAGGATGCCAGGGTCGGAGGAAAAAATGATGGTAAAGTCAATAATATTCGATTAAAAAGTCCATTTCCATGATCATCTCAGATTTTACCGCAGTTAAAACAAAGTTTGTCTTTGTAATTTATCCCTGAAGATGATCTTGGAAAAGATCGATTGTTCTTTGGTTAGAAAAACTCCGGCACCTTCCTTTATGAGTTTCAACTTAACATCAAGAAACTGATTAGATAACTGGAAAGGATCAGTAATAAAAATAAGTAGACAAAATATATCTATATTATTCAATGAAACATGTTTGAATGAAGATATGCAGCCTATATATATATATATATATATATATATATATATATATATATATATATATATATATATAGAGAGAGAGAGAGAGAGAGAAAATGAAAACAATACTTAGCCGAAGCATTTTGTCCTCTGAGGGATTTTATCAAGGCAATGATAAAGTCCCTCAGGAGATGAAACACGCCGGCTAAGTATAGTTTTTCCTTTTGTCTCTTATACATTTTGTCTTTTCTACAGATACACTCAATCGGAGAATATATATATATATATATATATATATATATATATATATATATATATATATATATATAATAATAATAATAATAATAATAATAATAATAATAATAATGGACTCTCCGGTCGGTTTCGACGTATGAGGATCTGCCAGCTTATTGATTCCGTTATGAAAGTTATATATATATATATATATATATATATATATATATATATATATATATATATATATATATATATATATATATATGAGAGAGAAAGGACTAGTGGAGTCGTTGCGATTGTTCCAAAAATCACATTTAGGTGCAAAACTGACAGTGACCTTATTGACACCAGTTTTTATTCCAATGTCCACACTTTCTAGATCTATAAAAGTTCTATCTCTGATACTGAGCATTCTTTGGCAATAAATATAACAAATTTATATATATATATATATATATATATATATATATATATATATATATATATATATATATAAAGAAAGAATAAGATATATAATCCGATGTTCTTATAGATATTTTTATTTTTACAAAATAGTGCTTAATGTAAATTTACAGAGCATTAATATTATAAATTAATTGATGTAAAATATGGTTAAAACTGTATTTTAAATCAATTAATTTATAATATATATATATATATATATATATATATATATATATATATATATATATATATATTGTATTTGAATGATAAATTTTGTCTAGTCAGGTTTTAATATAATTTCTGGTTGTAAAGTAGCCATACATCTTGATTAAACTTTTGAAAAATAAATTTCGCCATATTTCTGTGTGACTTACAATTTTCTAACATGGCTATTCATTATTAAGATCATTACAATTACCATGAGAATAGAAAAATGTTTTGATTAATTTCAATGGTTTTTTTTGTTTTTTTTTAGAAGCGTTATAATTTTAATTTAACTGTACGGCTATCGAGTACAAGTAACAATGCTTAAATGCTACTTCCCAAAACTTAGTGCCGTTGCTATTCACGTCGATCAACAATCACGTGATCACAAGAAGAATGTTACTGCTAGACAAATACTACAACTAATAATCAAATAAAATTACGATATAGCACTAATTGTAAAAAAACAACAACTTTTTAAAATCAATTCGTCTCAGGCATAGCGATAATGCTACTAAGACGTAATCTACTGTGAGTGAAAGAGAAATGAAAAAGATTTCAGAAGGAACTGGAAACCTGATTTTAAACTAGGAACAACGGATGAATTTCTACTTAACCTCTCAAAAGACCGGGGCGAATTGACACCGGACATATCTACTCCTATTGAGGAGAAAGTAATAATAGTCTTGGAAGTATAGAGATGAAGTAGAATTTGGAATGAACAGCAAACCCCATCCAAAATGGTAAAAATGAGATAAACCTCTACTACTGTTAAAAAGGCCGGCTCACACACCCCCCTCGACTTTTAAACAAGAGTCGATGTTTATCCCTTGTTTGCTGCTTAAGATAAAGTTTTCGTTTCTTTCTATTAGGTTGGTACAAAAATAATGACGTAATGATGTTTTTTGACGTTAAAAAATACGTCAAAAAACGACATTATTACGTCATTATTTTTGCACCAACCTAATAAATTCAACTTCAAATCTACACTTCCGTCTGAACTATGAAATTTTATTTTTGAAGCGATTCTTAGATAAATGATATCACCGATATGAAACACATAGTAAATTGTGAATTGTATTTTAAATTGTGTTGAAAAATTAAGAAAAAAATAATAAAGGTTTAGGAGAAGGTACTTCTCAGAAATACCTCCCACATAATAGTCCGACATTAGCTCCATCATTGCCATTAATGTCTTACCATTATGTGGAAGGTATTTCTGGGAGGTATATGTGGAAGGTATTTCTGATGCTCTCTGTATATGGGTTTTCAGGCGCTGTCAAATTATATGATTCTTGAGGGCTAATTTCTTTAGAAAATTATCGCTTATAGCTATTCATCATTGAACGTTATTTGCATTCGCTGGAATTGGTACTAGTGGGATTAACTGTTTCCATACAAGAAACTTTAAAAAAAAAATCACCGACTGAATAGTCTTACTGCTGGTTGAAATTCATGCCATCTTTCTCTTGAAAGAGTTTCTCAGGAAAATGGACTTCTCAAGTTCACTGTTATCGCTCTTGTCAAAATTTGCGCATGTTGTCAGAAAGATAGACAGGCTCCTATCGGTTTGGGTGACAACCAATCTAGGAGAAGAAAACTGAATTAAAACCACCTTTTTAGGCAAACGCTAGAAGTTAACTTCAATAACAAATCCATCCCCTTTCTTGTTTCAAAGAAAGGAACTGTCCCCACTTCCTAATTCGAGCCAGTCAGTCAATTATGTTATTAGGCTATCATGTATCTTTCGATACATGACTGACGAGGCTGATTTTTTTCCGCAGTAGGTTACCATTTCTTTCGGTAGTGGACCATTTGCCACCCAAGTCTATAGAACCCGGTCTTTCTGCTATTTACCCATAGCTGGGTGGGAGAGGGGGAGATGAAAAGGCGGATTCATACCTTTCCTAAGGGTAATAGCACGTAAGTGAATGTAATGGATTCAACTGGAATTCGAACTCGGCTCTCCGATTCTTCAATCCGAGCTGCTGCTTATTACTCTACCTAGCCACGACAAAAAATAATTGACTCCTCGGGCTTAGTGCAATGGGTCGAACACACGAAACATTCGGACACCGCATGGTGCGATTTCGAACCATTACCCCATGGGTGTATCATTCGTCCATGTATATGTATGTGAGTGTATGTGCATGCGTGCTCGCACACACACACACACACACACACATATATATATATATATATATATATATATATATATATATATATATATATATATATATATATATATATATATATATATATATATATATATACACATATATACACAAAAAGTAGATTAGTAAAGTTAATGATATAAAATGGTGGAATCCCTTCGCTAAGAAAATTTTAACGGTGCATTAACCTACAAATCACACGAAAAATATAAGCTGTATAACTGTCTTTCTTCAATACATAAGTACTTTGGACTGTACATTCAGTGATCTTCAGGCATGGAAATTATTTTGTTTTTGGTAAAATTCAGGTAGCATCCGAGACAAAAAAATATGTGAATCGAAATATGTTTGTTTTTTTTTTGTTTTTTTTTAAATGTGTTATTATTAACGGATACACAATTTTGGAGCATGCAGTCGCAACGCTAAGATTGATTTTTTTATTTTAAATTTAAGAGAGTGCGTTTTTTACTCATATGGCATTTTGAGATTTTTTTGTAGGAGTTTATCAGTCAATTTAGCATGAACTAAATTGTTCAATAGAGTAATATCTCGGATGTTATCCCGAAAATTTGCACGTCATTTAATATCATTAACTTTACTAATCTACATTTTGTATGAATGATTCATTGTAATATAAATTGAAGTGCACCACATATTTGATATATGTATATATATATATATTAGTACTTAGTAGGAGTGTGTGTATATATATATATATATATATATATATATGTGAGAAAATATTGTAGAAAATAGGAAAGAAACTGGTTAATAAATAAAATAATCCAAAGTTCCTTAGTATTATTGTAATTATTTTTAAAAAATAGTGCTCGATACGAAAGTAGAGCATAAATATAATTATTTATTTAAAAATATGATTCCAACTCGCTACATAAGAGGTCTCATGTTTCAAAACAAGAGCCGAAAACTTCAAAATAATATTTGAATTAACTTGAGTTAAAGTAGGCTCTGTTCCATCTTCAAGCGAAATTTTTTGGGAATGACTTATTTCTGAAATTTACGAGTTTTAATAGTATGGTCAGAATTGAAATCAAAAATTTCCATGGTAATATCAAGGGCGGATTGTTTAGAATCGGCAGGGGTGGGGTCTTAATAATTTGTATCAGTATAGAGTTACTTTCATAGATGCCGGGTCACGGTAAGGTGGGGGTGGCTAAATTTACGACGGAGGAAGTTTTCGCATAGTCTGGCTTGAGCGTCTACGGAGATTTATTTATTTATTATTTTATTCTTTTATTATGTCTCTTTATGTCTGATTGGACTCCTTCAGAAATTATGGATGCCCTGTAGAACATTTCCTTCTGGGATTTTCAATTGCTCCTCTAATCTAACTATACAATAACTAATACTCTATAACCCATCTACGAAGTTTTGCTGGTTTTGAACAGAAGTGTAAAATGTACATACCGCCGTCCAAAGTTGATTATTTCTAGTGTGAAAACTTCAATTAAATCTAAATTTATTAAAATAGGTAAGTGCAACCATCACTTCTACCCCAAGAATTTTTTTTTTCTCGAACTTTCCGCCTGTGGAACTCCCTTCCGTTTACTTGTTTCCCTGATAATTACAATCTTCAAAAGTTTAAATGTAACATCAATTGCCATCTTCTATCTCCTTGAACCCTGTTCATCTTTTGTTCTTTCTTCTATCCTTCCTATACTCAGTGTTTTTTCTTTTTCGTTTTCAAATACTGTCATTCTACAGAATGATCAGAATGTCTTGTCACTCGCCTTCAGTATAGTCCTCTTCGGAGGACCTGGTTTGCCGAATCTTGCAATGAAGTTATGTCGGACATCCTCCATGATCTTGCCAGAATGCACGCGATCATGTGTCCATACACTTGCAAGCAGCCTCTCTTCCAAACTGTAAGAGCTCGTATCAACCATCTGAAATAGCGAATGTTATGTAGGAGTGACAAGAATTTCGGATCACTCTGTAGAATGAACTGAAGATGAAAGTGTATCCATGGAATTAATATTACAATTTATTTCCATAATTTCTTTACCCAACACTTTTTTGGGGGAAGACTTATGTTTGTATGGTTGACTGGAAATGTCAGTTAAAAGACGTTTTTTTAAGTTTCTGATAAGAATCCTTTGGCAATATTCTTTATTTGCATGTTCTGTTCTTGAATATATTTTAGCTATTGGTTCAATTGAATCACAGATCTGATCTTTATAATCCAGTGAAGTTCCTACTGCTAACTGTTGTATCGAAGTAATATGGCATGGTGTGGCTGTAGTGATCACGTGATATTCACCTACAGACCGTTTCTCATTGGTAGGGACACCCACAAAATTCCAAGAGTGGTTTTCCGTCTTGTGATAGTAACCAATATTGGAGATGTAAATTTCTGTAACTTTTCCTGGAGGCAATAACAGTGATCGATTTAGGGGCAACATTTTTTCTATAATGACCTCCGAAGTCATAGCAGTTTTACTGTGAATTTGTTGGTTGGTTGGTTGATTTTGTTTAGCGTCATATTAACCTCAATCGTTTATTTAATGCCAAAATCTAAACATTTTGAACACAATTTTATTACTTCATTGAATATAATTTGAAGACAACTGTATGCCTAAAACTACAGATAAAATGATTTGATCATTTTTCTATGAAATGTATTGTTGGTAATTTTACTATAGAAATGTAGTGTTGGTATTTTTTTTTTTTTTTTGTAAAAATGTATTGTTGGTATTCGTACTATAAAAATGTATTTTTATACTTTCATAATGTTTTGGCTTTGTTAGCGGGTTCGCTATTTGCCGGGTCAGGGTGGGCACGGGAACAACAGCAATTAAGAGGTGGTTCTACACTTCTCAAAAGTTCCAATCCCCTGATCAGAGGCTTTGCTGCCGGATGTAGTTTATCGTTATACCATAATTTATAGCCGGAAAAACTTTTCTCTAGATCTTATTGCTCGTGAATGACAATTATATATATATATAAATAATAAGCAAAACGGTAATTTCTGGAAGCACTTGATATAACAGAATTGTGGTAAAAAATACATTGTCAAATTTGAGTATAGCAAAAAGGTCTTAAATATCTGTATCAGCTAAGTTTAATATAAAAATACTAAATTAAAATATTGTGATTAAAAGAAATCTTTTTTTTTTTTTTTTTTTTTTTTTTTTTAAACAAAAAAAAATTTCAAGTTATCTCTCTTGCATAACTTGAAAAAAAATAGAATTGGTAACGATGTAACCGAACAGTGAAAAACTATTTTGAATTTGCGGAGGTACACATCCACGGATATTTGAAACCCCTCAAAATGGTTTCAGATGGGATTAAATGTACTTGGAAAAATAAAAATTATTTGAAAGAAAATTGTAATTTTTCTTAATCATTTTTCTACAGACAGCAAGCAAGAAATTAATTCGTTGAGTCAAAACGATTAAAACTATTATAAATAGACATAAGACATCTAAATTATTTAACCAAACCTGCTCGTAATATATATATATATATATATATATATATATATATATATGTATTGGTAACAGCTAAGATAAAAAAAATGAATATATATATATATATATATATATTCTACACTCATTTAAAATACTTGTTCGTAATGAAGAACAATATAATAAAAAATATCAATTTTTAACAAAGCCCTTATTGGGATTGGTACACAACTATATATATATATATATATATATATATATAGTATAAAAGAGAATATCCCTCTGTCAGGTCGGATTTGAATCTGTTTTAAAGCAAGACATTCCATTCAGGTAAGGGTGTCCGGTAAAAATAACATTTGAAGTTATGATATACATTTCAAGACGACAATGGAACTAAGGCGCAGTCGGGTGGTTGCAGAGAGTGAAAGATAATGAGAAGTCTATCGGATTCAACTTTAAAATCCTTTATATATATATATATATATATATATATATATATGTGTGTGTGTGTGTATGTGTGTGTGCGTGCGTGCTGGGTTTGATGGTTAAATAACACTGACATCTCATTTTATCGCCATTGGCTTCAAACGTGGACTACAGACGACTTCGGAATCACCTGCAACGCTTCTAGACAGTCCTCCTTTTTTTAAGTTGGTGAATGCTCCTGTAATCCTTGCCTTAAATACATCTTTGGGATTGCAAGGGGTTTTGTTTGTCTCTCGCTCAATTGCGTCACACACATAATAATCAGGGTGTTTGTCGTCTGGGAAGTTAGTTGGCCAGATGTAAAGGATGATGTGGTCGCATGAATCGTCTGGCAGCCATGATTGTGTTTTCCTGCTTGTATGGCATGGTACACAGTCCTGTTGCCAGGCATAGGATCTTCCAGCAGCCACCCTTTTGAACCAGGGCTGCCCTACCACCTCAAGGCACTTTGTGTCGGATTCCTTCAAAAACAAATTCGGGAGAGTTTTTTTTTCTTATCAGAGTGATCAGAGTGAGTTTTCTGAGCTATCGTACCTTCGTAATCATCGTTGAAGTCATCCATCTGCAGTGTCCTCAGATTAACAACTAAACACTCTGAAATGTTCGAATTGGAGCTTCCGGTGCGAATGCCAAGCAGTACAGCATGTCGTTTGCAAATCTCTGGCAGAGTGGATTGCATCTTGGTTTTCTTTTTCTCACAGACGGTGCCCAAATGACCCTTCTATACTCTGCAGTCGACAGAATCAAAAACAAACAACGCTGATGCGCGAAATTACAAATATAGAATAGCGACAATTTACATATAGCACTATATATACTTACATTTTTAAATATTTGAAGACAGCAATCTCGTTGCATTGTACCTATGTAATGCTTACGCTGCTGGCTGAAATATATGAGACATTAATAAAAAAATTTATTTTTACTTTGGATAATTCCCACAAGCCTTACGGAGCATAATTGTTTACAGAACTATTTTACGTCTAAAAATAAAATAGTTTGAATTCGGTGTCAAAATCCCCTTTCTTCGTCCTATTTTACTTTTATGAATGAAACAAATTCATAGCTGCTCCCCCCTTCCTCAGCACAAGAAAGTTAATTATATCTTCTTTATTAGAAAGTATGTTTTCATGAAAATAGGATTTGTGCATGATTTTCAAAAAAAATAATATTTTTCATCCAGAACAGAGCTCAAGAAATACTCAACCTAGAGGTTTACTGAATGATGTTGTAAGGACTTACATGAAGAATGTAAGAAGTGCATATTATGAGGATAGATAATGGTTGTTCATAAACATCAATAGATTCACATCGTGGTGATCTGGGAAGGATCCTCTTAAGAGTCTTTTGACCTTCTTACTTACAAATGGAATACGAAGATAATGAGGACGCCTCGAACTTATATACATGGCCTAACGGTCTTAGGCATGAAAATAATCTGAATTGGTAAAACTAAGATATATAACCCGTCTGTACATTGGCCCAAATCTGAAAAGAAACCTGTAGATATATATAGAACGCAATATTTATTCAGATTATCTATCTATCTATCTATCTATCTATCTATCTATCTATCTATCTATCTATCTATTTCGTTCTGCTTATATCTATCCCTCTATTTCGATTTTTTCAAATCTATTTCGATCTGCTCCTATCTATCTATCTATCTATCTATCTATCTATCTATCTATCTATCTATCTATCTATCTATCTATCTATACATACACGCGCGCACACACACAAGCACCCCCTACATATATATAGGTAGTGCTAAAAAGTTAATGACTTGACCCGATTCATAAAATCAGGCGAAAGGATCAAACATCTTTTTGGGGAAGTTTTTTCTTGTTAGACTGAAAGCTTTCAGCACCCTATGTATTGCGTGCGTAACACTTCGTAGAACGTGCAAATGGTACGCACTTCGCTTAGGCAAAGTGTCAGCGAGTGACTCTTTCATATTAGTCAGTAAGTACAGATACTACACTCTAATTTTAGTCATTATCCATCTCCTAACGAAGTCAAATAAGAGGCTGACATGTATACTTAAATCGCAAAAGATGCCGCATTCAGTGTCACGAATGCAACAAAGCACACGAACCCTCCGTTTAGTGGGAGATGCAGTGGGATTCTGAATACCAAAGATTTGTCAAATTTTTTCTTGTTCTTTTGCCACGTACTGCCTGAAGGTGAAAGTTCTGTCTAGGCTTATGTGTCAGTCTGTACGTAATTAATCCGGTCATTTTTTACGGGTACTATGCTAGCAAATAAAATAATGATAAAAATATTTTACACTATTTTAAAATTATTTAGAAAAACCTTTCAAGCATTTAAAAAATATAAATTTATTTTGCAAATCGGTGTAATTGGAAATGTACTGATTTTCATTAGACACAGTTTGGGAACATCGAGTTGATATTAATAAATAAATAAAAGCCTTTTTATTTTGGTCATAATAATGAAATAGTGTGATTAATCTGTATGCCAACTGTTAAACTTATATAGACAATTGATGCAGTGTTTGGGATAATAACCCAAGCAGTTTCTGCCATTTATTCAAATATTGATCAAACTACCGACGTCTACTTCTTTACTCAAATTTAAGACGGGCATATATCTCAGTTTTTACTCTAGCGTAAACCGGTCTTTTATCCACTCTTTGATAAAAAAAACATAAGCCAGACCTATTTCTGCCCTATTGACTCAAGTATAAATCAACCCAATGTCTAATCTTTTGTCCCAAGTGTAAACCGAACCTATGTCTGCTCTTTTGTCTCAAGTGTAAACGGGACCTACATCTGCCATTTTGACTCATTTTTAAACCGGACCTATGTCTACGCTTTTGACAAGTGTAAACTGGACATATGTCTGACATTTTGACTCATGTATAAACCGCACCTATATCTGCTCCTTTGTCTTAAGTGTAAACCAAATCCATGTCAGCCCATATGACTCAAGTGTAAACTGGACCATATCTGTCCTTTTTACTCAGGTGTAAACCAGATCTATGTCTACCATTTTCACAAGTGTAAACTGAGCATATGTCTATCCTTTTGACTAAAGTGTAAACTAGACCTGTGTGTACCCTTTTGACTCAAGTGTAAACAGTACCTGTCTGTCCTTTTGACTAAAGGGTAAACCGGACCTATGTCTACCAATTTATTTACTGTTTTTGTTGCTGCTTTTTAATATGAGACTTACTTTCGGTATTAAATAACCCAACAATATATGTCGTTAAATTTACCAACCTAGGCCTTCTGTGTCTTGGACAAAATCTTTGACAAAATTCCCTTAAATGTAAACATAAACCAAAATGGAAAAAAGATATGTAGATAGAATTTTATACTCCAGTTATATTCTCCGACGAAGAAGCAAGAAAATATGAATCACAGAGAGTTTGAAACTGCGTTTACCACAGAGAAAGCCATTGCAAAAGTGAAAATACTGGTCTAAAGCAAAAATTATTTAAAAAAAACGGAAAGACATTGTGCGATGAAAAAAATAGTGATTACGAAATCGACTGAAATAAACTGTACATTGTGATCATGTCTCAAGTATTCGATTACGTATATGAAATAATTCTAACAAATTTTATGAAAAAATAGAAAATGAATAGACATTGAAATAAAAAATGCTGAAACCATTTTACGCACAATTAATACGTGTAACAATGACCAAAAGAATGGGATAAGTTCCTGACGGTCGCTATCAATATAATTCCAAGAATTAATACTTTCTTTCTTTTTTGTTGTTTCTTTCGCTCTTTTCTTTCTCATCATTTCTTTTTCTCTTTTGTTCCATCTTTTGTTCAGTCTCTTTATTTCTCTATTTCTTACTTTGCTCTTTCTTCTTTCTATTTGTTATTGTTATTTGC
>OZ010571.1:45208135-45253135 GCA_963932145.1 Acanthosepion lycidas | reverse complement strand
TAATATGCAACAGAATAATTAACCACATTATTAGATATTGTTTTAGGAGTTATTTTAACTTTTAAAGTTTTTAATATACTATATATATATATATATATATATATATATATATATATATATATATATAATATTATATGCTTATCTAAGGTTGGTCTTATCAGCAATAGTCATCACCCCGCAAATCATCACATTATAAACAATAATAATGTTTAGCAACGGTTGATATGTAATATGTTTTAAGTTTTGTATTTGATTGAGTGATTGATTTGTCTTTATAATCTATCAACCTTTTATAGGTTATTTAAAGCCAGAAAATTATTTTAGGCTGTAAGAATTTTTTTGAAATGATAATGATTTACTGGCACAGGTAATTAACCCATAGCTAGGGAGAGATGAAATGGATTCATACCTTTTCCAAGGGTATATCGAGTCAATGCAACGAACCATTCCTTAGCCCTATAGTATATGCTTCGCCAAGGCTACATACAGTTTTGAATTCAAAGTTTTCCTTCTCCTAGACCGGTTGTCACCCAAAGCTAAAGAACTGTCTGTTATACTATTTACCCGTATCTGGGGTGGAAGTGTTGGATTTATGCCTATCCCAAGTGTATTAGCATGTAAGTGAATGTAATGAACTCAACTGGAATTCGAACATTGTTCTTCAATTCCTCAATCCTAGTCGCGATCCCTTACGCTATCGTTGCCTAATTATATCATGTTCAAATGCAGACAGCACTAAAATACGTACTTGATAATGTTTTTATTTTTTCCCTCTACCATCAGCCTTTACTGTATCCGTGTATCTATAGTTTACATTTTGGGACTTAGCTGGAAACCAGTCTAGAACAAGGAAAATTTTAATTCAAAACAACAAAAGAGAATACAATGAAAAGTCACTCTACTGTTTTAAGAATAACCATAGTAGTCCATAGTTTCTATATCGTAAAGAACAAGGAGCTGTAACGAGAGACGTTCGCCTATCCCCTCTTAGAGAGAGGTTAGATAGAGTGGATACATTTTTTGACGTATTTCTTTAATAAATTCTTCACGTGATAAAACCAGATGTCACATTAAAAAAACACCCAATGAAAGTAACTGATGAAAACTGTAAGAGATTTGATAAAACTTCTAAATTAACAAATCACTAAGAAGTCAACTTCAAACATTCAAAACATTCAAATTAATATGTTTCAAATTCAACATTTTATGAATTCACTTCGAAATGTAGCCGTAGAGATTCTTTGCAGACAATAATAAAAGATTAAAAATGAAGAAAATCTATTTATATGTCAATATGTGAATTCTTTCCGGTTTTTAAAAAAAATAAGTGTTTAAATTACTTGAGAAGTCACTTATATTATGACCTGTAAGTTATTCCTTTATGTTATGGATAGTTGCAATGAGGTCAATCCTCATTAAGTACCCTTTTATTTTGTGCCATTACCAAATTATGCCACGCTTATTACGAATCAATTTAAATTTATTAGGACTGATCAGCGAATATGCGTCCCGTAACGAATTACTGTTGTAGAGACACTACATTATAGCAGCAGTCTACGACAAAGACTGTTTGCTGCCTCTAGGCATGCGCTGCTATTTAACACATAGCTGGAGGGAGATGGATTTATCCTTTTCGAAGGGCATTAATGAGCGAAACAGAATCGACCGAGAATCGAACCCGGCTCACTTATTTAACTTTCTGTGTCGATATCCATTACGCTAACCACGACTTCTATCGATATGAACATATAAATCAATTTGCAGCTGAATTGATTCGAACCTGGAACAACTTAATCGGCCTTAAATATTTTTTCCGTAATTGTGTATAAGTCTTAACTACTATATTCATGTAGACATCGAAAGGAGCTGGATAGTGATCAGATATCACTTCCAAAAGCATGACCGATTCATCAAAACCTCGGGACTGTGAAATTAATACGCCAACCGTTGCTCTACTGCAGATGCTTGAACCCATATTACTGATTATTAAAGTAAAACACCCCCACCCGGGCTGAACTCACAACTGGATCGGTAAACAGTTTAAAAGAATACGTTTGAATTTTAGAATCTATAAATGAACTTGAAACCTAGAATTTAGTGTAGTACTGATTCATATCCTAAGAAACAGGGTAAATCTAAAAGTTTTTGTGTTCGTAAGAAGATAGATCGAAACGCCAACCATGTTCCGTGATTTATAGATATTGCCAGAGTCTACTTTGTGTAGAACAGCTTACAAAATTGATATATTTGAAAAGAACTGCATAATCTAATAGCTAGAAAGGGAATTATGCGAAACTGCCCCTAACGCAGCATAATCTATTATCAATTTGCTCATTTCTTAGAATACATTTTTGATAACTAATCCATATACCGTATTTTAAATATTTCATCTTCTATGTATCGTGTCTCTTTAAGACATTAGCGATCATGGCTATCCACAACTTCCTATCCTTTGTAGTGCGTAGTAAGTTTTGTCAATTTACAATCCTTATTACTGTTTGTTATGCCATCCTACACAAACTTGTTAGGTAGCTTACTCGCTGTTTTCCCTTGGCCTTCTTCACTTTAATATGCCCTGTGAGTAGCAAATTCTCAACGCCCTCTTTTCTCATTATATTTCCTAGTAATTTCTACTGTCTCTTTTGGATTCCGAGTGTAGTTGTCATTTTTGTTCCCGTTTCCCTTAAAACTTCCTGGTTACTCACATGATCAATCTATGGTATTTTCAGCATCTTTCTGTAGAAACACATTTCTGTTATCAAGAGTTCATCTGTGGTGTAATAGTCCAGCATTATTTGCCATATGAGAGGACTGATATTACATAACAGTTCAACACTTTTCTGTTTCTTAATACTTTGCTTAACTTTTGGATGGCACCTTTCTTTATTCCAATGTTCCTTCGGATTCCGATGTCACATTTTTCGTTCTCTCTTAATACACATCCCAGGTAATTAAATATTTAGTATCCGCTAATTCCACATTTCATTTGTATTCGTTATTTCTATTCTTTTTTTTTTAATTTTTAATTACCTATTAGAAAATTTAATTTATTCTTCATTTATAATGTTGCACGAGATACACCAAAATAATGACTTCTGTGTTGTTTCATGAAAATTCCAACAGATACAATGATTCCAATATCAATGCGTATAGAGCAAGTTTTCAGCTTCAAAACACTATTCATCCATGCAGAACCCGCACTTGATTATGCATTTTCAGAGCTGCTCTAGATATTGCTTGTTGCACAAATAGTTGTCATAAATTCTGAAACAGATTAGACATAGTTTTACTGTTCTCGCACTCAATGATTGATCTCCGTAAAGGTTTATTAAGCGTCGTTGTATGTCAATATTTCAAATTCTTTTTGTGTATATTTTAATTCAGTGACCGATTTCGTCTTCTTGCGCACTTTCACCTCAAACGCTATTTTGTTATATTGTTATTCGTAACAAGCCAAAATTTTAAGGGTTATCGGGCGTCCTGGGTATGACGTTAAATTGCATCCAACAGCAAGGCCTCTGATCTGGAGGTTTTGAGGAGCGTGGAACCACCTCTTAATTGCTGGTGTTCCCAGGTCCACCTTGACCCGGGGTAGTAACACCTGTTAGGGTCCCAGCTATGGGCAAATAGTGAACTCCTATTTTCCAAGTTTTACTCACGTCCTGGGTATCACGGTAAACTACATCCGCGTCCTGGGTATGATGATAAACTACATACACCTCCTGGGTACGGCGATAAACTGCATCCAACAGCAAGGTCTCAGATAATGTTTTCAGAAAAATAATGTTGCCAGCTCTAAGTTTTTTTGTAAAAAAGTAATGTTGCCAGCTCTACGTTTTTTTGTAAAGGAGTAATGTTGCCAGCTCTACGGTTTTTTTGTAAAGGAGTAATGTTGCCAGCTCTAAGTTTTTTTTGAAACAATAATGTTGCCAGCTGTACATTTTTTATTCCATACAAAATAGGCATTTAAAATTCATATAAACTGGATTTGGCATTAAATAACCCACAGTGGTTGATATGCCATAAAACCCAAACAGACAAACATAAGGGTTATCGGTTCGATCCCTGCTGCCGCACCACCAATGTCCGACGTCGTTGGTCAAGGTAATAACATAGAATGCATTGACTCAGGGTCACATCACACCAGTTTCCGTATGATCACCGAAATTAGGCTGGTCAGTACCTGGATGTGTTACCGCTTAGGAATGCCAGGTGCTGTATACTTGGATGTGCATAAGAACGCGGAATTGTTAATCGGAGAGCGTAGTTCTAGTTCCCGTTGGATTCGTTATATTCAATTACGCGCAAATACTATTGGGAATGTTATGAATCCACCTCTTCTCCCTTCATATATGGGTTAATTAGTAAAACTTTTTGAATTCCGCCCCCCCCGTTCGTCGAATATATAACTGGTTACATAACTAGTGAAATCCGTCAAAACATACATTCAATCAACATTAGAAACTCATTATACACAATATCACTAGCCCCGTCGTATTCCTCATACGCGGATCCCTAACCGCGGCTGTTTTACTTACTAGCAGTTAGCTCGGCTTAAAATTACGTGTTGAAAATTAAAACTAAAACTACTTTTCTCTTTGAATTTCTGGGACGAGAAGTTATCATTAATGACCTCATCTTTGTTGTTATTATTACAACGTTTCGGCCATTATGCTTACCGGCTTTCTTCAGGCGTCTGCCAATCCAAGTGGCCTTCAGGGAATTTCAAACTTAATTCTTATTTAATCTCAGAGATAGATTGTTCTCGTTGCACTGTTCATGTGTAGGGATATATTTTGTTTTAGTTATTAGTTACTTCTCGCCATTTTCGCACTGAATCTAATCCGTTCTAGTCGATGCTTGGTTTGAACACTCTTTTTTTTTTTTTACTAATTTTCACCCAAATACAAGGCCCAAGAGCCACTCAAAGTAGTGAGTTACTGTGAGGATTATATATATATTAGCATAGGAAACAACAAGCGTTAGAAGTATATAGCTGATGTAGACTTTAGAAGGAACCAGTAAAACCAATCCTAAACAGAAAACAAGGGATAAACATTTAACCCAGCTCAAAAGACCGAGGAGGAGGGTGAACTGGACGATAGGCGAAGCTTAATTACTATGACATCGAAACAATCTTTAATCCACTACTAGGCAATATGAAACTACTTTTTAAATTGTTTCAAAACAATCAAATATGAACAAAGTAACGTGGATTTAACGTAAAACATTAATAATAATGACGGCTTACATCTTGCATAGATATCTTTGGATACACTGACCACGGCTACATCTTTTTTTCTGACTGCCTGGTATCTTCTGATGCAAAAATCTAACTTAAAGCATCTGGTTGTAACTTATTATTTCTTCTTCTTCTTCTTCTTCTTCTTCTTCTTCTTCTTCTTCTTCTTCTTCTTATTATTATTATTATTATTATTATTATTATTATTATTATTTATTTTCTTTGATGTCTGGCGTTTACCCCAATCTTTCCGGGTCCCGCCCAGGGACCTAAGGTTAGAAATGGCATCATGACACTTTCCACTGACAAAAAAAAAAAAAATACATAGATAAAGCCCTTCGTAATGTGTGGGCTGTACTTGTCAGAACAATTTTTTGTATCTCCTTGAGGCATGGACTTCCAGGAATCCCTTCAATTAGTCTACTGTAATCTTTTCCAACCAGTCCTAGGGCTCCAACTACAACAGGAATTGTTGATGTTCCCATATGCCACATTTTCGAGATTTCTATTTCAAGGTCCTTGTATTTTGACAGCTTTTTGAATATCTTCAAAGATACATTACAGTCAGCAGGGACTGCCATATCAATAAGGAGCACCGTTATTATTATTATTATTATTATTATTATTAATAATAATAATAATAATAATAATAATAATGAGAAGAAGAAGAAGAAGTAGAAGAATAGTACTAATATTATTATGAAAATGTAAAAACATTAATTAATTGAAATATTCTGAAAAACACCAAAATCATAGTTCATCAAATCCTTAAAAAAATGAATTCATTAAAATAAAACGTCCTTCATTATACAACTGAAAAGTTTTCGTCTTATTCGTTTCATTTCTACATTTGCTCTGTCACATAAATATATATTTTTATGTGTTGAATGACAGCTGTTTCTTCCTAGTGTATAAACACTTAGATGTTTCGATATTATCAGCGGATTTCACCTAGGTATATTTTTGACCACGGATATTGTATTCATACTGTTTGAGTTTATCATTGATGCGAGAAAAACCGGCAATAATTAATGTTTTCATATTTTATAAGTACTTATTTATTAAGTACAATGCTATTGCAAAATTGAGATCCATTTATTGCGAACTAAAAAATAATTGAAAAATTTATGGCGTTTGATTTGAGAAATTTTAATATTTGAATGTGTGTATGTCTGTGTGTGTGTGTGTGTGTGTGTGTGTGTGTGTGTGTGTGTGTGTGTGTAACGTTGGTCATTTGGAGAAATTTTGGGAAAGAATATCAAGGTGAAAACATTTCAGTAACACTTCGTAGTAATTCTGATCACGCCAGTATTGTGGAGATGGAATGAAACCATATCTCATCTTTGGATACGATTAAATTTGAATCCAGTATATATTACTGTCCTGTCATTACCTCTACTAGAGAATTTCCACATTTAATTGTATTTTCTACACTAAATATTTCTGTCGGTAGAGACAACATGATGTCCAAATACTGAATCTAGCAAATTGTAATTCTAAAATTGAATCTGTTTTAACAAGGTTTGGCTATCAGTCTGTATGTTCTGGATTTACAAAAGTATTGTCAGTGGTCAGATAATCAGAAGAGAAATATTATCTGTATAATTCTGCCATTGCCAAAGGCAGGTATAAAATTTATATAAAAAATAAAGTAATGGTTTCGTATCCACTCTCTATTCCTAGTTTCCTTTCCTTTCTATCAGCATTTAATAGGTTTGCTTAAAGTACAAACATGAATAATTAAAAAGAGAAGAAACTCCATCTTGGAAGTGACAGTCATTGTTTAACTTTTTCTGAGAGCCACTTGCAAAACTATGAAAAAGAAAAGCCTTTATCCAATTACTTACCTGACGAATGCTTCAGGGATTATCGACCGTAAGACAATGGCTGACGTGCTAGCAGGAGGTCCATTCCACACTGTGTGTCACTGGAATGCTACCGTATAATACTAACATTTCCTAACACACACATATATATTTGTGCCCATACACACACACACATACACATACATATACATACATATATACATATACATACAAAATAATGATGACCCTCTCGGTGTCGTGCTAACTTGGTCCCGTTGACGCGTACTGATATCGCTGTTGAAGACGGTTCGTATATATAATACGCCACATATATCTTCAAGAACGCTTTGTTCATGTTTAGAAATTCATTTGAAACTTAAAAAATTACAATAAAAAAAAAACAGGGGGAAAATAAATTAGAAAAATGTATCTGATGATACGTTGGTCTTAGCAGGAGGAAAAATAAGCAAACTCGAAATTGCAGATTGAATCTACGGACTGTCAATGATTACGCAGACCATCCAAAGTTTGCACAAAAACATATTGTCCTTTGGGAACTTTTGCAATAAACATAATTTTGGTTGTAAATACGTAACATCTATGAGGATAATATATAGATATCTCTCCTTATGTACACTATTTACATTATTCGGACTATTTTACTCATTTTGGTCGCCATATTTATTACAACGTTTCGGCTGTTGTACGCTCCGGCCTTCTTTACGTGGTTGGAATGTCAAAATGAATCCTTTATTTCGCTCGATGGGGTAGGTGGTCTAGTTCCACGTGCCATCTTTAATGGATGTTATCAGTTATGTCCTGTCAGTTCCCCTCTCCAAGTTCTTCACTGCCTTAACCGGGTATTGAACTCACACTCTTTGTGTTCTGTCACTGGATCTAACTAATACCTTTATCCACAGTGCCATGTGTCCAGTGAGCGAAATAAAGAGTTCAGTTCGACATTTCAACCACCTGAAGAAGTCCGGAGCGTACAACGGCCGAAACGTTGTAATAAATATGTCGACAAAGATGAAGACAATAGTCCGAATAATGTAAACAGTGTAAATAATACCTCATCTCAGAAATATAGACAGATACTGAACAGTCGAAACGTTGTAATAAATATGGTGACAAAGATGAAGACAATAGTTCGAATAATGTAAACAGTGTAAATAATACCTCATCTCAGAAATATAGACAGATACTGAACGGTCGAAACGTTGTAATAAATATGGCGACAAAGATGAAGACAATAGTCCGAATAATGTAAACAGTGTAAATAATACCTCATCTCAGAAATACAGACAGATACTGAACGGTCGAAACGTTGTAATAAATATGGCGACAAAGATGAAGACAATAGTTCGAATAATGTAAACAGTGTAAATAATACCTCATCTCAGAAATATAGACAGATACTGAACGGTCGAAACGTTGTAATAAATATGGCAACAAAGATGAGGACAATAGTCCGAATAATGTAAACAGTGTAAATAATACCTCATCTCAGAAATATAGACAGATACTGAACGGTCGAAACGTTGTAATAAATATGGCGACAAAGATGAGGACAATAGTCCGAATAATGTAAACAGTGTAAATAATACCTCATCTCAGAAATATAGACAGATACTGAACGGTCGAAATGTTGTAATAAATATGGCGACAAAGATGAGGACAATAGTCCGAATAATGTAAACAGTGTAAATAATACCTCATCTCAGAAATATAGACAGATACTGAACGGTCGAAATGTTGTAATAAATATGGCGACAAAGATGAGGACAATAGTCCGAATAATGTAAACAGTGTAAATAATACCTCATCTCAGAAATATAGACAGATACTGAACGGTCGAAACGTTGTAATAAATATGGCGACAAAGATGAGGACAATAGTCCGAATAATGTAAACAATGTAAATAATACCTCATCTCAGGAATATAGACAGATACTCTCCTTAGGTGTTTATGAATTTTACACTGTCCATTATTAACGCTAACAACGAACTATTTTAAATTACAAATTGTACTTGGATTGAACGGAATTTATTTACAATACATATTACTTATAATACATTTCTTTTTGGCATTAATTTTGACGACCCGTGTACACTAGTTGTTAAATAAACAGTATACTTTTAACCGAGTTCGAATTGTATCTGAGGTTGTTTAGATTTGCTTAACATTACACCAATGTACTAAATGTCATCGGAGAGGTGTCTTGTAGCGTGTAGTCATTCCTCTAACCCGTCAAAGTGCAGCAGTTTCATGAGGTACCAATTCCACAAGTCGGCGGAAGACCTCTGGAGAGATGTCTCGATAATTGTTCAAACCTATCCGATATTTATAGGTGCAGGAACTTACACGCGAATAAATATCTTTACTACGTCCCATAAGTACTCATTTGGATTGATGTCATGGAAACATGGTGGTCGCAGTATTCTTTAGCCATCTCCTGGATACTATCCAATGGAATCCTGAGCAACGACAAAGGAAATACTCCTGCGGGAGGACAAACGGTCACAAAACAGTGTAACTTAATCGTTACTGGCCAATGACATCTTGCATAACCGGACACAGTCAATGCTGACTTACGGCCATATCACGTTGAAACACCAGTTCTCATATAATCAACTAAGTGAGGCAAAGTAGATCCTGGTCAGTGCTTAAATGAGTGACCGCTGTGGAATAACAGCTTGCGCAAGTAAGCTTGGATGTGCGGTTGGTGTAATGGATAACGGCTCGTAATTGGAAATCGGAGAGGAGAGTTTCAATTTAAGTCGTGTTCGTTGTGTTCATTTGCACAAAAATACCCTTGGGAAAGGTATGAATTCATCACTTCTCCAAGCTATGGATTAATTAGTAAACCTAGTACCAGTAATTCATTATCATCTGTAAAGAATTGTTACAATGTAAAAATATTCCCTGGCTTGAAAAAAACTGCAAAAACTTGATAAGCTGTAAATAAGAAATTTAGTAAGAAATTTTCCAAATCTTCTTGACTGGCAATGTGAAAACATGTTCCTTGTAATCTTTTCTTGCTTGGATGAATTTTGATGAGTTCCAGTTCATGTCAGATTTTTTATGTTTACGCTTAAGTAACTTGAGATATACGAATTTTTATATTAATAAATAGTCTATAAATGTTATTAACCTACGGTCAAGTTTGAGAGTCGTCATTGTGATCTCTTCTCACTGATCCAAATTTGGTATGTCAAATACTTCTCCTGGGAAGATCAGAATAACATTCATGATTACTTTTTCTCTTGTATTGAAATCAAAATCGAATGGAGCAGGATAATTTCGAAATCATCTGTCATAAAAAAATGTGTGGCCCCTCTCATAAAAAAAAATACTTGTTAAATTAATACGTTAACCGTTAATCTACTGCAGATAAGCATTATTTACATTATTCGGACTATTGTCCCCATCTTTGTCGCCATATTTATTATAACGTTTCGGCCGTTGTACGCTCCGGCCTTCTTCAGGTCGTTGGAATGTCGAACTGAACCCTTTATTTCGCTCACTGGTGTCGACTGTTCCACGTGCCATGTTTAATGGATGTCAGTTATCAGTTATCTCCTGTTAATTTTCCCTCTGAAAGTTCTCCACTGCCTTAACTGGGTATTGAACTCACATTCTTTGGCTTCTGTTTAACCAACGCCTTTATCCACTATGCTATGTGCCCTAGACTTGAGCGTACTGGCCTCGTTCAGACTGTTGATCATGCCAGATAATGCGTTCTTTCCCAGAAACTGTAACAAAAATCGGCATAGTTGAAGTATAAGCCACAGCTCAGTTCGGTGTGTGTTGAAAAACACAAATTGGCCTGAGCAGGCGTCTGTAACAGAGATTGACTAGCCGGCCCAGCAGACAGGCATAATCGAATACGAGCGGGCCAACTATTACTCACTATTGGTGAGATGGGCGATTTATATGAATTGGTTCTCAAGAAAACACATACGTATAACTGTTTGAATACGGGGTCCGAAATATGGAGCACAAATTTCAACAAGAGTTCAACACAAATTTGCCTATTTTTGTTTTTAGTTACAAAAAAGTTGCCTCTCTCTGCCTTTTTTTTAATAAATATTTCATGGTAATTGTTCGGGTGAGCTCTTCTCTATTTCACTTTATGAATTTAAGCACGAGGCAGTGGAGTAAAGGCAACGGCTCGGGTTGACGATTCGGAAAGCCGAGTTCGATTTCCAGTCGAATGAACTTATTTACTTATAATACCCGTGGGAAAAGTATGAATCCTCCTCTTCACCCCAAGCTATGGACAAATAGCTGGACAGACCGGGTTCTATAGCCTTGGATGGCAACTGGCCTACCGCAGAAAGAACTGCGGGGAAAAAATCTGCCTCGTAAGTCATGTATCGTTAAAATCTCATCAATTGATGTTTGAGCTGATTGATGTAGCCGTGAGTTCTATATTAACTGTTTATTTTTCGCACTTCTTGCCTGTGGAACATCCTTCAGTTTTCAGGTCAACATTAATCTGCAAAAATTTAAATGCAATGTCAATCGCTTCCCTCTTGATTACTCTTTCCTCTTCCTGCTCATTATAAATGTTTCTGTTCCTAACTCTGCCACATCCTGTAACCCCTTGTGTTTTAGTGGCTTTATTGCCTTGCATGGGGTGATATTGATTAAAAAAAAAAAAAATTTTATCCAAGCAAGAAAACTTTATCAGAAAAAAATTTCTGATTTCATACTTGTCAGTCAAGCCGATTTAGTGAATATCTCTCTGAATTTCTAAGATGAGTAACATTAATATGTTTATGTATTCGAACTCGTGATCGCATCTTGTTTGTTGTAACCCCAACATGTAGAATATTTTAATATATTTTCTCATTTTCTAAGAATTACCAATCCTCTGTAGAGTAATGGATAGCGGCTCGGATTGAAGAATCGGAGAGCCGAGTTCGAATTTCAATCGAATCCATTACATTCACTTACGTGCTAATATCCTTGGGAAAGGTATGAATCCTATACTTCTTCTAGCTATAGGTAAATAGCAGGACAGATCGGGTTCTATAGCCATGGATGGCAACTGGTCTACTGCAAAAAGAAATGGCAACCTGCTGCGGGAAAATCTGCCTCGTCAGTCATGTATCGAAACATACATGATCGCCTAAGTGTGTATCACGCATGGCACATCACTGACTGAATATCAATAACCATACAAGATTGATTGATTGTTATTTACAGCTTATCAACCTTTTGCGGATTATTTAAAGCCAGAAAATATTTTTAGATTGTAAGAATTTTATGGAGATAATTATGATTTACTGATACAAGTTCTACTAATTAACCTATTTCTGGGAGCGGGGGAGAAGAGGTGAATTCTAACCTTTCTCAAGGGTATTTGTGCGCAAGCAAACACAATGAACCCGACTTAAATTGGAACTCGGCTCACCGATTCCCAGTTCTGAGTCGTTATCCATAACACCATACGTATATCCAACCTCACTGCAGCTGTTTTTCCTAAGAAGTCGCCCATCTACGTACTGACCAATCTCAATTTTGGTTTAATTTCGGTGATTATACGAGAACCAGTGTTTTAAAGTGATATAGCTGTAAGCCAGCCATGCAAGAAGACATTGCATATCAGCTAAATTCTTTTAGTTAATCTATCCATTTTCTTCTGTTTTCCCACTGAACCAGAATAAACAATTTTCCCTTTCTATCCGAGAGAGTGAAATGTTTACTGAATACTTCCCCATCTATGGGTTAAATAGCAGAGTACAAAGGTTAAAATGGTCTCACTAGGTTTATGTGACAACCATTCTGGAGAAGGCAACAGGAAACTCCTCGATTCTCTTTCCCAAGAATGCATGGCAATTCTCTGATAATAAAGAAAACGAATATGTGAAGATATATGAATTCCTACGTCCTGAAGGGTCACGAAATTAAGAACAAAACGAATACAACTTTCTAGACAGAAATTTTATTAACACGAATGGTTTAAATATATCACCTTAAATAACGACACTATTTCGAATAGATCAAACTATAACAATTTTGTGTTATGAATTCCTCCATTCATATATCATTGGACATCTGATCTGGTCCTTATGTTATATATTTAGAGATTCTTGATAAAGTCCAAACAACAATCAGCAATGTCATCTGACCTGACCTCGCATCTCGGTATCAGTCACTTTCCCACTTCTGTAACGTTAGTCCCCTGCGCTTTTCTATAAATATGTTCATGGTAATTATTCTGATGACCTTTCCTCGTTGGCATCACGAGTTCACGAATTTAAGTACAAGATTACGAGACGCGTAATTTCTCTATTGAAAAGGTGAATTATAATAAGTTCTATGCTAATAGTTTCTTCCCTCCCACTTCTTGCTAGCAGAACCCTCTTCCGCTTGCTTCCTGCTTTCTTGTCAACTACGATCTTCAAAAATCTAATTTAGATATCACTATTTTTTTTATTTGTTAGTAAACATTTCCATGGTTCGATGATAAGTGAATATTGATTGTTTATATTTGAGTCTAAGCATGTAATTAGTAAGTGACTACTATTTTTGATGGGCAGGTCTTACCATTCTGAATGAGATGCAGTTAGCATATTCATGGCCCTGCTTATAGGGCAGATGATATATACACGTGATATATACATCTATAAATGTCTGCTCCCTTATATATGATATATACACGTCATATATACATCTATAAATGTCTGCTCCTTTATATATGGGGAAAATCTACTATCGCACATAAATATCTTGCAGATCTGATTTAATTTCTCATAAATCTTCCAAGATTGCATTTGGATGTTCAGCAGAATGAAAAACGGAGTGAATACCAATACGAAATGGTGAATATAAATCTGTATATGAGCTACTAGTCTTTCAATCCATTGTTCTGTTAGAGAAACAACCAAGATTCGAGAATATAAAATATTTGAAATTAGTAATTTGCTACAAGGAATAAATGGAAGACAGACACTCAGACAACATAGAATGAAAATAATTATTATAAAAGGTAGTAAATATGTGTTAATAATATTCAGTACACATTAGTATGGTTAATCTGATAAGCAGTAACTGTAGTCTAATGAAAAGAGTGAAAGTTAGTTTTGACTTTTTTATGAATATCTTACATTAGACTGACCAACGAAAATTCAGGAAACACAAGTTGCAAGTCTGATGAGATAATCAAAGAACTTAAATCTCGGAGGCATCGTTAAAAATATTTTTCTCTAAGAAAATTATTTGTCTATATTTTTTTATATGAGGTATTGTAACTATTTACACTATTTATTTGTTCTGGACTGTTGTCCTCATCTTTAAGAGTTGTGAGTTCAATAACTGCTCACAGGAGAGGAAACAAAAATAAACTTGGAGAGTTAAGTTACTAAAGGGAATTAACTGAAAACTGTGATATTGAGAAAAAAAAACAAAAAAAAACATGGCAAGTGGAACTATCTACTCCCATTTCGGTTCGAAATTCCAACGTATATCACCTGAAGAAGGCCGATGGTAAAACGGCCGAAACGTCATGAATATTACAATAAAGATGAGGACAATGTAAATAGAGTGAAAAGGATAATTATTACTGCCTACAGAATGATATTTGTTTTAAATTAATTCACTGTAACCAAAGCCATAAGAGCCATTAATACGCAAGGCGATACTGGGAGTGAAAGAAAACAAAAAGATTTTAGAAGGAACCCGAAACTGAATCCTGAAATGGAACATTCGATAAAACTCTACCCTCTGTTCAAAAGATAGTGTAGAAATGTGAACCTGACGATAGGTGAAACAAAGGATATGCTTCTACTCCTCTTCAAAAGATTAAAGAGAAGTGTGAATAGGGTGATGGGTGAAAAGAGGGAATAAATATCTATCTCTGTTCAAAAGACTATGGAGGGGCATGAACCTGGCGATAGTTGAAGCAAGGGATAAACCTCTACTCTGATCAAAAGACCAGTGTGGAATGTGGACGATGTGGGTAACAACGGATGAAACTCTACTCCTCGGGGAGGAACGTGAACCGGATGATAGGGGACAAAATCATCCAAGAAAAAATTGTAATCCCTAGTCAATAAAGTTTAACTTCTCTGCTTTTAGTACAGCCTTCACAGTGAGAGTCACTAAGCAGTAAATATCAAATAAAATTCATAGCATCAAAAATTTTACAAAACTCATCAGAGTCTGGCCATGTGTAACGTAAGAGGAAACAATATTATAGGATTGGGTGACCCTAGTTTTTCAAATCGTTAAGGTTTGCTTGATTTAAAAGACAAATATTAAATCATCTTCTTATTTTGTATATTCTTCCTGATTTTCGGGAAAAATTGAATACAAATTGTCCAATGAATGAGAACTATCAGGTTTATAAGACATCAACTTAATTGTTGATGATGTAGGGACTATATTTATGTGTTTCTTTTGTTTTGTGTATTTTTTTTTTTTTTGTTATCAAATATCGTATTCTCGCACATCACTTTATGTTTTTAAAATATTGCAAGTTCATGGGACAGTTTCAATTGCATTCACTTTTTTATTTATGACCTGTATTTAGCATGTTTGTCCATAAAAATAATAAAATGTTATTGATATTGGATGATTTGTATGTATGGCCAATTATGCTAGTATTTTTCTAGTGGTTTTTACAGTGTAAGCTACTCAGTATGTCCAAATCTATCTAAGAATCCCCTATCTATCTATCTATCTATCTATCTATCTAAGCATTACCTCTCTCTCTCTCTCTCTCTCTCTATATATATATATATATATATATATATATATATATATATATATATATATATATATATATATATAAGCAGGTTTCAGATAGCTTTGCATATATATATATATATATATATATATATATATATATATATATATATATATATATCCAAGTATGTCTATTTCTGTATCTATATATCTGTCTCTTTCTCAATCAATTCTCATGACTATCTATTTATCTATACCTGTCTATATCTATCTATCTATCTATCTATCTATCTATCTATCTATCTATCTAAGCATTACCTCTCTCTCTCTCTCTCTATATATATATATATATATATATATATATATATATATATAAGCAGGTTTCAGATAGCTTTGCATATATATATATATATATATATATATATATATATATATATATATATATATATATATATATATATATATCCAAGTATGTCTATTTCTGTATCTATATATCTGTCTCTTTCTCAATCAATTCTCATGACTATCTATTTATCTATACCTGTCTATATCTATCTATCTATCTATCTATCTATCTATCTATCTATCTATCTATCTAAGCATTACCATCTCTCTCTCCCTCTCTCTGTCAGTATATATATATATATATATATATATATATATATATATATATATAAGCAGGTTTCATATAGCTTTGCATATATATATATATATATATATATATATATATATATATGCAAAGCTATATGAAACCTGCTTATATATATATATATATATATATATATATATATATATATATATATATAATCAGGTTTCATATAGCTTTGCATATATATATATATATATATATATATATATTTTCAAGTATGTCTATTTCTGTATCTATATATCTCTTTCTCAATTAATCTAAGCATGACTGTCTATTTATCTATGCCTGTCTATATCTATCTATCTATCTATCTATCTATCTATCTATCTAATCATGTCCGTATGTATGTATCTATCTGTTTATCTATCTATCCATGTAAGCATGTTTATATCTATATCTCTATACGTATAGTGGCACGCAAGTTTACAACCCATTACAAAAATGTTTCCTAACTATTTCTAACATAGACTAATTAAACTTTTACTGCTAATAATACATATGTTGAAGCCTTTAGTCAAGCAACCAGTTTTAAGAAAAAGTAATCAAAAATATCCCATGAAGAAAAACCAATATTTAATAATGCAAAAGCTCATAATACATATATTAAATCATCTATTAATATTTCGTTATGCAACCATTCTTGCTAATTACAGCGCCTACGTGTTTAGTTCCCTACGAATTTCTTGCATGTTTCTTGGCTAATATGTTTCCATTCTTCACGACAAAATTCCTTTAGTTTATGCAAGTTTTGCAGGTTCCTTCGATGTATTAGGCTAGTGCAAAAAATAATGTCGTTTTCTAACATATTTTACTATGTGAGAAAACGACATTATTTTTTGCACCAACCTAATATTTTCAGTTAAAGCTCTCTCCATAAATTTTCAGTCGGATTGATTTCTAGAGATTGACTTGACCATTTCAGAATGTGTATTCTATTTGAACTTGACCATGATTTTGTAAGCTTTGCAGTATGTTTAGGATCGTTGTCTTGTCGAAAGCCTCAGTCTGATTACATACCCAGCCAATGTGCACTCTGACGTGAATTTATCTCTAAAATATCCCTATAATATGCTCCATTCATGCACCCTTCTATTATTTCCATGTTTCCTACACCTTGGACACTAAAGCAACCCAGATCATTATTGATCCGCCTCCATATTTTACTGTTGGGATAGTATTCTTCGGTGAATATTCAGTACCCTTCTTTCTCCAGAACTTTGCTACATCATTTCTGCCAAAATGTTCAATTTTCGTTTCGGCTAACCAAAGTACATTTTCCCAAAATTCTATAGGTTTGATACAATGCTCGTTGGCAAAATCCAGACTAGCAAGAACGTGTTTTCTTTTAAGAAGTGATTTTTTTGTCTTGGAATCCCCCAAAAATGTCATATCGAGTAATTATCGACTAATTGTATCCGTACTCACTTCTATTCCGCTTACTTCTAGTCCCCGCCCACTGAAGTATTTTTAAGTTTTTGACACGTTGCCAACTTTTCTTGCCAATAATCTTGCCGTATGTTACATTACCTTTCTAGGACAACCAGAGATTTTGGTGGGACGAATGGAATGACGCGTTTTTCACTAACTCGATGGCACGTTTAACTGACTAGATAATCTGTCTATAATCAAGTCCATTTTTATGGAGGTCAACAATTATTTTGCTTTTCCCCATTTTGTCAATGTTTAAAGGATGATTGACAGAAAAGAATGACGCAATACTTGTAATCGTTCCTGAAAGTAATAATAAAATTAATCTGGAACATTCTAAAATAAATCCCATCCTAATTTAGAACATTCTAGTAAAATTTGAACACTTTTATAAAAAAAAAAAGGTGTTGTAAATCTGATTGTTTGACTGAATACCTAAATATATGTTCTACGAGCAGTAAACGTTTAATTAACGTAACTATATTAGAAATATATAAAGACATATTTCGTAATGTGTTGTAATCGTTTGTGTGGCACTGTATATATATATATATATCTATATAGGCATATCCATATCTATCTATCTACCTACCTACCTATCTATCTATCTATCTATCTATCTATCTATCTAACTATCTATCTAAGTATGTCTATGTATCTATATATTTATGTATTTATCTAACTTTCAATTTATTTATGTAAGCATGTCCATATCTATCTATCTATCTATGTCTGTCCATGTACCTATATATTTTTGTATCTATCTTTCAATTTATCTATGTAAGCATGCCCATATATATCTATATATGTAAGCATGTCCATATCTATCTATCTATGTAAGCATGCCCACATCTTTCTGTCTATCTATCTATCTATCTATCTATCTATCTATCTATCTATGTAAGCCATCTAAGCTATCTAAGCATGTCGATATCTATGTATCTATTTATCTATGTAAATATTGCAAGGAGTCAAGACGGAGTAATTAATAGATATTTACCTGAAACCCTTTTAATGCTGAAACCATGCATTTACAAATTACCGCTTGTCTGCCTGGGTGAAGTATTTGTGCAGGGCTCTTCCATTATTTTACTTTCATTCTGCTTAATCAGTCGTAATGCCGCAATGTTCAGTGAATGTGAAAGACATTAAATTAATTGTAGATTTGATTGGAAGAAATAACATTGCGCTCATGCCTTTAGTGTTAAGGTGAAATAAAATAGCAATCACAGTCGTGTGATTATTCGTTTTATTTATTACTCTCTCACAGAAGTCATTAGGATAACATAGCTTCAAAGACAGACTCTCTTAAATGCAAATGTACGCGTGTGCATGTACATTCATCAAAAAATGAATACCAGAGGCAAATGTTTCAACTCACACCCGCATGCTTTATTCACGAAGAAAAGATAAAAATGAATCATTCATTGCTTTACATTATTTAAATATTTCCTTTCATATGGTGCTGGTATCAAATCAAAGTTTGATTATCTCTTGAGATTTTTATTTTTATATCTTGCAAGTTCCACCATCGATTTAAGCATGTTTATTTGCCAACTCTGAAAAGAAAGATTTTTGTCTTTCTCAATCATGTTTTGTCATCAAATATCTTTGAATGTTTTTTAATTGCGATTCAGCTTTACAGAAATAATAAAGACAAAAAGGCAAATCCATAGAAGATCATTCAAAAGCTTTATATAAGGTAATTATTTTACACTGACAGGAGAAATACATTAGTTGCATATCTGGGCAAATTCACGTTCAATTAACATGTAAAATAGAGTTTGTTATTTGCTTGGAAATATATTTTTAATTGGTTCTTTCTTTTCCTTGTTTCTTTATTCCGTGGGCTTTGATAAACAGTCATTGATATTGAATCTACTTATACAGTCGTTATAAATAATAATTATACAGTCTACATGCATAATATGTGTGATCAAATTCATAACAGAATTCCTTATTTTTAACAAAATAATATAATTTGTCACTTAGCTGTACCGCCACTCCAGAGTTTCGTATACGAACATTTGTGTAAGTGTTCGGACCACTCGTCAGAAGATATCAGCAAAATTTTCTCCAGACTAGTAATAACCACAAACTCCATAAACAGAAGTAGATCAGCTGAAAAATATATTTGTTCTCGGGAATTCTAATTTGAATGTAGTGGAAATTGACAGCAGTATTATTGCGCGACAAATATGCGATGTCAGACAGTAAATATGTTCCTCTAATTTCATGCACAACCACATAAAATTCTTTGGTAAATAATAACAATAATAATAATAATTGCTGCCTTAAAGAAGTGCATCCCAAACCGGAACTACAAACATTATGTCCTCAAACTTAACAACCATATACGCCTTGCCACGTATATGGAGAACATCCATAGACAAATGACTACATAATATCTGCGCGTGGAGGCTAGCACAAACAGAATCCTTGCAACGGCATGATAGCGCTGCTCAGGGTATACGCTAGTCAATATGCCGCGCATTTAACCTACTTCGCAAAGAGAATTGTTGGAAACATAAGCCACTGCAAGTTGTACAGAATGAAGAGATTACTATCCCCTGAACTTTTAGTGTTCAGATTGACAGGCAAATCCAGGATATTGACCAAACATAATTGTAAAAAAATAAATCATGTTGAAAAATGTGTCTTCTGCTAGATCCTCCCGTTTCAGCAAACAGAAATACATTTTAGAAAACGTTTCAGAAATTAATACAAAGGACCTCGGTTACTGTCTGGGAAAAAAAAGAGCACAATGACGCAATTCACTCCGCCAGAAATTTGGAAACTACATGCTGTACTGCTTGGCATTCGCTCCGAAAGCGCCAGTACGAACATTTCAGAGTGTTCGGGTGTTAATCTAAGGACAGTGCAGAGAATTCGGAAACAGTTGGATAAGTCTAATGGTGATTACGAAGATGTTTGGAGTGATGGCGACGTTATGCTTCCACTCATTTTCACACAGAGACTACATAAAGTGCCTTGTGGAGGTAGTGCTGTACTGGGTCAAGAGGGAGGCTGCTAGAAGACCCTATGTCTGACAACAGAATTCTGCACCATGCCACACAAGCAGGAGAACCCAGACATGGCTGTCAGACAATTTCTGTGACCCCACAACCCTATCCATCTGGCAACCTCACTCAACCAGATTGCGACATCCTTGATTATTATGTTTGGGACGCAATTGAATGAGAGACCAACAAAGTTCCTTGTAACACCAAAGGTGAACTAAAGGCAAGAATTATGGCAGCATTCACCAACTTAAACAACGAGACAGTCCAGAGGATTCAAAAGATTCTGAAGGCGTTTGGAGGTCGTGGTTGAGGCCAATGGCGATTTTATTGAATAAATCTACATTTGGTATTTGAAGATAGTTTTGTGTAATTTTGCTAAATATAGCTGTTAAAATGATGTTTTCATTTTGCGTAATTTAGACGACTATTTATCAATCGCATCCTGTATGTGCCGTGTCAATTCAGAACGTGGGTAATTGTGACAATCCACAATTTGTTGTTCTTTATAGCTCTTACTACATTTTGTGTGGTTGTTATCTCCCCTGAAACCTGCTTTGTCATCCATTTACACAAGCTTGTTAGGTCGGATATGCACTGTTTTCCCTTGTCCCTCTTTCTGTCAATATGTAGCGTCAGTGTCACATTTTCTAAGCCATCTTTTCTTATTAAGTGCCCGAGAAAAATCAACTTTCTTTTTCTGATGTCAAGTATAAGTGCGATTATTCTGACAGTGATGGAATGTCTTTGTCTAACTTTTGGATATAAGACCTAAACGGCGCGAAGTTTGTTAGGGCTGCAAGAACTTTGAAGCGTCGATACACATTTCACACCCAGATTCGACAGACTGGATAAGGCTGCACGCGACAGGATGCTAAGTCAATGAGTGAGTAAGCGTCCACTTGAAGTTAATATTTCCGGTACCCTAAAACACAATACTACCACGTCTTTCCCTATCGTGTAATAAAACGATTAAGAAAAATACAATGTATGAAGTGGCGTTGGGGACCGAGGTGCTGAATCCAGTGACGATACGGAACGAACTCAGGTCTTGTTTGGTAAGTCTAAAGGTCACACATACAAAAAAAAAAAATACAGAATTATACTTTAAGAATGAAAAATAACATCATAATTAAATGTGAAAAGCTGGCGAAGAAAAAGAAATATCCGACAAAGTATAGACAGTAATACCTAGTGAATTAGGCATATATATATATATATATATATATATATATATATATATATATATATATATATATATATATATATGATAATGAACAAATAGGAGACTTTTAGGAATTTAAGATGCTTCACTTTTATTTAGTTTCATCAAAAAACGTTTTAATGAAGCTTAAAAAGACAACGAATTATGTTAAATTTATAAACCTTTCATACTTATTCCTTACCTTATCATTCTGTCGGATTCTATTCCCTATTTGATCCCAATTCGTTATTTTTAGTTGATACTTATATTCAGTTGGTTGCTCCGTTTATTTATTAAACTATATTTATTTATTGTTGTCTTGTTTTCACCGGACATCGTATCTCACCGGTCATTTCACATATGATTCGAAATAAACCCATCAGAAAATCAAAGACTCTATTTTTCTTTCTTTCTTTCTTTCTTTCTTTCTTTCTTTCTTTCTTTCTTTCTTTCTTTCTTTACTCCTGTGCTTTTTCTTTTTCGTATTTTGATTCTTACAATTTCCCCACTAAATCCTTTTTTCTTTCATTTTTTCTTTCTTTCTTTCTTTATTCCTCTTCATTTTTCTTTTTTTTTGTATTTTAATTCAAGCACTTTTCCGATTAAATCTTACTTTCTTTTTTTCTTTCTTTCTTTCTTTCTTTCTTTCTTTCTTTCTTTCTTTCATTACTATTTACATTATTCGGACTATTGTCCTCATCTTTGTCGCCATATTTATTACAACGTTTCGGCCGTTGAACGCTCTGGCCGGAGCGTACTACGGCCGAAACGTTGTAATAAATATGGCGACAAAGATGAGGACAATAGTCCAATTAATGTAAATAGTGTACATAATACATCATCTCAGAAATATAAACAGTTTCTTTCTTTCTTTTTATACACTTATCCTTTTTCTTTTTCGTGTTTATATTTTTGCACATTTCCAATCTTTCTTTCTTTCTTTCTTTCTTTACCCCTGTTTTTCCTTTTTCGTATTTTCATTCATTCTTGTTTCCAAACAGTTAGTAAATTATTGGAAATACCAAGGGAGTTTATATATTATTCTTGTTAAATATTTGACAATTACGTTAAGATGTGGTTGGTGTTATGTTTGCCAACCAAATTTGAAGAGCCCAATCTGTTCTATTGCTTAAATCATGATTCTAGGGCAATGGAACGTTTCTGTTAAAAAAGATTTCTCTTAAAAAAAGATTACATGCATGTAATAAACATCCCATTCTCATCAACCAATCAAGCTGTCAGAATAACTAAGGAGATAAATCTGAGATTCATGACTCACCCACCCTCTCCTTAAAAGAAATTTAAAGAGGCCTTTTGACCAATACAAGGACTGACCAAAAATTAACGATAAAAAAACAACAACAAAAAGAAAACAAAAAACAAATGAAAACTACAGGAAAATTCCAATTTCTTCAGAGACAGTCATTCACCCGTGTAGTTTACTGTCATTAACAAGCAGGAATTTTTTCCTAATGATGGCCATGTTTACCGAAACAAGTTGGAAAACATAATTTAAATAAAGCAAAAATATTAATATACAACCAAGTGTGTTGAAATTTTAATTTTTAGCATTTTTTATTGTTCAAGATATATATATATATATATATATATATATATATATATATATATATATATATATATATATATATATGCATAAGTTTGGTTAAAGTCAACTTACAAAATATTGTGATTAAGCTTATTATTTTATTTTTTAAAGCTTAGTCGTACTACCTTGTCAGTCGCGTTTAACGAAACTTGTATAAAAGAGTGATTGATGCCTAAATACACAACACACACACACATATATATCTATATTCGTTGAGATTGGCTAAACATTAAAATTATTATTATTATTCGATTTTAGCCACCCTCACCCCACCCCACCCTATTTTCACGGAATTTTTTTTTCTTTGTTCTTTCCTTTGTCATTATTGAGTCGGTTTTTCCTCTGGTCGTCCTTTGATCTCGGCATCTGATGATCGCCTCAGCATTAAACACATAATTCCGATTTGGATCAGACTTCCTGAGCCCTTTTTTAAAATTTTTTTTCTCTCTATCTCGTATATGAGAGGATCGATGTATGACAAAAACACACACACAAATATATATATATTGTGTCTGTGTTCGCTTGATTCTTGCATTCTCAAGAAAAGACAGACCAATATATTATGTTGGTGCAAAAATAATTTCGTTTTCTAACATATGTTACTATGTAAGAAAACGAAATTATTTTTGCACCAGCCTAATATATATATATATATATATATATGTATGTATGTGTATGTATATATATATATGTGTGTGTGTGTGTATATATATATATATGTGTGTATATATATATATATATATATATATATATATATATATATATATATATATATATATATATATATATATATATATAGGACAGTTCACTTCATTTGGGAAACCGCGATTTCTCAAGTTAGTATATGCGTTCACAAAGTTATACAATAACCTAACTATTTTGTAAGCTGGGTCCGGCAATAAGTAAATGACGTAAATAAAATAAACATAATCTCTGGCGCAAAATACAGAAAGTCTCCTTAACAATACAGATGAACCCACTGAGCACAAATATCCGCGAGTTTCAAGTTCTTTCCATTCATACAGACCAAATCCTTTGATATTGAAGCTCTCCTGGCGATGAAACAAGGAAATGAATGTTTCTCTCTCCTCGAGCATTAGGCCAACTCCTGTTGAGTGAGGCTTTAAGTTGAAGCAAACTATTATCTCCCTTGTGAAATCTGATGGGGTAAATGTCTGCAGGGACATAATGAAATAATATTGCATTATGCATTAAGATTATATCAGCTTCTTTTTTTTTTCCACTGCTGGAATTTAAGATATTTTTTACTGTTGACTTTTATATCTGCATATATAGTCATTATTGTTTTCATATTTTTTGTAATGTTCATAAAATAGAAAATTTTTGCTACTCAAAAAGTATCCAAAGCTAAATATAAACGTCTTCATCGTTAGAACTGCGGTTTTAGACGTATGTAAGTCACTACCCAATGATACAAGAGCGCCCCAGTCCGATGAAATAAGTAGTTTGAATATTTGGTTGATTATTGATACTAAGTAGTGAGTTCGATTCTCACTGGATGCCATACACATATGGTATTCTGAAAAGCTTAGATAAATTAAAGCCAGTGACAATATATTGAGTCAATGAAGAATATCACTCGCTTGTTACAATATGAAATGGGAGAAAAAACGATGAAGAGGAGATAAAATATGAGAAATGCAAAGGATTTATTTATCAAAGGAGAAGAAGAAAAATGCAATGACAGCAATAATGTTGAATACATACATACATACATACATACATACATATATATATATATATATATATATATATATATATATATATATCAGTGTGTAGGAGAACGAACAGCGTTCAGAACATTAATTTTAAAAAGTGCTCAATACACAAAGTAGAGCCGTAAATATTTAGTTATCTTATGCAGTGTTACATGAAAACATGCACATATCCACTACAAAATTGTACATTTTTGTTTCAACGTCAAAAAGGGAAACACTTTTTTAAACGTCTCATCATCAGGTGGGGGATCATGGTATTACAATTTTCTGGTGGACATGTGCATGGTCTAATGTAACACTGCATAAGCTATATATATATATATATATATATATATATATATATATATATATAAATATAAAAGTGAACATAGAAGTCAACACTTAGAGGCGACAGTCTGTTTCATGCTATATGCAATCGTCAGGCCTGACGATTGCATATAGCATGAAACAGACTGTCGCCTCTAAGTGTTGACTTCTATGTTCACTTTTATATTTACACACGCTCTATCTCTGATATTGAGCACTTTATTCCATAAATATAGCACACCTTAAGACTATATTTCTTTATATATATATATATATATATATATATATATATATATGTATATGGGCGATCAGGAAGATGACTTCTTGATGTTATCGACATGTGAAGACAATCCTAGTGTGAGGCAACTTCGGAAAGTGCCTGAAAGCTATTCTACGGTTTAACACAATCCTTGTGAATTAGTAGGCGGAATTGTTCGTCGGTGATTGTGCTAGCACGAACTCAGAAGTCAACGTGACTGAGCCTTTGAGTGCACTGATAAACTTTTGATCACGCAAGGTGTTGTAACACTTAGAAAATTTTACTCAGTGGAGTTGCAGTATAAATCACAAGTAGTATCTGTGGGTGTTGAACAAACATAGATGTGCCTGAGCAGGTTTCTACAAAAGGGATTGACTAGACCCAGCATATAGGTGTACTCGGATATCAGCGTCCACTCCTGCTATTTAACCCGCAAATGGGAGTAAAAAGAAATGGATTCCTACCTTTCCAAGGACATTTGTGTAAAGTGTACAAGGGAAAAGGGCGAGATCAGATGGAATTCGAATACACCGGTTCTTCTTTTCGAGTTATACAGAGCGGGAAATATATATATATATATATATATATATATATATATATATATATATATATATATATATATATATATATATACAAGCTTCATTTAATATGACAAACAAGATGCTTTGATTAATTTTTTTTATGTAAGTTCTCATATGGCTTTATAATTTTTTTCATTTAAGTAGATAAATTATACAGAAAAGAAAAAAAAAATGTCCAAATATTTTATTTTATCCGACTGCTTCGCCATTTTCACAGATGAAATATATGTTCTGTTAACTGGAAATGGATTGTTGTATCGATGTATTTAGTATTATAGAATGTTTTATTTTCAAAACACACTATATAAAAAATGCAAAGACAAAAGTAGACAAAAGAAAAATAATTATACTAATTATTTATTACAAAAAATTTAAAACCGCCAATCTTATAGTTAAAAACAATAATCCACCTCTCTTAAATAGAACAAATATTATTTATGAATTTAAATGTCCTGTAAGGAATTGTGTTCCTGATCAATTGAAATTCTTAAACAATTATCTTGGCCATATCACAACATGTTTAACAAGAAGACTCACGCTATATCTTTCTGACCATAGCACCATTAGGTTTCAATTAAATATTCATGGAGACCTACCGGGTCCTATTCGCAACATACTTCTAGACTATACAAATGTAATAGCACTGTCTATATATAAAAAGTGCTAAAAATAATGGAAGCCTTATTAATAAGATAAAAAACAAACAAACAACACTCAGCAATATCAACTATGAACATGGATAGAATATGTTGACTATGTTTTGAAAGTAAAATACTCTATAATACTAAATACATACATATAACAACCCATTTTCAAATTCATCCTTGAAAATAGCTAAATGTGTTGCCGAAAGCGCCCGGAAAAAATTTGGACAGTGTTTGTAAAATTTATCTACTGAAAAGAAAAATTATAAGATCGTATTAGAAATTATGTAAAAATCGTATTCAAAGCAACTTGTCTGTCATATTTAATGAAGGTTGCATGAAGGATTGCTACCTAAATATCAAATACACACACACACACATACACACACACGCACGCACACACATACACACACACATGCACACACGCACACACACACATATGTATGTTTGTATGTATATATGTTTTCTTCCATATTCATAAATTTATAATTTTAAAATTATAACTTTATGAATATGTAAGAAAACATATATACATACATACACACCCACATATATACAGGCGTTGAGTAAATTGTCACCATTTTTAATTACGCGCATTCGCGTTGTTTGTTTTTGATTTTGTCAATTGCGCAGTCTAGTAGGGTCAATTGGGCACCGTCTGTGAGAAAAAGAACACTATGATGCAATTCACTTTGCCAGGAATTTGCAAACGGCATGCTGTACTGCTTGGCATTCGTACCGAAAGCTCCAATACGAACATTTCAGAGTGTTTGGGTGTCAATCTGAGAACAGTACAGAGGATTCAGAAAGAGTTGGATAATATATCCAGTCAACATTTTAGTGTTTGGAGTGATTATTAGTAATGACGATGTTATGCCTTCATTCACCTTCCCACCGGGCTTCAGTCTCAAAACTGAAGCCTACATCAAGTGCCTTGAGAATATAGTGCTGCCCTGGCTCGAGAGGGTAGCTGTTGGAAGTTCCTATGTCAGGTAACAGGACTCTGTACAGTTGAACGAGAGACCAATAAAAGTCCTTGTAACACGAAAAATGAACGAAAGGAAACAGTTATTCACCATTTTAAAAAAAGAAGACAGCGCAGAAGAGTTGCAAGAGATTTCGAAGTTGTTTGGAGGCCTTGGTTGAAGCCAATAGCGATTTTATTTAATAAATTTATTCTTTGGTATTTCCAGATATTTTTGCGTAATTTTGCTAAATATATCTGTTAAAATGAGATGTCCGTGTTATTTTCATTTTTGCGTCATTTAGCCGATAATATATCCATGAAATAAATTGAAATATATATATAATTCCTAGAATAAATTCTTATATCTAAAGAAATTAGTTTCATGGCTGTAATATATAAAATATAAACGTGTACACACACACACACACACACACACACACACACACACACATATATATATATATATATATATATATATATATATATATATATATATATATATATATAGTTCGTGAGTAAGTAAGCATATTCAAAATTGTAGCTTAGCTTTGAAACAAGTCCAAAATATGGGGTAGGTAGTGAAGATCAAAATCACTTTATTAATATTCTGCGAAAACTGCTTTCGAAATGGCAGTTACCTATATAAATGATGCGATTGATAAATTGTCGCCTAAATTAAGTAGAAATGAAAATAACAGTGATATCTCATTTTAACAGTTATATTTACCAAAATTAAACAAAAATAACTTGCAATATTACATTTGATTGAATAAAATCGCCATTGGCTTCAAACACGGCCTCCACGCGACTTCGGAATTTTCTGTATATCTTCTGGGTGGGGGGTCTTCTTGTTTAAGTTGGTGAAACTAAATTTCTAGCGGAATGAATTGCGTCATGGTGCTATTTTATGACAGACGGTGGCCAACTGACCCTACTATACTATGCAGTCGCCAATTTATAAAAACAAACAACGCGCGAGCGCAAAATGAAATATATAACATGGCGTCAAGTCACCCATTGCACACTCATGTACAGACATATATATATATATATATATATATATATATATATATATATGACACATATATAATAACTGAAATTAATTGAACGAATTATAATTCTTATAATAAATTATCTTATATCCAAAGAAATTATGTAAAAAATGAGTCAAATATAAATGTTTACACACACACACACACACACACACACACACACATATATATATATATATATATATATATATATATATATATATAGTCTGTGAATGAGTAAATAGCTTAGCTATGACACAAGTACAAATGATGGGGCGATAGTTAAAATGAAAATCACTTTCGTATTATTCTGTGAAAACTGCTTTCGAAATGACAGCAACATTACATATATATATATATATATATATATATATATATATATATATATATATATATATATATATATATATATATATATATATATCTTAAACGATATGTAAGGAAATTAGACTTATATACGTAAGTAATACATTTATATAAAACACAAATATAATTTTCTTGATGTAATGGGAAAATTAATATTTAGGTCTTTAATATTTATCTGACTTGGACTTTATGCTAATTCTATGTAATATTTAAGTCTATATAATTTAGTGCCGTGGGCACTTGGAAGATAATCTTGACATTTGAACATAATTTCTATCAAGTTCACCGTGTAATAGCAACATTCACGTAAGTCGATATCAGGTGCAAAGAAAAATGAGGTCCATTTGCAAGCATCAGGATTTTTAATTTTACCGCGAAGGATCGTCCGAACGCGATTAACTTTTTAATTTCGGCGTGAAAAATAACTTTCGAACGGGCATCGTTTTCTATCTGGAAGCAATGCAGGATTCTTTGCATAATTGCATGTTGCTGACAGCACGACATAATCGAATTCTCATGCCAGTTGATATAGAGTTCGATTAAAAAAACACGGGCAGTGAGGCAATCGGCCAGCATATTCATACGATGAATAAATGATAAATAAGCTCTAATTTTTATTAAAATTATCAAATAGACACGTGGTGAGAAAAAAACATGACAAAAACAGAGAATTATTCAGTTTTTTTTTTCTTTTTCTGGGAACATTTATTTTTCATCATTTTAAAAAAAAATATTTTTAAAAGAAAATTTATGAATGTTAAAATGATTAGAGATGATAAAGAAATATACCTATCACATCAGGATCGATTTCTCTACGGTAGGCAGGATAATCGGGTATAGCTTACTAACCCTTACACTTCCGCAAAGCGCCTTGGATAATTTACTGAACTAAGCATAAAATTCCTTTATAGGTTATACAACCATTACTATACCTCACAGATTAATCTACCGCCTCAATGCGCGAATTAATAAATATACACCAATTGACAACAAAAGCTTCATAAATGTGCTTGTAAGCCACATCGTCTATCATGTAATAAACAACAGGTATGCCATTTAGTATTAGCTGCAAAAAATATTATTAGGTTGGTGCAAAAATAATGACGTAATAATGTCGTATTTTGGCGTTACAAAATACGTCAAAAAACGACATTATTACGTCATTATTTTTGCACCAACCTAATACAAATATTAGGAGTTGCTAAAATATCCAAAAGCTATTCTCGACTATAGAAGTAATCAGAGTACTAATGTTTTGCAAACTTACTCATTGGTGAGGGAAAGGTGTGAGAAAAATTAGACATTGAATAAATAAACATATAATATCAGTCATTGCTATGCGTGATACACGTTTAAGCGATCATGTGTCTTTTGACGCTTTTTCCCCGTATAGGTTGCCATTTCTTTCTGCGGTAGACCAGTTGGCATCCAAGGCTATGAAAACCTGGTCTATCCTGCTATTTACTCATAGCTGAGGGAGAAGAGGATTCATACCTCTCCCAAGGGTATTAACACGTAAGTGAATGTAATGGATTTGACTGGAATTCTCATCAACTCTCCGATTCCTCAATCCGAGCTGCTATTCACCGTACCTCCTCTGTATAATGTACTGGACTAAATGAAAAGAATATAATTATAGACCAAAAAACGTCAATCATGGTAATTCTGAAAGTTGCCATATTTAAAGCAAGATTTTTAAAAACATATATCGTCCTCGGTACCAATGATGATGGTCAGAGTGTATTTGGTTGAAACGTTTGTCTATATATTAGTAGTTCCTTGATACAATGAAACATCGGAGAAAAATACATTCAGTTTAATAAGATGTTCATTATCTAAATATTTTCAGACAAAATATCCTAACACTTGTATTTTCCTTTATTCAAACTAATTCTATCGTCTTTTCTGTTGATTGCTCACTGACTTTCGTCAAGTGTTTATTGCATTTTGGAATGTTAAAGCTCATTCTGATACGGCTTAAGGTTCACCTTTCATATATCTACCTACATCTGATGCATGGACTTTTAATTTCCTGGAACCGGTGCTGGATTTACGAATGGTCTAAATGAACTGAAGCCCAGGGGTTCATAGTTTAGTGGCGTCCTCCCGTACTAACATTAACAGAAGACAAGATGTATATTGCAGGAAAGAAAGTTAGAAGAAGAAAAAAAATTAACACTGCATTCTGGTGAGTGCAATATTAAAATATAGATATAAACACAACATTTATATCAGAATTTAGAATATGAGATTGTTATTAAATACGTTTCTTCTTTGGATGTTTTAAAGGTCGACACGGTTCGATGCTGGAATTTTAGCATTGCTCTATCTGTCCGCTTACATACATGTAGTTTTAATTTTCATCAACTCTCTTGCAAGTAATTGATGGTGCTACCAAATACTATAGTAGTTTTGGACCCATCCTTCTTCGAACCTCGTGAACGAGCACTACAGAATCACAAACTAAGAACTTTACCAAATAACAAAAATCAAATCACTTGAGTACTTTCCAAAATAGCAAGGAGTAAAATGGATAGCACATGTAACTCAAACAGCGAATAATAACATAATCCTGATGTTGACATTCCACATAATGTCAAACAAAAAGCTAGGAAGGAAAACCCCATATATCCAGGAAAGAGCATTAATAGAAACTTGAGAAAATTTTTTTAGAAAAAAATGTTTAAGCAAAAGACTTTTTTAAATTTCCACCGAAATTAACACTGTCTGCTCTGTCAATTTTTCCTTAAGATCGATTCAGTAGCACATTTGGGTTAGATTGTGTTCTGTTTTGTGCAAATAAATAATTCTTTCTTTAAAATTAGAAGTCATTTTTTAAATTAGCATCTTGGCAATGAAGACTGTCTTTATAAGTTTCTGTGCTATATTTATATTCAAATTTACTTACATCCCATATAGAAAGAAAATGGTTTGAAAATCGACTTACTATAGAGAGGCCCTTTCGAGCTTGTGAGCAAAAATGGAATAACACGTACCCGAACTTCAGGGGACCGTTCGCCAGGCAATATTATTCATTTTGGAGGGTATTTGTATGATTACATGGGGGAGGGGGTTTCGTAGAATCCTCAAAGCAGGAAATGGCGAAAGATCTTGATCAATCTTTCCAAGTGAACCTACTTTAAGCTCTACCTTTCGTGCAGTTCATACCAGTTGAATTAAATAAAAATTCTTTTGCATGGGTTTATGTATTTTGGGGCTGCTACAAATAATGCATATTTTTTCCCCGTTTTGATTGCATAGTGTTTCACTATGAATAATATCATTGTATGTTTTGTTGAGAAGAATTTTAACTTTATATATACACTACAGCTCAAAAGTATGAACATCCCCAGAATTAGCATGGGATAAACTTGACAGAGTGAGAAAAAATGTAAAAAGCTTTTAGAGTCATTAAAAAAAGAATAGAAACAATTATCAAACTTATAAACCTTGAGAAACTTATGCAACGAATGTCAAAAATTTATGCAGCAGTAATCAAGGCTAAAAGGAGAATATTTTGAGGAAAGCAAAATTTAATCATGAAATGCGTTTTTCTTTTTTTACTAATAAAATTTCTAATAAAAATCATGTCTCATTCCCTTTAAACTCTGTATAATATATTTTCTTATTTAAAATAGAAAACTACATTTTGGGTTAATTTTAAAAAACAAAGTTACCACCGATCGCTGCAAACTTTGAACTGTATTATATATATATATATATATATATATATATATATATATATATATATATATATATATATATATATATATAGACAAAGAGAGGGGCTGATAGATAGATAGATAGATAGATAGATAGATAGATAGATAGATAGATAGATAGATAGATAGATAGATAGATCCGTATGTATGCATGTATGTGTATGCGTGCCAGTGTGCGTGCCCGTCAACTTAGTGAGTCAAGCAAGTCGGCTCCTAGAATTGAACAGTGAGACTAATCGCACATATAATTTGATTATAGTGACAAAAACTCGTGCAGAAATGAGTTATACTTTTAGGAAGAACTGAAGACAGAGAACTGATACATATCGTGTGTCTTGAAGCCGTCATCCAACCCTTTTGAAGTTTTAAACGTATAGTACTATTTCTACTAGACCGGATGCCGACAGAGACCGAAGGGCAAACTCTGCCCTATTATTCAACGCTTACTTGCTGGAAGGAGAGTTGTATTCAAAACTTTCCCACGGCAATTTGTGCAAATATAATGTACAAAATCGATTGGAGTTTGAACTTTATTCAATAAAATCGCCATTGTCTTCAACCAACGGCCACCTGACGACTTCGGAATCTCCTGCAACAATTCTGGGTGGTCTCTTTGTTTAAGTGAATGCTGATATAATCCTTGATTTCAGTTCATCTTCAGTTCATGTTTGGTGACACAAGTAGTTTTGTTGATGCCTCGCTCAACTCCGGCCCACACATAATAATTAGTGGGGTTGCAGTCTGCGGTGTTAGGTGGCTAGATGTAAGGGATCATGTGGTCGTAGAATTTCTCTGACAGCCATGAAGATTGGAATTCCAACTCAGCTTTCCATGGTGCTAACCTTTTCACCTCCGCAGGATTAGCGTTAGCATAATTGTATTTGGAAGTTTTGCCAATAGCTTAATTTGTTCTATACACACATACAATTGCTTAATTTGTTCTATACACACACACACACACACACACACACACACACACACACACACACATATATATATATATATATATATATATATATATATATTCACCAGAATGCAGTGTTAAATTTTTTTTCTTCTAACTTTCTTTCTTAGCGTTAGAATAATTGTATTTGGAAGTTTTGCCAATAGCTTAATTTGTTCTATACACTCACACACACACACACATATATATATCTATATATCTATATATATATATATATATATATATATATATATATATATATATATATATATATATTAAATGTCTGTGATTGCGTGCCTGTTTGTAAGGCGTCTTCGTCCGGCGCATAATGATTTACGAGTTGTTTATACAGTATGTTTCTTTAAACTTTCTTTGAACAGACGATTTTTTAATTGAAATATTTCTAAGTGAAACAAAGACACAAGAACTTCCCGCTTTGCTGTGTCGATCAGTTGTTTGTAGACTATTTATATTTCAGCATTCTTTAACAAGCAATATTTTAAATATTTAATAAATATTTTTGGGCATATTTAAAAAATATTTACAAGTGAATATGATTTTAAAATATTTTTTTGGCATATTAAAAAAATATTTGTAAGTTAATCTGATTTAAAGTTCAAGTTTATACCGGAAGTTCTCTTTCTATTAAATGCTGTAAACAGTCAGTAAAACGTTAATCATGAATTTGTAAATCAGACCAATGATGACACGAATGAATTGAAATATTTAAATGAATCACAATAAAATTAACTTTCATTTCAGTGGAATGTTGAAATCAACTTCAATGTTTTATAACCTGAAAAGTCAGTAACCCAACGGGTCATGGTTTGTCTAGTATATGATAAAAATATAGTTTTAAGATATGCTATATTCATGGGTAAAAGAGCTTAATATCAAGGATAGAGGGTATGTAAATGTAAAAGTATACATTAAAGTTAGCACCGAGAGGCTACAGTTAATTTCATGGTTGAATATAATCTTCAGGACTGAAGATAACGTCCAGGAATGAAACTCTTGACATCAGTGTTCAGTTATATATATATATATATATATATATATATATATATATATATATATATATATATATATATATATATATATATGCATGTATATATATATATATATACATATATACACACACACACACACACACACATATATATATATATATATATGTATCGTGCGATGGTTAACTTGCTGTCTAAATGATGCAAACATGAAAATAACACTGACATCTAATTTTAAAAGATATATATTACCAAAACAACAGAAAATATCTTGAAATACTAAAGAGTAACTTTATTTAATAAAATCTCTATTTTCTTCAACCAACGCCGTCCTGACGACTTCGGAATCTCTTGTAACACTTCTGGGCAGTCTCCTTGCTTAAGTGAATGCTGACATAATCCTTGCCTTCAGTTTATCTTTGGTGTCACAAGTAGTTTTGTTGGTGTCTCGCTCATCTGCATCCCATACATAATAATTAGTGGGGTTGCATTCTGAGGTGTTAGGTAGGCAGATGTAAGGGATGATGTGGTCTCCTGCTTGTGTGGTATGATGCAGTGTTCTATTGCCAGACATATGGTCTTCCAGAAACCACTCTTATGACCTACTCACGGCACTTAATATAGGCGAAACGTCACCATCGCTAGTGATCACACAAACATCTTCATAATCACTATTAGGCTCATCCAAACCATTTCGAATCATCTGCACTGTCCTCAGCTTCGCATCTAACTACTTTGAAATGTTCGTATGGGAACTTCCGTCGCGAATGCCAAGCAGCACAGTATGTCATTTCCAAATACCTGGCGGGATGGTGCTCATTTTCTCACAAATAAAAAACAAACAACACGCATGCGCGATATGAAAATATAAAATGGCGACAATTTACCCAACACACTCAATATATATATATATATATATATATATATATATATATATAGGGTGTGTCGTCTCTGAGTATTGACTTCACTGTTCCTTTTCATATTTATGTTTACATACGCTCTATCTCTAATATTGAACCCTTTATCCCGTAAATATAGCACACCGTAAAACTATATTTCTTTATATATATATATATATATATATATATATATATGTGTGTGTGTGTGTGTGTGTGTGTGTGTGTGTGTGTGTAGATTCACGTAAGCATCAGAGAGGGTATATATTCCAACAATGTTGTATAATTATGCTTTTTAATGTTAACAACAATTCAAAAGTTGATAAAGAGAAAAACTGTATCTGTGACCGTATTTTGTTGAGTTTGAAGATTCGATGAATAAATCACCTTTACAATTAGAAATTGTTTAATATAAAATTATATCTAATCAATAGCCGATATTATTTAACAGGTCAATGTTAGGCAGCTAATTTGCGACACGATAGCTTCCTTACACTAATCAGTCAAGAACGGTTTCCATAGAGATTGGGTTTGCTCAATCGATAATTTAGCTCCTTTTACTGTGAACGCTGAAATTCAATTTGACATTACAATTGGTCATAATTAGTGAAGCTCTTTCGCCGCACATTCAGACAATCTTGACCAATTAAACGTTAAATAACTATCCCATAGTAGAAGTAAAAATATTTGCTATTTAAAAGTTCCGGATGTTGACCATTAACAAAATATTCAAATCGCTGTTTATATAATCTTCTTCGACACATGTATACGTCTATTCCATACGAAGTTGGTTCACTGTCTCGTGCAAGATAATTGTCTTCAGAATCTAACATATTTATAAGTCTACTGTTCGTCCATGCTTTGAATATTGCTGCCACGTATGGTTCTGTACTTCTGTTGTATATTTAGAGATTCTTGATAAAACCCGGAGAAGAATCAGTAATATTATTAGTCCTGGCATGTTCTTTCGGCTTCAGTCACATCCCACCGCTGTAATTTAGTTCCCCTGTGCCTTTTATGGTAACTGTTCAGATGAACTCTTCGCTATGGTACCTAGACTTTACGAAGTTAAGCGCATTACTAGATTTGAGTCAATGTATCATTAATTCACAGTTGAACTGACCACATGTAAACGTACTTTCTATTCGAACAGTTTCTTTTCTAGCACTTCTAGCATATAGAAAGTTTCAGATGGTACTAAAATGAAATATTGCACACATATCTGGGTTTGATCAACCTAATCTTCACTTTCCCGTCTACGCGGCCTTATGGATGATTAATGATTTTCAAATCTACAGGTCCTTTCCCACAAATGAAACGTGAGTAAAGAGAGATTGAAAAAAATTAACCTTTATGAGATGTATTGAGGGTAAGAGGGATACCAGAAGGTAATAAGCCATTTACCTGATGAACTAGCGTGAAAGGATAGCGGGACGGGTGTGGATAGCTTTAGCAAAAGGGGAAACTGCTAAGATTCACAAGGGATAGGAAGATGTGGAGATACGTAATCGCCTATGTCTCGTAGGGACACGGCACATAGAAGCAACATTTGTTTGATGATTAATACACTCAGTTGGTTCGAATGGGAACAGTACTTCTTCGAATCAATCGCTGGCTTCTTTGCAAGGAGGGCATTCATGAGGAATACTTTCCATTCCGTTCAAAAACATAGCCTCGTTATCCTTGAATAAAGACACGAATTATTTGTGACCCATGTCGAGTGGTCTATAATTTCTTCTGTTCTATGTTTTTGCAAAGTGTACGTTTTTATCGCCATTAAAATTTATTTCAAACACGGAAATTAATTGAGCTCCGTTAGAAATGTTTAGCTTATGCAGAAGCCAAACATAAAAGAAGCAAACCGGCGGCATATAATTTTCCACGTATGATCCGGATATTTTTAAACCTTTGAATATCTCCCGTCTCCTACGTGGTTGATTATTATCCAGTAACGTCCCAAAAGAAATATCCATGTTTGTCCCGAACTTTTTCCATAAACTGTACAAATTCTCGTGCGTTTCAATCGCATATTTAACTTTCTTAAAACTTAAAATGAAAGCAAGTTGTGTCAAAAATGTTTTTTTTTTTTATCTTTCATCTTCAATAGTAAAATTATAAAACAAAGTATTCCAATTTGACAATTATAAAGAAGTGAGCGTTGATATGACAGCTGTCACAATGCAATCAAAACGATATTTTTGTAGGATGGTTTCTAATTAAAACTAAAATTTCTTAAAGCCATCTAACGACGAAAACCGAGCAAACTCTTTGTTGACTGATCTATGGCGTACACTTTTTTTAGCGATCAATGGACGACAAGACTATCCCGCTAAAAAACGTTATACATACGTAGTGAGTTTGTAGTCTTTTATAATTACTTCAAGGCAAGCAAATCCATAATTCTGTTTGATTCTATTTATCCTCCCATAACAAAAGTATAACTATACATTTGATGGTTTACCTATGTATAGCATTATTACTATAGTTGATTTCTTCTCTTTTTTTTCTCTCGCTTACTTGATTTTTGTCACACGTTCTCCTTCACTTTCAGTATACTATTATTTTATTTGACCATTTTTAATTCTTTCACTGCCTTTTGCAATCCACTTTTCTTTTTAATTTGTCAATACATATCACCTCTTTTCTTGTTTCTTCGGTTTTCTTTACTAATAAATAATATCTAAAGAAATGTCACTCGGCACAGAGACAGAGAGAGTTGATGTTGCAAAGTTCTTGGCTAAACGCTAATGAATTTGAAAAAATATCTGATGTTTAACCTGAATTAGTACAGCGTGTCTGGAAGAAACTACACACACACACACACACACATATCTATATATATATATATATATATATATATATATATATATATATATTAAGATATTTTATGATTATACGTTCTTTTTATAGATATATAAACATAAAAAAATGTCTTAAAAAATAATTGTCGGACTTTGTCCATTTCATAATATATATATATATATATATATATATATATATATATATATATATATATATTCAAGCATGTTTGGTTGAATAATCTGGACATATTATCTAGTCTTATTTTAATCCTCTCGAGTTCTTTGATCGATTTCCTAATGTTGATATTAAATACATTAAGGAAGATGTAGCAGTTTTTTTCTGCCAAGTGTTGGTATTATCATCCTTATGAATTTAATATCAACATTAAGAAATCCGTCTGAGTATTAGAAAAGATTAAAATAAAAATAATTAGACATAATATGTCGATATTATTCAACCAAACATGATTGAATGAAGTTATGCTTCCTAAATACACACATACAATTGTTATAAATTTGGTTATATAATCCCGTTAGTTTTATAAGTTATTGACATTTTAAAAAAACATCCATTAAAGTGTTTTGAAAATAATATTCAACTATGCATTTCAACTATTTGGTTTCCTGCTTTACTCATGCTAACATTACTTTACTTCCAAAAACATTACAAAAATATGAGCGTCACTCATATAATTATTTTCTAAGCTTAGCTTAGATGTGGGGAAAAGGCCGAATGTATAGAGAACTCATTGAGTATCGAACTCACTATTCGGTCGTAAACGTTCTAGCGAGAGAAGTTTGTTAACCATTACACCACGTCAAAGTGATCTCAAATGTTTTTCCAAGCGTAGCTTCGATGTAGCACGAGGTCAAAAATATGTGGCACCCTGTGATGATCGAACTCACTATTCATTCGTAATTGATCTATTAAGACAAGCTTGTTAACCATTATACCTCGCGTGTCACTTATATGATGTCGAATTTTTTCCACATTAATAAAAAAAAAACACAAAACATTGGAACGTTTCTTCTCAGCTTTTTTTTCGCAATCAGAATTCTCTAAGGCAACTTTTCATTCCGCCAGGTGCTACGATCATTTGCATGCAACTCCCACTCATATGTATTGATGTTTGCTAAGGTTTAGTGATTTGTTCATCCCATAATTATAACGCTTATTCGCCTGATGGGACGATCGTTTCATGTTAGTAAGCTCGCCATAAAAACTGCTTTGAAACACCGTTGTCCATGCGAGGAACATGACCGCTTCAACACCAACTATATTTAAGAAATTTTTGCTTCAGTGCTATCGCACTGACTTCCCTCAAGCATTTCCACATTACTGACAGGCAATTGATTTCAATATTCGACGCAAGCATTTATGACGAAAGCGTTCAATGAGCTTCAATAAGGACGTTGGGGCAAAATTATGCTATACTTTAATGTTAGTCATGTTCAAAATACCACGCTGTCTCCATAGTTGTTTCTCCAACCAAATGCCTTACAAGACATCTAAATTCTCCTCGCAACTTCACTGTTCAGTGTTCTCGTTAGAGCACTGCCAATATAAACAAAGTCATCAGTTATTGTATAGAAAGTTATTTGGCTCTAATTAAGACATTCCTGGTGCAGGCTTATATATATATATATATATATATATATATATATATATATATATATATATATATATATATATATATATATATATATGTATATATATATATACATATACATATATATATGTATGTATGTATGTATGTATATATATATATATATATGTATGTATATATGTATGTATGTATGTATGTATATATATGTATGTATATATATATATATATATACACAACTACACTTGGACCTTGTTTAATGATTAACAAGCTTGTCTCATTAGATGAATTATGACCGAATTGTGAGTTCGATCCTCACTCGACGCTCCACACTTTCGACACTATGTCACATCTAAGTTACGCTTAGAAAATTACCATGGACACTTCTACAAGTCAGAATTGTTAGCAAACGTTTTTCGCTAGATAAATTCTGGTCTGAATAGTCAGTTCGATTTTTACCCAGTGCCCCATACTTTTGGCCTTGTGCTACATGTAATCTCCGCTTGAAAATCATTATAGTAAGTCCCAAAGCCACTCAAGCACTGGTGAAAGCGTCCATTAGGCGTTGCATATCCCCCTTAGTATGAACCACAAGATCGCACTCATCTTCAAGTCTCGTATAAGGTTAACATTATAACATCGTCTTGGCCGACCTTCTCATGATATTAAATTTCCAGAGGTGAAATAGCGTATATATGCGCCACCATTACAGTCTTTGGATGGTATGTAAAACACCATTGTAAAGTAGAGATCAAATAGGGTAGCAACAGGAATGTCTCCTTGCTCCACTCCACCCTTTACACAAAATGGTTCAGGCACTTGCCACCAACACTTAACCACGCTTCGTGCCATCATGAAAACATCAAAGCATGTTAATTTTTTTTTTCTGTGCTACGATTGCCTTGATGAAAAGATGTTATATCTGGTACCCAGGCCTGCTCGAAAGCTACGCTGCGATTCTTGAAGCACCTCATTAACAATATGTTGTTAATTATAATATATATTCATAATTTTCTGATACATGAACTATGACGTTCTGAACTAAAGCTCAAGACATTAACGGATTTTAGGTTTAAATAGAAAAAGTAAATATTGCTTAAAATAATATAATAATTTAATATACTTTTATTTTATCTATTATATATTTTATGATTATTATGTAATTATTATATATTATTATATCATATTATGATATGATTATCATATGATTATTATATAAATATTATATTATCATTATTATATGCATTTTAAGATATGTATATATTGTTTATTATTATTTCTTCAACTTTTTCTACAGTTACCGGCTTTTTCTGTGTTAGCATTTATTTGTTTTTGCACTTCTTTTCTTTTTATGTGCCGTGTCCCTTCAGGACGTAGGTGATCATGGCTCTCCACTTCTCCCTATCCCTTCTCGCTCTCTATAAGTTTCGTCCCTCTGTCACCTCCCCTTGCTTAAGCCCGCCAGGTAAGTCATGCATTGCTTTCCCTTGTCTTTCTTTCTCTCTATTCAGTCTGTGAGTATCAGATTCTCCAGGCCCCGTTTATCATTACGTGTCCCAGAAGGGGAAGGAGATGGGTAAATACTTTACCGAAGCTATTTGCGCGGAAGGGAATGTAACGAATACGACTGGAATTCGAACTCGGCTCTCCAACTTTTCATTACACCACAATGCACAACCCTTTCACCATAATAAACAATAACAATACTTTATCAGAGAAACTCAGAAGGATCATGGTATTGAAAGAAACGAAAACATATCAAACGTTAAAAGAATTTTATCGTTTTAATTTGTTCGACTGATCTGATAATATTTAAAGGAAAAAAATTAAAACTCAGTGTCAAACTTGGATACTTACCTGGCTCAGGTGGTATCTCGGCTATGACTAGCTTGGACGAGCTCTGACCGGCTTGAGCAACCTATGACCAGATAAGATTAGTTTAGACGAGCTCTGACCGACTTGGACAATCTATGACCAGATAGGACAAGCTTAGACGATCTCTGACCAGCTTGGACAAGGTATGGCCAGCTAAAACTAGCTATGACTAGCTTAGTCGAGTTTTATCTTGGACAAGCTATAACCAGGTAAGAACAGCTTAGACCAGCGGCCCGAGTGGAAGCGCTCTGGTCCTTACGTTAAAAACCGACAATCACAACCCGACTCAGTTGGAGATCAAGTAAATCGCCTTAATGTCAACCTTGAACATTATTACCGAATACAAGTCACTGAATTTAATTCACCTAAAAGAAACAGGTAAATCGTTGTGCTATATTTTTCTTTATTTTAAGTTATATCCGGAACCTTCTATGAAAATATAACGTGCTTATATATTCAGACAAAGAGACGTTGCTTTGATATTGAAATAGAGAAGGCAAAATGATTCAACATGGCGACTGTTTTTATTTTCATGTCCAAATCCGTGATTCTGAATATTCCAATAATACTGTGTTAAGTTCTCGGTGCGGTTAGAGAAAATGGTCTGTGTGATTGTGTTTATAGTGATGTTTAGTTACTGCTTATACAGATAGGAACAATGATTGGAGCAAAGGGCACAACGAACGTTAATCATCGACGTAATACCGGTGTTAATATCTGTTGGATAGATAACGGTTATTACAGAGGCGTTAATTAAACGGGGATTTCAGAAGTAGAGACAATTAGCTATTATTGTTATAACGATAAAGATAATGGCGAACGTGACATTATTTCTTGCCTGTTCAGCACTGATTTAGTTAGCTTAAATAAGATCGAGGCTTACGGCCATATCCCGTTGAACGGTTCTTGTTCGAGCTTTGAATTTTAGCAATGACATTCTTGGTCGGTAACCACTTGGAAATACCTGGTGATATAAACTAGGATGTGTGGGTGATGTAAGGGGATACAGGCCAGGGATATGAAGTCAGACAGCCAAATTAGAATTCCAGTCAGGTTGATTACATCCATGCAAATACCGGTGGGTGATCATGAATAAAAGCGAGACATGATCGAAAAGACCCTTGATCACTTAGCCGTGTGACACTCGTCCTTTATCAATACGCACTGGGCCAGCGCAAGAGAGTAATGGCTCATTTATCTCCATGAATCTAGGTAAAGCCTATGTCCAACAAAGGAACTTCACAGGCTGAGATGATCGAGCACAATATATACATTTAGAAAGAATGTATAAAGGCGATTGTGTGAAACTGTAAACATTTGTTTTTACAGGTCTTGTTTTGAGAAACCTACAGGAACATGAAAAATTGACTGAGATAGAACTGTCAAGAATAATTTCACAGACTGTAATGATATAAATAATAAATGCTTGATATTCGCAATAAAATGACTACTAATTATTATAGTATTTATAAAGCAGTTACATTACTAAGCATGTATTAGGTTGGTGCAAAAATAATGGCGTAATAATATCGTTTTTGACGTATATTTTAACGTCAAAAAACGACATTATTACGTCATTATTTTTGCACCAACCTAATACAATGGCTAGTTTAGTGGTAATAATTCGTATTGATTTAATGTAGCGGTCCTTTCTTATAGCAGGCTTAGTGTCACCGACACGGAATCCAATCATCCTAGGTAATACGGTAACCTAAAGAATGACATATAATAGCTTTTATGAATTGAAAACCTAGTTTCCTCAAAAAAAATGATAATGCCGATTTTTATATATATATATATATATATATATATCTGTTCTTGTCTTGTCGATCATGTGTATTTCTTTATCCTTCTCCATACAAATTCGAACGTCGAATTGTTTCCCTAATATTAGCTTGGTGCAAAAAATAATGTCGTTTTCTCACATAGTAACATATGTGAGAAAACGACATTATTTTTGCACCAACCTAATATTACGGAAGGCAAAGAGCTAAACTAACATTATATCTGTATATGGAAGAGACTGTAAAAAATAACCTGACGCTAATCATACTTCAGCTATTCTATGATCGCTCAAATATCCCCAGATTTCTACGTCGACCTATAAAAACAAGAATAATCGAAGAAATATTCATGTAAAAATTTACTAAGTATAGCTTCATCTAGCTAAATACCACAAATGTTTACAACTCACGGGCTGATCTGATAGGCTTCCAGCGTAGCTTCGTTTGATACAACTCCACAGACAATCGAACTTAAACATGCCAGTAATAGTCAGGTGGGCTAGACCGCTTATTGTTTGATCACAACGAGTCTCTCAATTTATATTTATTAAGTTATACCCTTTTTTATTTTTTTAAAATCATATCACTACAGTCAAGGCGGGAATTCCACTAGTATGCAGGGGGTTACAGAGAGAAAAAACTGAGTATTGGAAGGATTGGTGAAAAGACAAAAGATAAACGTGATTTAAGAAGACAGAAGATGGCGATCGACACTGCATTTAAACTTTTGAAGAGTGTAGTTATCAGGGAAATAAGTAAACGGAAGGGAGTTCAACAGGCGGGACATTCGCGAAAAGAAACTGTGGAAGTAGAAGTGACAGTT
>OZ010571.1:45088135-45203135 GCA_963932145.1 Acanthosepion lycidas | reverse complement strand
AACTCATAGCTGAGGGAAGAAGAGTTGGATTCATTCCTTTCCCGAGTGCACACGTGCTAAATTGATGGCAATCAACTAAACCAGAATTTGAACTTAGCCCATTGATTCCACTTTACGCGGCGATAACTGTCAAGCTACCCGCACATCACAAAATTTAAGCGCCATATGTTTTCAGTCTTAGCTAGCTGTCCCACATTTTTCATTTTCAGTCGTAGTAAACTAATCACAGTAGATATTGATAACTGATTTCATTTGTCAATTTAAGTTGATAAATACTATGAGCTGGCTCAGTCAATAACGACTGGGATAATAAATATATAGACAATGATTTTGAACTTAATGTTGCTGCTGGCGATGGTTGATATTATGAAAGCCTTTCTTAAGGGCTATATGGTAATGGAATTTGCGCTTATTTTAACGTACATCAGCGTGGAAAATGGAATAGGCATACTGAGTTTCAATTCTAATAGTCAGTTTTGCACTAGTAAAAGGCATGGCTGGATAACCGGATTCGTGATCAAGATTTGTTAATGTTGGCCGAGAAGAGTATGCTCTTTCTGAACAGATAATGCAAAAATATCCAATTATTGATAGTAATGGTTAATATAAAAACCATAAAACTTCCCGTACTTCTCGCTTGAGAAACTTATTTTCGGTATTTTGCTTTCCTGTCAACTACGATCTTCAATAATTTAAATGCAATATCATTCGTCGTTCCTGTCTCCTTAAAACATGTTCTTTTATTGTTCTCTCTGTTTCTTTCTTAACTCTTGCACCCTAGTTGTTTATATTGCCTTGCTTGAGGTGAAATGATTTTTTGTTAAATCAAAAGACATAATAAAAATAATAATAATAATAATAATAATAATAATAATAATTAATACAGCCAAAAAACATTATGATGATAATCTGGGCTTTAATCAAAACGACTTTAGACAGAACACAGTTTTCCCTGTAGTAATTTTCTAAGCGTATCTTAGATGTGGTATAAGGCCAAACGCATGGGACACCCAATGTGAATCGAACTCACTATTCAGTCTTAATTGATGTAACAAGAACAGATTGCTAACCATTACGCCACGTCAAAGTGTGCAAAATACTTTTCTAAGCGTAGCTTACAAAACCGAAAATGTGGAGCACCCAGTGAGAATTGAATTCACTATTCAGTCGTAAATGATCTAGCAAGACAGGATTGCTATTACACAACGTCGAAGTCTTTCTCTATGAAACATTAATCTGATTCAGATGTGTTTATATTAGGTTGGTGCAAAATTAATGACGTAATAATGTCGTTTTTTGACGTATTTTTTAACGTCAAAAAACGACATTATTACGTTATTATTTTTGCACCAATCTAATACATTTGGGATTTTCTGGCATTACCCGGTTTTATTTATTTGTCTTTCGCTTGGAATATCGTTGGCATTTCTTTTTTTCTGCCAACTACTGCGGATACCTGTCCCCAAACAAATTCGTCGAATAACTGACCAACAAAAGAAAGTAAATCGAATTAATTTTCAATTAAATACAATTATAATCCCTAGCCTTGATACAACATACGCTTATTTGTAATAATCGATTTGTTTCACATTAAATGTTTATTATGAACTGTACAAATAAAGGGATTTCATTTCCAATCAAATATACCTATTTTTGCCGTTATTTTTTATTAACAACTTCCACTTCTAGGTTTGTAGTGGTCAGTCTATAATCATCACTACATTTTAAAATAAAAGTTTTGAAAACGTTAAACACATCAAAGTTAGTTTAGGGTAAGTTTCAGTGGTTAATAATAATAATACTCTCAAATATTTGTTTAATTACAGTAAATACTAATCTCCATAGCAATGTATGTATCCAGTGCACTGATGACACATTGATGGGCGAAGGGCTACTTAGGCTAAAGTCAACAGCCATTGTGGAGGTTTCTCTAGATAGAATCAACAACCAAGGTGAGTCTTCAAGTTGAAGGAGATCAGCTATGGCTGAACCTTGAGAGCAATGGGCTTCACCGGCTCTACTTGCTACATTACTCACCAGCTTTCGAACCAGATAGGTGTTGTGAGCTGGTCAGGTGCTCAATTGCGCAGTGACTTTGTGGCCACACCCGGTCATGTTGATTAATGTTGAAGATGAAAATCATAATGAGTAAATTGTGGTAGGTACGCTTAGAAGTTTCCAAAGTTTATTATTATCATCCTGAAAGAAAAACGGTTTTCTAATGTTTCTTGAATCATGTATCCTCAGTTCCTTAATATTGGCAGTGAATCTTAGATAACTTATACCATACCGAAGAACTGACTGGAATACTTTCATTTCCGCCGCCGACAACGCATTCTTGGTGCCATGTGACCAGGCAAAATCATTAAAGCCTTTTCTTCTTCTATGTGCTGTTTCCATTAAAGATGTTGACGATCATGTCAACCCACCATTTCCTGTCCTTTGTAGCTCGTAATAAATTTTGTTTTTGTGTCATTTACCCCAAAACCTGCCTCCATTCACTGAAGCTAGCCAGGTAGGTTGTAATTTGGTTTTCTCTGTCCTTTGTACCTTTAATCTGTCATGTGATAATCAAATTTTCCAAGGCATCTTTCCGCATTATGTGCCCCAGAAAGTTCATGTCTTTTTCAGATGCTAAGTATAAGTATCCTTTATGTTGTCAGTCTCTAGAACTTTCTTTCTTAAGCTTACATCCATTTCCATCCGATGGCTGTGTCATGTTCATCAAATAAAGGATGGTCGCATAGCAGAACATATATACAGTAAGCTGGCCTGAAACAATTCCCACTATGACGCCTAGCACTGCGTTTTGAAGGTATCCATAAGCGCGACTTGGAATTCGCCGAGATTTACCGAAATAAACTAGGAGCAATATGCAAATGATTTCAGTGGCTGGCGACATGCTGTTCAAGAAGGCATCACGAAAGGTGTGGACAAATGTAACAATCAGATGGGGAATAGAAGGTGACGCATATCGTAAAGACGTCAAAACCAAGTTTCTCAAAAATGCATTATTTACGAAGGAGATCGTCATTCATGAATCAGATTTCTTCGCCATTCTAGATGTTGCTCTCAGAGTGACTACTTCTAACCAGCCAGGTCGCTACTACTAGATGGAAAGTTGCTAACATATAATCACTAGTTGTCAAAATAGAAGATCGGGGGTAAATTTTATGACCATCCAATATTTTGACACATTTAAATTGTTTTTATACATTATAGTTATATTTCAAACTCCGTATCCATCAACCTTTCTCGGGTGTCTGTTGTATTTTGGAAGGTTGAATCTTGGTCTGGGTGGGCATACGTTTTCAAATCCCACCTTTTATGGCTACCTTAAAAGAGGTAAAGTGGATTCTAAGAAAAATAAAAGATAATAAATAACTGTCATTTGAGACAGTGAAAATGACTGTAATTCAGCATCACGAGGTACAGTTTATGCGCAATCACTCATCCGTTTTAGAAAATTAAAAACACAATATCCTAGGGTACTTTGAGGTTCCAATGGATCGTCCATGTCCTGAACTTCTTTGTGTTAACAAAGCGAATAAAATAATGCCAGAAAACAGATCCTTGTCTCCAAGCAGTTCATAGAATATTATTGACAAAATATGAAAATCTGGAAAAGAATTGTACGTAGCAAGTGAAATAAAGAAATTATAGGACATGAGGTTGAAGACTCGTATCAGTTTTCGGTGGACTGGACGTAGCGGAAAAGCCTAGAAGAAACGCAAAAGAACGGAAAATCTTGGTACAACTCGAAACCATCTAGACACCAGCAGTACTAAAAATAAGAATCTTTCGGAGTACCGAGGAGACGTATAGTATGGAACACCTATTGAGTGAATAAGAATGTATTAATAGTAACAATATGAGACAGAGGATTATGATAAGAAAACTAAGGAAAAGTTTTGATGCTGAATTTATGAATGACAATAAAAACAAGTGACATAGTAATAATTCAACTCTCCTAATTTGAATGGCAATATGAATAAGAAAAATGAAACAATAAAGGCTATTATGTTGTGGAATTCAATAGACTTTGTCATACGAAAATCAGTTACAATAAAGATCGTTGTCACAATAGCGATGCTAATGATATAAGTATTATCATTACAAAGATATTGACTGTTTTTTGAGTTACTTTAAAGTTCCGATATAAATAATAACATGAGCGGATTGTATAAAAAGTGAATTAGATATATCAGCAGGGAAAAAACAATGATAATGACTCAATTTGTGATTTGGTTTTCTTGATTTATATGTCTAATACTTTTTGAATGACATAATTTTTTTTACAATGATATTCACTCTGTACAATACCTGAGAAAACTTGCCCTGGATACCAGAGGTAGCGTAAAAACTGGGCTTGCAACGTTGCATCTGTGCAAAGTTTTCTATCAATTTTTTTAATTTTGTTGATGTTTGATTTGTATAGTAGTTGTACCCAAAGGCTTCAAGAGACAAGTTATTTTTTGTATCAGAAAATGCAAACCGATAAGGTTACCTACGATCAGAGAGAAAAAATGTATGAAGAGAAAATCTACGCAGGACAGAAGTATCCAATGGAATGTCCTTTTGCTATGCAAGTTTAAGGCTTCCAAGAATTTGAACCACATATTTGTTTGTTCCTTTTTATATAATTCCCAAAGCCCCAATATCAACAGTTAATGCTATTTTCTTGAGATGCCATATTCTACTGATTTCTATCTTAAGGTTTTTATATTTACTTGGTTTTGCAAATGTTTTCAAATATATGCTTTTGTCTTCTGGGACTGTAAAATCTAAAAGAAGACTGTTGTTTCAACATGATTTTTCAGAATTATTTCAGCTCAATTTACTAGGATTTTCATATCAGTCTAACCGCTGAGAGTCAAGTGGATGGTAACCTCTTCATTCTGTACAACTTGTAGTGTATTTTGTTCAAACCCCAATTCTCTGTACGAGGGAAGTTGAATTATAATGGCAATGTTTTCCATTTCATTATCAAGAAATATTTGGCATTCATTGACTAAAGTAGCTATTACTACTGTTAGCTGAAATTTTATCATATATTTCTCTTAAAACAATTTTTCAGAAAAATCGGTTTCTCAAGTCGAGTAGCTGTTATTCCTCTTTCCAGTATTGGTGGGGTTTATCTTCCTAACCTTCCAGTTTTGCTGTTCACGCTGTTGAATGTCATCAATGAGGTGTCTGTTATTTGATAAAGTTCTTTGTTTGTGATTCTGTAGCGCCAGTCCACAAGGTTCGAGGAAAGGTAGTCATTGCCCAGAGGACCTAACGCAAAGCTATTTTTATACCTTTTGTCGCTTTGTATGACACCTATGATTTTGTCAGGATTGGACGAGGCTATTAAAGATGACGAGTTCTGAGGTTAATTTCTTTTTTAGCAAATTGCGGTATTGGGCGAAACTATCACCAACTCTGTATATTTTACGTTCAATTTATAATAGCTGACCGATACCCCCAAAGTATTTGAACACCGCAACGTAGTGTAATGGTCAGTAAGCTTGTCTCGCTGCATCAGTTACGACTGAATAGCGAATTTGAGCCTAACCTTTGTTCATGATTCGGCCTTGTGTCATATCGAGTTGCACTTATAAAATCACCATAACTCCAAGTATTTGAAATATTTAGTATTTGTTACTTTCACTTTCTGAATTTTTTATGATAGATTCAGAGTTGGTGTAATCACAGTTTTTTTTCCCCAACTCCAGATTTTAGTTTGTGTTTTGGAAAGGTTTATTCTAAATCCTATTATTTTGGCTGATACATCATAAATCAGTGTTTATTTCTGAAACAAAACAAAATACGAAATATTGATACATCCTAATAAATAGATAACCAAAATTCTGACTGAAAAGGAAAAATAAAAATTATTTCACAGAGAGATAAAGAACACGAAGAGTTCGCATTTATACTGTTAAGAATCAATCATAACAATCAAATAAATCGATCGCTTTCTTGCCTTTCCGATACCTTTAGTCAGGACGACGGCACGTAGTTAATTTGCTACTTTCGTATATATTGACAAAACCTTCTCTTATTTGTTTTACTGATTAAACTGAATTGTTACGTTTGGCTTCAGTGACGACTATTCAATATCGAATTGAAATAAAAACATTCTGAGATTCCAATTCTCTTTCAGAAATGTGAAGACTAAGATTCCAAAAGTTGAAATAAAATAAAATAAAGAATCCGCAAAAGCAGCTCTTCTTATTTACCCCTTTTTGTTCTCTCGTGTAGGTAAAACCACAAATTGAATCTAGTTACTCACACTTCTAGCAGCTAGCTCAAACATTAAGCGTAAAAAAAGGCTAGCGCTGCTGTTAAAATCCGATATCCAGCCAATATTTGTTGATCTTCTTTTCTCATAATGAAAAGATGATCAAGTCTTGGCCTGTAGTTGCTTGCTTCCAGCTGCGTGTTTCGATTGATCCTATTGTTGTTTAATTTGTAGCAATTTTGGGGCTAGCAATGAAAAACAAATAGATTTATTTTCTTCTATGGAGAGTAAGTGACAATATATTTGTCTAGGTATGCACCTTTGCGTGATTAGAAAAAGGCGCACGCCTTTCAAAATGTGAATAAGGACGTGTTCAGCAGATTTAATTGGTATATAACTTCTGCTTATTTTTCTACTATCTGAGGACATTTTATACTCAAATAACAGTTAAATAACTCTATGTGAACAAACAGTACTTTCTCTGAAAGTAAACAAACTGAAAACAATAAAGGTATTTAGATTATTTACATTTGGACTAATATTCTTATCTTCGTTGTTATTATCACACGTTTCGGCTGTAGTGTCCTCCTTCTTCAGGTGTCTGTGGATCCATCTACTTTTCAAAGAATTTCGAATTGACCTATTTTATCTATGGGACAAGCATTTCCTCATTCAGTCCCTGTTTTGTAATTATTCGTATTATTAATTTTTTTCTTAGTACTGTTCGGTTTTAAATAATCTTCACTAGTAGCATGGTAATTATGAGTTCGATCCCTGAGCAGGGAAGTACAGATGTAGATTCAGTAGAAACTTGACCATCAATAACTGAGTAGCATTAAAACCTAAGAGCAAGACATGACTAAGCATGGTTAACGAAAAAGATAGCAATCTACCCTCGTAGATTAAATAAAAGTATCAGTACAAATTACCCTGGAGATTACCCGGCTCGACAGATACTTGAAGAAGGCCGAAGAGAGAGAGAGAGAGAGAGAAAGAGAAAGAGAAAGAGAGAGAAGATGAGTTTTGAAAAAGATGTGCAAGTTTAACCATGAAATATAATTATCCTGACGTCTATTTTTCATTGTAGTCTTCGAATTAGTCAACTAAAAAGGGGGTAACAGAACTAATTTCAACTCGAGGGTAATTTGCAGTTCAAGCCCAGCGCTCAGTTTCTAATAGAAACTTACCGAATGATTCTATATAAGTGTAAATGTACATGCTTAATTCGAAAATAACAAAGAAAGTTTGATAAAATCTACCGTTTTGGAGTTTTCGACGATAAATTTTGAACTCATTCGCGTCGCGGTGGATGAAATTGAAATTAAATCTTTATCCTAAGTAATGTTATGCATACAGCAATGTCAGAAATTTGCTGCTCACAAGAGGTAGCGAAAAAAGTCTAAACTACATTTAATTTGTATATTCTGTCCAGATTCGATTCAACCTTTTCATCAGTATCTTGTGTACCGAAAGACTAATGAGATGTAAAAAAAAAACGAGTAAGAAAAAAAATGAAAAACGAGTGACAGACGAAATGGGCGTGGTAAGTTTAAAACTTTTCATTTGTTGACATTTAGTAACAAACATTATTCATCAATATCTGTCAATGTGTCTATTTACAAAGGGGTGCTGCAAAGCTATAGGTCCAACATATATCCCAAAATCTGACCAAATGATCAAACATTATTTTTTTTATTGGTTGATTTCTTATTCTGGTTGGTAAGCTTTTAGTACGCATTGGAGTTTATAAACTATTTAATAGTGAATACAATATTTCATTCTAATTTCGAGACTAAATTCAATTATCGTATTTATAGTCTTTTCAGCGTATTACCACCTTATCATTTTTATGCCAAATTCCACTCACTACTCTCCACAGCCTCCCGTCCTTTAGTTTACGTAAATTTTGACCATTTATCATTCATTCCGGTCCCTCAACATCTGTCTATATTTCTGAGATAAGGTGTTGTAACTATTTAAACTGTGCCATGTTTTCAGTGGATAAAAGCTTTGGCGGAAGTAATCCAAAAAGTGACCTAACCCAAAGGGTTGTGTGTTCAATACCACGCCACAGTAGAGATAAACAAAACCTTGGAGAGCTGAGTTATCAAGGCGAATTAATTGAAACTGAGATATCCAGAAAAAGGCGTGGAACTATAACTACGTGGACTAAATAAAGGGGTCAGTTCGAAATTATTAGGTTGGTGCAAAAATAATGACGTAATAATGTCGTTTAATGACGTAATAATGTCGTTTTTTGACGTTACGTCAAAAAACGACATTATTACGTCATTATTTTTGCACCAACCTAATACAACGTATATAACCTGAAGAAGGCCGGAGCGTACAACGTCCGAAACGTCGTGGATATAACAACAAGAATTAGGACACCAGTCCTAATAATGAAAATAGTGTAAATTATTCCAGATTCTGTTTTTCCATCTATTCAAAAAATTAAGTAGGTCACTGGCGGTTTCCTTCTTTTGTTTAGCTTTCATTATATCCTAAGAGTGTTCAAATCGCTAAGCTTTCTTTCCTTATTATATACGTCGGAAATTTCAACTGTTCCTTAGTGATTGTAAGTATGTTTCTTTTTTGCACACATGTTCTGTCCCTGTCCATGGTATTTTAGCATTCGACAGAAGAACCATATTTCTCTCGCCCCGAGTCTCATTTTCATTTGTGAAGAAATTTCAAGGATTCACGTCCATATGAGAGGATTGATATTACACAACATTTCAGCTGTCTTTTCTTTGTTCCTAAGAATATGATCCGTCTCTTGATACGTTGCTCAGATTCTGAAAGTAATCTTTCGCTATTCCAAATATGTCTTGGAGACACTGTGGAGAGCCATGACCACCCATATCCTGAATGGTAACGCCACATAAAAGAAGAAAATATTTTGAACACCTACTCGTAAGCATCTTTTTTCTTTTAAGTTGCGTTCCGCTTCAAAATATGGCTGATCATCGCTCTCCACAGCGTCTCTAGAATAGCAAAAGATATATTCGAGACATCTTCAATGAATACCTCTGATATTTTGGTTATTTGGTCAGATTTGAATGAGTGGCTGAGCTGAGAATTATTCAGCACCCACTCAGCCCATGACAATGCTCATAAGAAAGCTAGAAAACAAAAGTTTTGTTAATGTTCATGTTACTTTCGATATACTTTACAACATACGTATCCATGGCTCTCTACAACTTCCAGTCATTTGTATCTTTTAGTAAGGTTTGACTTTTCACCATGCTTCTCAGCCACTGTTCTGCCATTTATTTACATAAACTCCTTACATAGGTTAAGCGCTACGTTCGTCTGTCCCTATAACCTTGAATACGTCTTGTGAGTATCAAATTTTCCAAGCCCTCTTTCCTCATTATGTACCCTAGAAATTTCAACTGTCTGTTTCTGATTCTAAATGTAAGTGTTCTTTTTGTTTCCATTTTTCAACATTCTCATTACTGATATTTCCGATCCATGGCATTCTCGTCATCCTTCTGTAGAACCAGTTTTGCCTCAAGTCTCATCTTCATATGTGAGGATACTGTCCAGGATTCACTTCTATATAGGAGGACTGATGTTACATAACAGTTCAATGCTAATGAAATGAGATTTTAATGAAATGTTCTTGTTTCTTAATACTTTTCTTAGCTTTTCGAAGGGAACTTTCGCTAATCTAGTGCACGTCACAGATATTTAAATTTTCGTACTTGCTTGATTATGGTATTAACATTTGATAATTCGAATTTTCGAATTTTCCTGGTATATTGATAATGTTGCTTTGTTTAATATTTTATTTCATTATCTACGGTGCCCTTGAAACCAGTCTATGTATTTCTCTTATGTATATCTTTTCAATGATTTTGGAATTTTTTAAAATGATTTTGATAAGCAAGAAACCCACCCAACAAAAACATACTAATGTTTGATCATTTGCTCGGCTTTTGGGAAGTGGGTCGGACATGTGGCTTTACAGCACCCTTGTGTAGATAGAAACATTGATAGATATTGATTGGATACTGTTTGTTACTAAATGTCAACGAATGAAAAGTTTTCAAACTTACCACACCCATTTCCTGTATCGTTTTTCATGTATTGACAGCGAAGTCAAACAACAAAGTCAAATGCAATTTCTCCATCTCGAATTGATGATTGCGGTGTTTACTCATTCCCCCACGAGAATGAGATGTGACACAATGTCGGATTAATGTGGGTACCCGAGCGCGTACACTCGGGCAGGGACAAAAATTCCCCACAGCCGTCTGTTGCGCTGGCCTCAGTGAGAGCACCGATCCCTCCTTTCAATTGATCATTGCAGCTGTAAAATAAAATAAATTGGGATTTCACAATTCAGTCACATGCAAGCACTATTATTTTCATTACTTATATTTCAATGCCTATAATATATTTTGTGCTATAGTAAGTTTGTAAAATCAATTTTGAGGGAGAGTATGGCTAGTCCTTACTAGTCGTATAATATAACTAGAACTTAGGGTTACATCTAAACACCACGACTGTAAAATGAGATCTTGCTGCAAATCTAGTACTGCGCTTAAATTAATAGTCTAGGTATCACAGAGGAAAGTACATTAAAACAATTACCATGAGATTATACATAGAAAACTGTTGTAATGAAATGTCCCACACTCCCTATCGCTTATGTGGACTGACTATATCAATAGCAATGTATGATGAGCACAGGATATACCTGGGACTTGCTTCGGCAATTAGTTGGAGATTCGTTTCCAGCTATTCTAGTCGAACTCTCTGCTTTCGGGCAGAGAGGAACCCAGACGAGGTTATGCCGAAGGGCAAAATTTCATCTGGGGTGGCAGACAGCTACCCGACTATGTGTATACGGGGTTTACGGGGAATGCTTGCCCGAGTCCACGGACTCGGATTTAACCCCGAATTAAAAACGGCCTTGTGCCACATCCTGCCTCGCGGGGAGGTAAGGTAACTAATCTTGCTTCGGCAATTAGTTGGAGATTCGTCAGAGAGGAACCCAGACGAGGCTATGCCGAATTGCAGAATCTCGTCTGGCGTGGTAGACAGCTACCAGACCTCGTGTACAGGGAATTTTTGCCCAAGTCTCCGGGCTCGGTTTTGTCCCGCATTAAAAAACGGCCTTGTGCCACATCCTGCCAAGCGGGGAGGTAGGGTAAATATTCTGCTTCGGGAATTACTAGCCTGCCACCCGATCACTTGTCTTTCGGAAGTTTATTCTCTGTTATAATAAACCTCTCTTCATCTACGCGGGTGTTGCTGTTCCTTTCAATCGAGTAAACCTTTGTTTGTTTGTAACCTCTTTAATGATAAAACAAAAAGGTACAGGAATATTACATTACAGATTTGTGAATGTGACTGAAGCCGAGATGCCAGGTCAAGACAATAATATTGTAGATTTTTCTTTGAATTTTATTAATGTTCTGTAAGCATATAGCAGGAGTACCAGATCATATGTATGTGCAAGCGTTTGTGTGTGTGTGGTTTTATTAAAATTATTTTATTTATTTTTCTATTGCTCTTTTCATGAATTTGATGAGCTTGACACTTTGCATTAATGTGTGGAATACTTAGCGTATTGGAGGAGGTTAAAAGTACTTTCAATGGATTTCTCTTCATCGTCTAAATATTGTGAACTACAAATTTTAAGTGCTTTTAAATAGAAGCCGATAATTATTCCGGATTTTCTTTTGTTGTTTTGGCGTGAATAGAAAATTTTAATTTTAGCTCAATCTCACTACTGTTTAACAGGATATCGAGGCGAGGTAATATTAGGTTGGTGCAAAAATATTTTCGTTTTTTAACATATGTTACTATGTGAGAAAACGAAATTATTTTTGCACCAACCTAATATATTAACACTTTTGTCTCGCCAGCAAATTCTGTTGTTCATTCAATGTGGTGTTGTTTTTTACAAGATTAGGTAACACTGTTTTGCGGGGATATGTTAATAAAGTATTATCAACATATCGTAAATATGTTGACTGTTTATATATTTACTCTTCCAGTATCCCAATTATTTCATATATAATGCACAAAGAAAAGATCATCAAATTTATAATAGAAGAATAAAAAAGAATAATATAAGTAATCTTACTATAAGGAGACACATAATAATGTCTACCAAATCAATCAAATATAAGTTATCTAAACTTAATATACAATTTGTTACAATTATATATATATATATATATATATATATATATATATATATATATATATATATATATATATATATATGGACCGTTCAAGTCATCTGAAGATGGCGTGAGCGTGAAACTCAGGTTATGACTAGTAGAATACTTTTCATAGGATTTAACGTAGTTAAATATATAAAAAGACAGAGAAATGGGGGAAATAAAAACTATTATACTCCTTTTGCGTTTCTTATATACACCAAGCATGCCAATTTTATTACTGCACTGAGAAATATTGAAACAAACAGCTGAATAATTTTACTGTTGATTCCAAATGTACTGTCAAATCCCAGCACCTACTATCCGCCATGTTTGTTTATGATGATGGCGCTGTGTGTTTTAATGCTTTTTTGCTTGTGTTCACAAGTACGAGTTGTTTCTGATGTGAATAGTTAAAAGTCTGTACTAAAGTATTGAAAATCTAATTAGTAATAACTCCAAATATTTCATAATAGGGCCAAAATGTGATAATTTGTTGTGACAGAAAGAAACATAACACAGTTGAGTTGGCGTCTTTGGATTTCTATAACGGTAAGCTATTAAATCCTTAACTATTTCCCCCCGCCAAAATATCTAGCTTATTATAGGGCGTGTCTTATCACTTTAATCCATCTATACATACACTGATTAACTTTTTGTTCTTTTTTTCAGTCCCATCACAGCGAGAATGAATCAGCTTTGGCACACCATGGTGGTAACGACGGACATGGAAGCACAATATCGGAAAAACGAAGCTTTGACTCCATAGATGGCGGAATGTTTCGTACGATGGGCAAGAGGCCTTTTGACTCGATCAGTGACAGCGCATTCGGAGGCATGGGCAAGCGTCAATTTGACTCCATTTCGCACAGTTCCTTCCGTCAGATGGGCAAACGCTCATTTGATTCAATTGATGGAAGTGCATTTGGTGGTATGGGAAAGAAATCGTTCGACTCTATTGCCAGCAGTGGATTCGGTGGTATGGGGAAAAGGCCATTTGACTCTATTGATGGTAGCGCTTTTGGTGGTATGGGAAAGAAGTCATTTGATTCGATTGCTAGCAGTGGTTTCGGTGGTATGGGGAAGAAATCCTTTGACTCCATCGCCAGCGGTGAATTTGGTGGCATGGGGAAGAGACCATTCGATTCAATTGCCAGCAGTGGTTTCGGTGGTATGGGTAAGAGGCCGTTTGATTCTATTGAGAGTAGCGCATTTGGTGGCTTAGGTAAAAAATCATTCGATTCCATCGCAAGTAGTGGGTTCGGTGGTATGGGAAAGAAATCATTCGATTCAATCGATGGTAGCGCTTTTGGTGGTATGGGAAAGAAATCATTCGATTCAATCGATGGTAGCGCTTTTGGTGGTATGGGTAAAAAATCTTTCGATTCAATCGATAGTAGTGCTTTCGGTGGTATGGGTAAAAAATCTTTTGATTCAATCGATGGTAGTTCTTTTGGTGGTATGGGTAAAAAATCTTTCGATTCAATCGATGGTAGTGCTTTCGGTGGTATGGGTAAAAAATCTTTCGATTCAATCGATGGTAGTTCTTTTGGTGGTATGGGCAAGAAATCTTTCGATTCAATCGATGGTAGTGCTTTCGGTGGTATGGGTAAGCGTATATTTGATTCTGTTGCTGACGGTACATTCGGTGGCATGGGTAAGAAATCATTCGATCCCATTGAGGGCAGTTCTTTCGGTGGTATGGGAAAACGGACATTCGATCCCATTGATTCTAGTTCTTTCGGTGGTATGGGGAAGAGAACCTTGGACCCCATTTCAGATAGCAGTTTTGGTGGAATGGGAAAACGTGTTTTTGATCCAATCGACAGTTCAGCTTTTGGTTCAATGGGGAAACGTCGTGTGCGACGTGCATTTGATAGAATTGCTTCCGGGAGTGGACTGAATGGTTTTCCCGAGTCGGCCATCAGAAATGACAACATCAAGAGACCCTTCCATGCTCTGTATCGCCGACAGTTATCTGATTTGCTGAAGAGAAGACTACAGAACCATACGCCAAGTGTTGATATGGATAAGCGGACCTTTGACTCGTTCACCGGTCGATAAAAAGCGAACTTAAATATCTATAAATTATGAGAATGTCTATTTTTGTCCGATCCTCAGCGTAATAAATCCCTGAACTCAAACCTTACTTATGTCTTTTATGTATTAAGCACCAATTTATCTTACCTGTTTTAATGTTCGCATTAAACACCAATGATCATTTAAATCGTGTTCTTGTTGCATGTGTTTTCAACAACAGAATTCACAATAAAATTTGGGGACGATTAATTTACATTTGCATAAATGTGAAACGGCAATGTTTTTTTCTTTAAATATTTAACAGATACGCAAGCTTCCTTTGTAGAGCGCGAGAAAACAGAAAGAAAGATCTGAAGGTCCAGTTCTTGTTTCTGTGTGGAACAATATAAACCAAAATGAAGAATATATATTTTTTCTTAAGGACCTGAATTGTAATTGCTATAGTTGGTCGAATCGTTGGTGTTTAGACAGAGAAAAAATGTCTCAACTGTTAATTTTCCAGGTAAGCAAGACCGTTGTACAAAAATATAATGTACAAGTATTCCTCCACTTCTCCTCCTTCGTCAGGATACGTTTTATTTTTAAATATCACGAGCATCTATAGTCTTTAAGATCACTTAAGATTGGTCAACATAAAAAAAAAAGACAAACGCTCTATATAACTGTAACCATTAAATTGAGTCATAAGTAATTTCCATTTTGGGGAACTAGTTGTAACAACGAATGCATCATCGCAAGTAACGGAGATCAGTCTCCGAATTACTTCGGAGGTGTGCATGTCGAACTCTCTCCCTATGTGTAGAGAGGAACCCAGACGTGGCTGCGACAAAGGGCAGAGTCTCGTCTGGGATGGTAGACAGCTACCCGACCCCGATTTTACTGGGTCTACGGGGAATTTTTGCCCGAGACTACGGGCTCGGATACCCCGAAATAAACTCGGTCTTGTGCCACATCCGACCGCGTGGGCGGTTAGTGAATATCATCATCGTAAGTAACCATTTTTAAAAGGTGAGGAAAAATGGGTTCCATACGACAATGTTCAACACAAAACGTAGAGGATTGACAAGAATAAATCTCCAATAAACTGAGCTCTATAAAAGAAACGTAACACTTTACATATGGCGGGATCTCCTAGACGTTATTTATTTGGAATTCTTTAAACGCACTGTAACATTAAATATTCTTCCATCAGTCTTGCAGCTATAATCCGCCCATAAAGGTTTGCTCGAAAAGAGTCCTGAACTCGTCAATAGAAAAATATTGTTTTCCTCCATGACAAACGCTCGGATCCAACAATTGGGATCAAAATCCTCTTTCCCTATCCCCTTTCTCTTCCATGTAGGCGCTGGTGGAGATGGCTGTGAATCAAAGAGTTTGACCGGGGCCACTCGATTGAATTTGATTTAGGGAACGACGCAGAAGCCTACACACTTGACCAGAAGCGCCTCTCTCTCGACTCAAAGTGGATTGAGACATACGAGATCTGGTAAACTTGGTTGCATCTTGCTGTCGGATGCTTGGTTCGTCAAAGTCGGCCTTGGTTAAGCCAGCCCGACTGGCGCTGCCCCCTTCCGTCGGTTTGGACACTGAGATCGTGTAGATCTTTCCATATTCCGTTGTTGATGTCTTCGGACGTTGGTCGCGTTCAGGCTGGTATTTCCTCTTCGACCTTACCGCCATGCGGGACCCTACAGGAGTTTCGCTTTTGGGATCACTGGGCCAAGCAAACTCTCTGCCTTGACAAAGAACAACAATATATATTTTACACGGGATGTCGGAGTGAACAGTTCATTATCAAATTTAAGAATTTGCCTCATTTATCGATTCGTTTCTATTATTATTGCAAGGCTGCATATAGCAAGAATAGATGAAGAAACGATTTTGGAACTCGATTGGTCTGTTATACCAGAGCCGCCATATTTAACTGGCATTACGCCAATCCGTTATTTCCGTTTACGATGGCTGCAAAACACTTCTTCTCTACTGAAGACCAGATTCAAGAGTTCGTCGAAACTTTTTCACGTCAAAATCTGCAAAATTCTATTGAAAATCCATAAAAAGCTCCTTTATGAGTGGCAACAAGTCACTGCAAATAATGATGATTATATAATTGAATAATTTGTAATTCAGCTTTGTTTTCTAAAGGAATTATTATTATTATTATTATTATTATTATTATTATTATTATTATTATCATGTCTTTACACTGTCACCCACAGCGCCTTGTCCCGTGTGTTAAGGTTTCAAAGTCGTTAAGTGTGCCCAAATCTTCAAGATTGAGGCAACCTAGGAGATGCTCAATAGTTTTAATTGCTCTCATTAGCATGTGGGATCATCAGATGCATATTTCCCATTTCTGAAGAACAACAGGTGTTCGCAGGCGATTCGGACAGGACCAGACAGGCCAGGCATCACTAAAGACAAGAAAGAGGGATCCTGTAAGGCTAAGAGAAGGACTGTATTCCACGTTGTTAATATGGCTTCATCATAGGGAGAGACACTGACTTTCTGAAGAATAAAGTTCATTAAAAAAAAACACAACGAAAATTAATTATGACTCAACCTAATTATGACACAACCTAATTAATTATAGATAATTCCGAATTTGATTTCTTAGGATCTGGGACTACAGAAGATATTGCGTGAAACTACCAAAAGGTAATGCCTACCTAAATCAATCAACAGGAGAAAACTCTCTCCTGTGGAATCTCAGCTACCAAACAGGATCAGTAAGGCTTTTGTTCTCAATTGAACAAATGTAGAAACATGTGAAAATTTAAATATGATCAGGAAAATGGAGGTATAAAGACATGTTTAAGTACACAAAAAAAAAGTATACAGGGTCTCCCAACCCAAAATTGTCATTTAAAATGTGAATATCTGAATAACTACGTGTCCCAAGCAGACAAAATGAAATAGGCTTCATGTTGAACACGCTGTAGCAGATCTTGCGTAACATTCTCCAGCGCCTCTCTGGTAAAGTACTTCTCTGCTTGTAAGAAGAGGAAGGGTATAGACCTGTCCTTTCAAATAGACCCGTAGATAAAATCACAATGTGTCAAGTCAGGGGAACGTGGTGGCCATTTCAAAAGCGCATTATTATTATTATCACTGGCGCTGATGATCTATTTTTCTGTTAGATTGTCATTGAGATATGTCTTCACTCAGTCGCTAGAGAATGTTACGCAAGAAATGCTACAGCGTGTTTGACAGGAGCTGGACTAACGACTTGACGTGTGTCGTGTCACAGATGGTGTGGATATACAATATTTATGAAGCTTAGTGAAATCAGTTATAAAACCTACATGCCTTTTTAATTTTGATAAATAAATCTTTTATTGTTCAGTAGGAAGCCTATTTAATTTCATTTGCATGGGACATGTGGTTACTCAGCTATTCACCTTTTAAATTATGTTAATTTTGGGGAAGGACCCTGTTTAATGAAATTCCAAACTATACATTCCTTGTCTCACACTCGAAAATCAAAATTGATAAGATTTATCGTCTTCTTTAATTCTGGAACCATTTATCGATACACTATTTGTAATTTTTTTCGTTAATAATCGTTATTTCAGAATTGCCTGTTTAAGAGAAAAAAATCTACAGTAAATCGTGACAAGTGCGCAGTACAGGGTTCCTCATATTCTACGTACATGTCACGCTGTAGAAGTCTTTTCTATATTTAGACGCCAGAAGGTTTTACAATTATATAGATCGAACAAAGAAAAACAGCATCGATTTCGTTTTTTTTTAAATCTGGGTTTAAACGGCAGCACGTTTATTTTCAATGAAATGCGTAAACATATATTAAACGCAACAAATGGAACTGAATTTACTAAAAAATATGCATAACTTAAAATCCACGTGAAAAGAAAACGTATGTTAGCTAACATAATTTTATACTTAATTCTAACAAACTAAATAATTACATTCGGGTTTATATTCATGCAGTGTATATTTACTATTATTTTCATGTATTCTATAAATAATTCACAGTTTATGAATATGAATAATTTCTGCTTCTTTGGTATCTGGAATAATGCATGTGATCCATTGTATATGGCGTAGGAGTTATCTGCTTGGAAAGTGCGATTGAGTTGTTGAGTTAAAATTCCATTCGAGGTAGTTTCGTTCACTTTCATACAAATTGTGGTAAGCTATAATTAACTAGAAGTATTCACTACTATTTCTCTAGTCGTTTAGTCTTCAGTATCAAGACTGGTGGTATCTACCAGTTTGCCCACTTCGCAACCAGATGTGACACAAGGTCGAATTTTAAAGTGGGTCCATTGTCAGAACTGCACAAATATTCCCAAGACTCTTCGGCACTTCCTTTTCAGACGCTGGGCAATAATCATAGCTTCCTCCTGATGGATAGGTACTGCCTGGAGCTTGGGAATACCAATCCTAAACACGGCCAGGACTAGTTTAGCCGCCAGCTATATCGACTGCTATTTATATGGTGGTGATTTGCATATGATGACAACATTCCCCGCCACTTTTTATTTTTTCTGATAATGTAAATATGAAATAATTTATCAAACTTTTCAAAAGAAAAGGAATCCAGTTAAAAAAAAACAAAGAAAAAAACAAACACCTTAACCAAATTATTATTATATTTTTTAGTGTTCGATACCGAGTCGTTTAGTTTCGTGATAGGCTTAGACAATTTGCTGGGGACATTTTTGTAGAGTTTGTGAAAGGAAAGTTACAGGTTCCTTGTTCAGCACCTTCAGTTGAATCACTGTTCGCTGCTTGTGATATATATATATATATATATATATATATATATATATATATATATATATATATGTGTGTGTGTGTGTGTGTGTGTGTCTTGTGATTTTGGTATACTATTTCCATCCGAATCCAGTATAGGATTATTTGAGACTATTGTATATTCTTCAGGTTTGGAGACTATCGTTCGCTCCCCAGCAGGAGCGATGTGACAGAGAGAAATATCAATTTCTTCACCATTTGGTAGCCTAAAACTAGCGTAATCGGGATTTGCCTGAATCAGCTCAACTTCTCGTACAGTAGGTTCGTACTTATTGTTCTGGACGAGTTTTCCTGAGCACTTGCCAAGGAATCGTGAACAATGAAGGAACAGATCTTCCGGAGGCAGATTTTCTCGGATAAGAAAACCTCCGTTCATGAGGAATACAATTCGTGGCTGTACACAGTAAGGAACGAATCGAGATTAGAGCGTCAGATAAAATGGTTTCCCATTGATGCAAAGGTAAACCTTTCGATTTTTAAGGCTAAGTTAACTGTCTTTCACATACTTCCGTTCAGTCTCTCCACTTGACCATTTCCCCGTGGCCTGTAAGCAGTAAATCTACTACTAGCTATGCCTTTCTCTTGTAAAAATCTCCTTAACTCCTCCGACATAAAACAAGGTCCTCTATCCGAATGTATATAACTTGTCATATTTAATAATAATAATTTACTTAACAAAGTCAATGCAGTTGTAATGACCCTGACCCTACACGTAAAATCGAAAGGAACATATCCATCAATGATAGTTAATAAATATTTGTTTCTTCCTCGATTTGAAGGAAGTGGCCCCTAGAAAATTTCGAAGGTTGAGTGATTTTGATTAATTGGCCTCCTCCTCTCACATTGGCTTTTCTGCGGTACACGCATAACATTTTTCTCTCATTATCTTTACTACCTCTGTTAAGTACGACAAATTTCTCGATCGGATAAAGTGCATCATTCTTCATACTACAGGATAACATAGATTATTATGGAGTTCCTTAAGGTCGATATTTACGACAGAAGTAGAATCTACTCTCGTTACCGCAACTGGGCTTGAGTTTTTGATGCCTGGTCGATATGTGATACCATATTTGTAAGTGGAAAGTTCAATTCGCCAGCGATGAATTTTGTTGTTTGTAGTCTTTAAAGCTTTATGCTTAGCGAAAATGTAAGGTGGAGCTTTTTTGTTCGTGACACGAATAAAATATTTACCTTTTAGGCAATAACTCAAATCCTTGATTGTTTCGAAGATCTCGTTAGATTCTTCCTCTACCGGAGAATGGTTTCGTTCAGAGAGGTTTAGAGTTTTGGACCAGAATGCAACAGGTGTCTCTTTGATTCAGCGTCGCAGTAGCTAGCATCATTTTCATTTTCAAGGAGGTTTTGCACGTCTAGAATGTGTACTACAACACTTTCTAATTCCCTTTTCAAATATTCGAAAGAATCTTTTTATTTTAGCAGGTAAAGGGAATATAGTGCTGTTTAGTGCGTGAATTTTTAGCGAATAGTTTGGGATCCAAGGACTCTACCAAGCGCACATTCCGACGATTCTCTTCTAAGATTTCCTATTGCCTGAAGGACGAAGTTCTCGTAAAGGTCTCATCCTTTCAGGGTCTGGTCTAATGGTCCCTTTACTTACTTACTTCATAGCCCAGGAGTTTGATTTTCATTACTCTGTAGATATATTTATATCTGATAATGTTTTCTTTCATTAATACCGCAAATAGTTACATCATCTATATACGCGAATGTTCTCTTTCGGTTTCCTTTTCGATAATTTCATTCAAAATTCTTTGAAACCTAGCCACTCCATTTGTGTTCCTAAACGACATCCTTTTGAAATTGTACAATTTACCACCGGCTTCAAAAGTCGTGTAAAGACCGTCTGCTTTACATAGGGGAAACTTGATGATATGTAATTTTTAGGTCTAATTTAGAGTACAGACTATACTTTACTATTTCCGAAACCGTCGTTTTAATCTTAGGTAGGGGAAAGGCATATTATAAGATAAAACAATTTATGGTTTTTAAATAATCTATGACTAAACATTTGTTTCTCGGACTTAGTTACCACTATTTGATCTCTCCACAGAAATCTCCTGGACCTAATTGATATCTGAATGCGACAGGCTTTTATTTTCTCCCTTAAATATGCTTCCTCTCCTCTAGAGTATCTTCGGGATTTCACAAATATAGGTCTGCTGTCAGGTGGCAGAATTTTTAAACAGAGCAGAAAGTGAAATCCTCATGCTAGCAATCCACACAGTTTTAGAGGTGGTCTGTCGCCCTCATATAAAATTTGTTTCTGTGTAGTGGCCTTGAAAAACTTGCCCGGGAATCAGATCAGCACATAAATTATCAATTAAGGTTAAGTAAAAACGTTTCTAAGTTTCCGTACTCACCGTAAGATTCGGTTTACATTTTAGTACTGTTTTAATATCAAATCAGATGAAATCATGCTGACGATAGAGTTAATCGGTCTAACGCCCAAAACCATAGACTGAGCTCTCCTGTTATCGATAAAACTATGTCTACTTCCCGAATATACAAGCGCGGTTTATTTGATCTTTTTTGTTCACGAGGCATTTTACCGTCTCTTTCGAAAATCCCTGTAGTCCAGAAGTTACCGCGGCTATGACTGTTAGCGCAGTAGAAAACTTATTAGATTTCAAACGACAAACTTTAGCGAAATGACTTTCCCTCTTGCAATTGTAGCAATCCATTCCTCGAGCCGGACACATAATTCTAGTACCTCCCCAGAAAAAGTACCTTTCTTTTAAAAGGGATTTGCTAGCAGCGGATGTCCGAGAGTCCTCCTTTTTTTTAGATTTTCCTCTGGCTGAAAAGTTAATGTGTTAGTTCGTTAGTTCAGGGTTCCGATAACGATGTTGCTTGTTAACATTGCTTGTGTATCAGCAGAAAATAAGCTTCAGAATTTAGGATAGCCCCTTCCACTCTTCGTGCCTGGATTCCAGCTTCTGTGAGGGTGAGCTTTTTGTTTTCTAGAAATCTCTCCTGAATATAAGGTGCGGATAACCCAAAATAAAGGCATCTCTAATAGCTTCCTCTTTGTAAACTTGAGCGGTAACATCTTTGAATTTACAGTCCTTCGCTAGAACGTGCAATGCATCAAGATTCTCGTTTGGTTTAGTTTGTTTTATGGCATATCAACACCTCAATAAGTTATTCATGCAGACAAGAATTTTATTGCAGGTATTTTTTTTTTCAAAAGTATATAGCTGGTAATAATTTTCCTTCAAAAATTTCTTGTGGGTAATATATTTTTACAAATATTTCTGGTATTAAAACCTATTTTTACACTTTCATAGTGTCTTTATTCTAGTTTGAGGGTTGACTATTTACCCATAGCTGAAACCTAACAGGGGCTACCAACCTTGGTCAGGTTGGACGTGGGAATACCAGCAGCTAAGAGGTGGTTCCACGCTCCTCAAAACCTGATCTGAGGCCTTGCTGTTGGACGTAGTTTATCGTCCTACCCAGGACGGACAAGATATTGGTCGAAGGTTTCTCCAGTCTGTTGAGTTCTGATTGAAAGTACAGGCCTGGCGTATATCTCACTTTTTTCTTGAACGAATGCTATGTTTAAAATGTTAATGTACATTCGCTGAACAGTTCGTATACATCAGGCAACACGTAGTTTATAAGAATATTTATCTCATCACCCTCATCACCCTCAGTATGCCTGCGGAACTTTAAAAATGTTCGGTACCAATGATTCTATATCTTCTCTGCACAGGGGTATTTCTATCTATATTCAGAATTCTAAATTTTAGTACCATGTCCATGTTGATATCCGAGAAAGAAAAAAATTGTAGTGAATAGAATGTTGTTGTTAGCTAGAAGTAATCAATACTATTTCTCTAGTAGTTTAGTCTTCAATGTCAGGACTAGTGGTAACTACCAGTTTGCCCAGGTTAAAACCAGGTGTGACACATGGTCGAGATTTCAAGTGATTCTATCGGCCGTACTGTGCAAAAATTCCCAAGCCACTTCGGCACTTCCCCCAAAGGAGAGATACTGCCTGGGAGGGAAACCCCCTGGATCTTGAGCATACCAGTCCCAACCAAGGTCAAGTCTAGTTTAGCCGCCAGCTGTATCCACTGCTATTTATATGGTGGTGATTTTCATATGAATACATCGCAAATGTTCTTAGAAAACTACATAACCTTTTTTTTAATCAGTTTGCAAGGCGATGTTGCTACTAAGACGCAAGGATCTAATTGGAGTGAAAGAGAATGAAAATACTTTAGAATGAACCGGAAACCCGATCTTATTCAAAGAACAAGGGATAAACCTCTACTCCTATTTAAAAGGGTATATTCCCTTTTTCAATCTAGATATTAATAACAATACATTCTGGTCGCTCTAGTTTTGTTTGGAAATCTGTCCAGCAAAAGGAAAACTCTGAAGCCAAAGCCGGTTTTAATTCTACTCTTTAAAATCGACATGCTGCAGAAATCCTAGCAGAGACACCTAGCGGGATGTTTCTCAATACTCTAGTCGGGGGCTACACGATTAACCTTCATGCATAAACTTTGTCATGTACCTTATGAATATAATGTAACGTCATTATTTAAGTCGTTTAATTTCTTAATATCCAAAATTCTCTCACTGCGATTATTAAAGTTTAATAATAAAAAAAAAAATCAGAAAGTATTGAAAGAACGGTATTTTACAACAGTCCGAATATCATTCAGCATCATTTATTCACTTGGCGCATTTTAGTACCCGCTTTGGTCACCACTCATCACCCTCCCACATCTCATGGTGATATTCAAGGTAAAATAGTGTAATGACTAGTCGGTACTTTTTGCACCGGAGTTGTTAAAGTTACCCTGTCCCTGATGTCCGAGGTTAAAGAGGCTGTACCAGCAAGGCAGCAGATGGATTTAACTCAGAGTTTTCCTTCCCTTATACAACCAAGGTTATAGGGCCAAGTCTGTCTTTCTAGCTGGGAAAAGATTGGGTTCATACCACGGGTATTAGTACGTAAATGAATGCTCGACTGGAAGTCCGAGCCTTTATGCATTACTCTAGCGTAACTCCGCATATAAATTGCATGAATAATTGTTTTATATCTTTTCGCATTGTCCTAAGAGGGGGGGGAATAATTCTGTGTCGACTGTTTTTTTCTAATATCCAGTCTATAATTCTCTGCGCAAGCAGTTCTAACTCCATCATTTTTTATAAGGAACACTTATAACAATAAATACAGTTTAACACAAGAAAGTTGGTAACTGATAACAGATAGTCTATGTAGAATTTATCTGATCTATTCTGAAGAGAATGGGGTCGTCTTTTTCATTTACCGCCTTTCTCAAGAAATCTTCATGTATAATTTCGTTTATTTTTCAATAATCGTATGCTCGGCTCAATAAAAATATCTGATGTGTAAATTGATTTAATGGTATTATATTCCATATAAACAAATAGGAGCATGATATATACATCTGTAATATCAGTGTTTCTGGTAGGTCTTCACGAATTATAGCCACATATAAAAAAAAACTGGGTGCAAGGTGTGGAGAAATCACGCTATCACAAGAGGTAGGTGATTCAACAAGAACAGGCAAAATAATCAAGAATGCATGTCGTTATACACTGGAAATAAGTCTGGAACAAGACTTTAATTATATTAAAATCAGTAAGGCGCATACTCCTAAACAATACCTGCCAATGCGATACCATTTGCTGAATACTCCCAGCCTGCGTATAGATAAATATTACTTGGTTATTACATCCTAAATAAATGTTAGATTCAAATATTTCTAAAGACGCAAGATTGTATAAAAATAATCACCCAGGAGAAATATCATTAAACAAACAACTAAAAAAACAAACATGAAAAGACTTGTGGCAACTAAACCGTTAATTTAACTGTTTCGACCCTACTTCTTCACAAACCAGTTTTTCATGATATTTTATATTAATTAGTCCCTGAAAGCTTCAATAATCACTATTTGTTTTGTTTCAATGAATTCGCAAATATTTATTTTCGATTTGGGATATTTATCTTCCAAAATTTGAAGAACTTACACAAAGTCATTAATTTCCTAGATATTGGTCTTCCTGCGTTTTTAAAATATTTTTATAACAATGAATTTGTGGCAATATCAATAATGACAATAACTTTTTCAAATGCAGTTATTTTTACGGATGTAACAAAAATGTGTCAAAATTATTATATAATAAATAACTGGATTATTTAAAGGAAGTATCAACTAGTATAATTCAAATATTTTCTTGGGACGTATATGTCCCATGAGAATCAAAAGGAGGTTGATTTCAACTTATTAATATTTGAGCAATGCCCCAAAATAAGGGATGTCCAAAAACTAATATTTATATATTTTAGGATAATTACTGTAATACTGCAATACTAGTTAGTAAAAGGTGTTAAATCGCAGCAAATGTTTTTAAATGAAATATATAATTAATAATTCACTACAGTCAGACATAATCTTGAATTTCGGTCACAAAGACATTTAAAAAGTTTTTAATCCTTTCCCACCAAGCAAGGCAATAATGCTACTAGAATGCAGGGTGTTTCAAGGAGTGAAAAAAAATGAGAAAACTTTAGTGGGGAGAAGCGAAGAAAGGACAATAAAAGAAATAGGGTTCAGGAAGACAGAAGATTAATATTGCATTAAAATTTTTGAAGATTATAGGTAGCAAGGAAATAGGAAATCAGCAATAAGTTCCACAGGTGGGAAGTACGAGAAAAGAAACTGTAAGAATAAAAGTGTCGGTTGCATCTAGCTAGTTCAAAAGTAAAACGGTGAAGCCATGTTGCTTATCTAATAGCACTTTTAATATTATGTATTTGAGGCACTATGTTAAAAAAACTCAGCAGAACATTTGCCATGAAAATATTTGTAGAAAAGACAGAGGGAAGCCATATCCCGTTGGTGAGAAATTGAATGAAGTCGAGTATTATGAGAAAGAATAATGTTATCTTGTTAAATTATGCTCTACATGTTGTTCTATGTGGTGTACTGGATATCGACTCAGAATGAGATAATCGTTGAGCCGAGTTCGAATTCCAGCTAGTCGTTACATTCACTTACGAGCAAATATCCTTTAGGAAAGGTATGGATCCATTTCTTCTCTGCTCCAGCTATGGTTCGAATAGCAGGACAGACTGGTTTCTATAGCCTTGGTTTGTCTAGCGCAAAAAGAAAAAACAACCTACTGCGGTAAAAACGTCTGCACAGTCAGTCATGAATCGAAAGAGCGATGATTGCCCAAGCGAACATCACGTATAGCACTTAACTGACTGACATATTAATCTGTTTGTCTGTCTGTCTTTTGATATAAGTACAATGTCTGTACGGCAAGTATAAGCCTATGTTGAATATCACAAGAACCAGTTGAGCAGTCTTGGTGAAACTGAGCAACCAATCATATAGGACATATCTGACCATGCGTAAACAGATATTCTCATATGTGCTTCCTCAGTCGAGGCTGAGACGCTATAGAATGATCTTATGTACTGGATGACCGTCACATTCCCATACTTTTTAAATATCTCTTCACACAGTTCTGTCATTAAACACACTGTAGCCCTGATTTAACTTTTTGCATATTCTGGCTTCAAAACGTTAACATTATCGATGAAATGTAGGGTATTTCGGAGTGTGAACGAGATTAAATTTGTAGCAGCTGATGGCTATTTCAGAAGAGATCGCTGCAAACTAATTTGAAGGGTGGAAGGGAAGCTTGCATATGAGTGTGAGGTCCCACAGGAAACTCTTTGAAGGTGTATAAGCTAACACAGCACCAAGGAATTTTTTCCGTTAATATTACGTATGTGGGTTATTTCTGGAGAGATCAGGAAATATGTATGCGTTTATTTGAAAATAAATATAATTGAAAATAAGTCTCATTTGCATGAAATTAATATTGTTACATTAATTACGAACAAATTACATTCAATATTTATTTAGTGTTTATTTATCTAATGTTTATTTATTATGAATTCTGTTAAAGTAAATATTGCTTTTCTAAAGTATGACACTAAAATATGTATGGTTAAGGAATTTAAACAAATATAAAAGGACAAAAATGAATAATATCGCAATAACACGTCAACAAAATATTTTGCTATCCCATATTACCTGGCACTACCAGTTTAACCTACGGTGAAGTAATGGATAGCGGCTCGGATTGAGGAATCGGAGAGTCGAGTTCGAATTCCAGTCGAATCCATTACATCCACTTACGTGCTAATACCCTTGGGAAAGGTATGAAACCTCTTTTCCCCACCAGCTGGGTAAATAGATGGACAGACCGGGTTTTATAGTTTTGGATGAAAACTGCTCTATCGTAGAAAGAAATGGCAATCTACTGTTGGAAAAAATCTGCCTCGTCAGTCATGTATCTTTCGATACATGATCACCTAAGTGTGTATCACGCATGGCACATAACTGACTGATTCTCATACACTTTTAGCGACTAGAAATTTATAAAAACAGAAATAGCATTGTTTTGTAGCAATACTTAGATACAGACAAGCATTAATTATTCCTGGTCTGACAATTTTCGCGACGCCGACCAAATAAGTAATGATTAGGTTGAAAACAAATTTTCAGCGCCATCTTGTTCGTAATATTAACGAATGCTTAGAAGCGAATTTGTGGTCATTTGTGATCTGTAAAAAGGAAGAACTTTCTCCGAATTAAGGAAAGGGGTGCTGGATTGGTATGTGATATGCATCTTCAGTGAATTTTGCAGAATTTCCCGACGGATGCGGCAAAAACTAGAGACAGCAGAAACGTGATTCTACATAAAGATACTGAAAATTCTGTGGACGGAGCGAGTAAGCAACGAAGAAAAGAAAAATAGCAACAGGAAAAGAGCTGAAATTCTTTGAACAGTTAATAAAGAAGGCTTGGAAAACTTAACTCTCACAGGAATTACTGAGGGCAAGAGAGATAGGGGAAGGTAACGAGGCATTTAACTGACGTGGTTTTGTGAATGGATGGCTGACTGAGGTCATGGGCTTTAGCAAAGCGTGAAAAACTGCTAAGATTCAGAAGGAAAACTGCTTAGAATTAGAAAGATAGTTGTGGAGAGCCATGATCGCCTATGTCCTGAAGGGACGTGGCACATAGAAGAAGCATTATTACATGCAGTCAATCAACTGCATCGCTTACAAGCCATATGAAAAATACAGTGTAAAAGCGTGTTCTCTATGAACTAAAAAAGATGAAATATTTGTCATCTTTGAGGTGAGGAGTTGTAATTATATGCTTTATTATTCGAACGAGCTCGTCTTCATTGATATACTCACAATGTTTTGATCGTTTTACTCACCGGACGTCTTCAGATGTCTATCGTTGTACACACTAATATTCTCCGAATTTTGAATTGAATATTCCATCTGAAAGTATAGATTGTTCGCTCTCTACTTTCCATGATTTAGGAGATATTTCATAGCACATAATACGCACCAATCACCGTTCCTCTCGTGTGTTCGTTTCTTCCACTGAAACAGTATGTGATGTCGCAGTACTAGCAGTGCCAGGGATTGAACTCACAACAGCCTTAACTTTTCTTAAACATTTCTCCTTGTCTTTTCGAATAACTGAGAAAATGTCCTTTTTCGAAAAGACAATGGTCGGCAAAACAGATTTATTACCAGAATCCAAAACGGAGAAAACTGAAGTTAGATCAAGCATGTCCATGGACATATCAATGTAAACAAAATCTATGGGGGAAAATGCTATCAATATTTAATAGGATTCAAATTTATTCCTTATTACAAAATGCTGGAACGCTGACGAAATGTATGTTCTCAACATAACATTGTGCAATTGGCACATTTTAAGAAGTCATATAAAATGATCTATGAATTCGTGACACATTTTGCGTTTCTTAAGCGAGTTATGGTATCCTAAGTCGGTCGTCAATAAAAACTTGCTTTTGGTAGGAAGACTAAGTCGAAAAGGGACGTGGAAATCTCGGTCAGCTCCTGCGAGGCGCTATTCTCCGAGCTCAACAGCTCCTTGTCGAATAAACACTCTACCCTGAACACCCGAGGACATTCGTTTATATGGACACCTGCCAAAACTGGGTTGAGGCCTGTCGTGAATTGGGTTCTTTGACAATTCTGAATTCCCAACCAAAAATTTTGTTTGTCCCCAGAACAGGAAAATTTATTACTTCCCATTTTTGGAAGATAATCACTTTCCCTTTCGGGTTTTTTCTCCCTCGTCCGTGAGGAGAAGTCGGAGGAGAATTATCCTCCTAGACTCTTCCTTTCTCATATTGGTATCTCATACCAATCCTCTTAGTGGGTGTCAACAACTTCCCCGACTTTCTCATACGTTCACCTTCGCCCATCACTCACGCCACCACTCAACCAATGATCGCTCGGCAGCTTGGGTGTGGCTAGACTTGGCCTTCTTAAAATTATCGTCCAGAAAAAATTTTTCTTTTTCTTTCTTTCCTTCTTTTCTACCGGCCAGAATTCATATGAATTCCACGTGGCCCTAATTAAAATTTTATCTAATCCTGAGCCACCCAAAATCCACTTAGCAGAATTTCCACCGATTCATTAATCACTGCCAGTCAACTTTTAAACTGCGTTGTCCTTTTTACTTGATAAACAAATTCTTTATATTTCTCATGTATTAAAATTTTCGTGCCACCAGATGCTCATTTTCGAGTCACTGTGTTCGACAATAATAATGATCCCCTTTCTCGGCCCTCTCTTCTCATGTCAAGATCCGGACATACAACAGATGGGTTTCCTCGCTGGACACAAGAACCAAAATGAAATGATATCTCTGAAAGATAATTAGTGGCTATTCTTTTAGGGTGGTCTCACTGAAATTCCTTCTTGGTCGCATGCGGTGCCCAGTTTTGTTTATCTTTTAGAATACTGTTTTCCTTGTCGTGTCACTATCTGATCATGACATTAATTAATTCTGACAGAATCCGAAATCTGGTTTTCTCTTACGGATTTTCTGTCTTCCGCGAAAAAAGTATCTTTCCTCGTAAATGAAATAAAATCTTTTCCCATTCATTTTTTTTTTTTTGTTAAAAAATGTCGCCCGGTCTGTCTTTCATTATAGCTCTTTCTCGCCTTAAGTATTTCTCGTTTTTAATTTCTATGCTTAATTAGTTAGCCAATTACCATAGCTAAATAGTGTCATATTTCCAAAAAGCAGAAACAAAAACGGGGACTTTTAATATTCTGTAGTTCCAATACGGCTGTCTATTAATGAAGTGTGTTGATAAACAGGACTCAACATTTGTTTTGCGGGTGGATAAAATATACATTGATGAGTGGCAGTAGATGTTACAGTTAAGCTTATATTTTATTATGACTGCAAAAAGCTCTGTAGGAAATATAGCTATGGAAATATACATAACAAAGCGTCATGAATCCTGAAAGAATAGAACAGAGCATTACTTAGTCAAGTGCCATACGAGATACGCGTTTGGGCGTGTGCGTCTATTTCGAGTTATGTCTGACTAGGCAGAAGATTTTCCTCGCAATAAGCTGACCTTTTTTTTTCTTAACTTTAACTGGTTTCCAACCAAGGCTTTCCTTCCCCTAGCTATTCAATCCTTAGCTGGGGGAAGGAAAGACAGATTTATGCATTTCCCAGTGGTACTTGTGCGTATGCAAATGTAACGAACCCAACTAGAATTGGAACTCCGCTCTCCTATGTAACATTCCGAGCCATTATCCATTGCATCGCACGTACGTAGAGCAAATAGAAAAGCTTAAAGAGAATTTAATGCGTTCAAAGGCAGGAATGATCCGAAAATATCTTACTTCTTATTTGCTAGCAGGGATTAGTTTTATTGGTCTGAATATCGTAATTTCAAAATTATTTAGTTCTAGTGGACTTTTGCTTATACAAAAAAGACAATATTTATCAATTCAAGAGCATTTAAACTACGTTCCTGTCGTAGAGCGAAAGTTAACACAGTCTCACCAGTTCCCAATATACAACCAGTATGCGTCCTGCTAATATCGCCATCTTTTCTTGGTTGAATACGTCTCATAATAACTGATGCATATATTCTAAGGTATATGAGACCCCTCTTGATTCTTCTGCTCACATATCTCAAAAATATGTTCAGGCTCTTATATCTAATATCTTACGTGGTATCTAGGATAATAGGCGCATAGCCCAGTTGTTATAACGTTAAATAAGGCCCTGGTTCGATTCTCGCCATGGTCGATTCGTCATAATTGTGATTTCTTTGGAGTCGATTCCAGCGTGCAGAACTTTTTACCTGAAAACCATACGACGGATTGACACAAGCTTTGTGAATGATATTGGGTAGACAGAACTGTTCGTTAGCAAGGAGTCACAAGTCATCATGACCGAGGGTTTGAGCGTACTGGTGTTGTTCAAACTACTGATTATATTATATGCTCTCTCACAGAAACTTTTACTAAGGTCTGCAAAGCCTAGTTGCAGTATAAACCACAGGTTGGCTTTGTGGGTATTGAACAAACACAAATGTATCTGATCAGGTGTTTGCGGAATAAATTTACTAGGCGCCGTATTAGATAGGTTTGCTCGGAAAACAAAAGTAGTTTAAATAAATGCCATAGACTAATAGTAATTAACTAAATGAAAATAGTTTAAATAAACACCATATATAATTGTAATTGTAGCTAGCCTAAATTCGTAATAACCTAATTGTAGTTAACCTAACTTTATATTAATTATGTTTTGTCTTCATGAATGGAAATTGAGGATAAAACCACGCGTCTAATGTAGGAAGCTTAGCTTACTCGCCGGTCTGCGTTAATGAAGTTTTAAAATGAAGTATGATATACACATGACATACCCGAATCATTCAGTCAAAGCTTTATACAAAATGGCCCACCGTGTTGGGAGATAAGAGTAAGGTCCTGAAATCGATTTTTTTAAAAATTTCCTTCTGGTAGGTAGATGACTAAACTATCTATAGGAGATGTTCATCTTTTCGAAGAAATGTTCTAACAGGAGGGTAGATTAACATGGTAGATTAACGGGTAGATTAACCGGTAGATTAACTGGGTAGATTAAAGTTCAGGTTCTCGATGCAACGCAAAATATCATATTTATATTTTGTTCATGTTATTATTTATTCTTTACTTTAAATGATGGAGGGTTTTTTTTATTATTTCACAATAAGCAAGACAATAAAGCCCCTAAGACGTAAGGTGTTAGAGAGTGAAATATATTAGCAAAACAAAAATATTATGAACAATGAAAGAACAGGAATTTAGAAGACAAAAGATAATGATAAACATTGCATTTAATTTGTTAAGATCAAAATTAATTAGAAAGCAAGAGGCTGAAAGAGATTTCCATAAGCGAGAAGTCCGGGATAAGAAACTTAACGTAGAACTTACGGTTTCATTTAGCAATTTAAACTATAAAAGGATGAAAACTAGCTATGTCATTAAATACAGTAAATGTAAATTTGAATCTTAGAAAGCGAAAGATTATATTCCTTAATTGGTTGTGGTGAGAGCTGATCGTAAAATTATACAGTTTTCTAAGTACAAAGAAAGTCTATATAATAATATAGTATAGACAATAACTGACGTTTAATTTTTTTTTTTTTTTGAATTATGAACTATGTTCATCATAAGAAAAGAATAATCAAGCAAACATTTGTTATCCGCGGAAAGAACAACTAAAGTAGTACTCTGAGCACTGAAATTAAGAATGAAGAAAGAGAAAAAATAAGATGGAAGTTAAAACATAAAATATGAGCGAATAAAATAAATGAAAAGACAGCAGATAAGAAAAAAGAGGGAAAAGTCAGAGAAAACAAATAAACAAGAAAAAAGAAAAAAAAAAATTTTAAAAAATAAACAAGAACGAAAAGAAATAAAAAAAAGGACAAACACAAAAAAAGTAAGCTAGGAAGAATTTAAAAAAAAATTAACGTATTTTCCTGCTTACAAAACTTTTTCACTAAAAAATACTCCGAAAAGTACGTGTGCATCTTCCAAGACGAATATAAGTTAACGCTCAGGCTCGAGTAAGCTGAGACGGTCACCTAATTGACTTCACTGATAGAGATGTGGATTTGTATGTTGAGTCACTACACTATAATGTTAGCTATCTAATTCAGCCTTTTATATGATATAACCTCAGTACTTAGCTGTTACAAGTATTTCCAAGACTATAAACCTTCCTGGAGCCGAGCCACAAGCTTAAACATGCTCTGTTTATTAGCAGCGGCGGGAGCCTTTCTGTTCTTCACTATACAAACGGGTGGTTAATATAAACAAAACGTAGCGCAATATGTGAGGGTCGCATGGTAAATGTGTTGATGTATGAGAATTACTTTTTTTTTCCTTAGAAATTACTTTCCGATATTAGGGTGCGTCTTCCAAGCCGCAGCATCTTGTAAGCCGGAAAATACGGTAAATAAGAAGGACAAACAAGAAAACGGAATATTCGAGAAGAAAATAACCGGGAAAGTATATCGATATATAACTTGGTACAGAAAAAGCTGTGGAAATAAAGAGAACTAAAGTAGTACTCTGAGCATTGAAATTAAGAATGAAAAAATAAAAAAAGATGGAAGTTAAAACATAAAATATGAAAGAATAAAAATTATGAAAATGCAACAGTTAGGAAAAAAAATGGAACAGGCAGCGACATCAAATAAACAAGAACAAAAAAAAAACAAAAAAAAAACAAAAAAAACAAAGAAGTAAAAGAAAGAACAAAAACAAAAACAAAAAATAAGCTAGGAGTACTTTTTTAATCAAAGAAGAACAACAAACAAGAAGACGAATGAAAAAAAAGCATAGCGAAGAACAAAGAATAAAAAGAGAGAAGTAATTAAGAAAAACGAATAAATATAAAGGAGGAAAAAAAAAGAAAGATAGAAGCAAGTAAAGAAAAGAAAAATAAACAAAAAACAACAACAAGCAAAAAATAAAGTAAAGAAAATTAGATAAATGTAAACTGAGGAACAAATAAATGAATAAAACAGAATATTAGAGAGAAAAATGACCAGGAAAGCATACCGATATATATTAAATTGCGTACAGAAAAAGCCCATGAAGGGGAAATTTGTTACGACCAGTATCCAAGATGCTTAATTCCCTTTCTTAAAAGCAATATCATTTAGACATAGGTGATTAAGACTCTCTGTAACTTCCTTTTTTTTCTTTAATATCATAAATTGATAGCCATGATTACTCTTATTTTCCAGTTGCTTCCCACATTGAATTCCAGGTTAAACTTTTTCGAGACTGACTGCATGGCCTGCACAATTCTTTCAGTTCTTTAATCTCAAGTTGTATGGCACGGTATGAAACGGAGTGAGTTAATCGGAGAGCCGAGTTCGATTTTAATTCGAGTTCATTACATTCGCTTACGTGCTAATACCCTTGGGAAAGCTATGAATATATCTCTTCTTCCCCAGCTATGGCTAAATAGTAGGATAAACTGGCTTCCATAAAGTTGGACGACAACCGACCTAGGAGAAGGAAAAACTCAATTTTAGGGAAAATTCAAAACTGTGTGTAGCCCTGGTGAAGCACATAATATGCTGCTAAGGAAAGGATCGTTCGCATGGAATCGATGATTCCGACGACGGTCGACTCCTTTTGTATTGGATAAAGGGGTTCAATATCTTCCCCAGTGTGTGAATGGGAAGCGAATACCATCTTTCGCAATTCCATTTGGTGATTCAATTCTCCACGCCATTAAGTGTTAGGTCACAATATCTGAGTGGAATATATCTACCTTGAAAATCAGCATCTAATTTTCTGATGTTTCTAAGTTTACCTCCCAAACCCCTTGTAAGCATGCCTGAAGTTATTATGCAAATCAAATAAACCTCGATAACTCAAAATGTTCTAAACCAATATTAATCAAATTTAGACACGTCTATTTCTATTATTAGTAAAATATTTCAGTACAGATTTTGGCATTTTTAATGATTAGTTTTGAGATATTTGGTGGTTTCAAAAATGTACTGACTGTAATTAATATTCAGGTTAAACTAATATTAGCTTAATGCCTCTGAAATCTAATAAAAAATAGTTTTTCTTTTTGTCCATAATATATGATGGAACACTGGTAAAGGGAAGGATCTAACAACTGCTGAAAAACAGAAAATAACAAAGTTACTGAGCGATGAAATGCCCACATTGAAGATATAAAAGGAGCTTTTCAGAGATCATGGAATGATAAAAAACAAAAGGTTGTTGAAAATATAAGTTTGTTAACTCAAAGCAAAGGGAAATGCTTTAATAACTTGTTTCCTCGAAATGAACATAAGCTAAAGCGAGTTATGGTGAAACAACCACTTTTGACCAGCATTCAATTCTTTGAAAAGGCTGGAATTGAGCGAGACAGGAAGGACAAAATATGTAGATACTTTATAATATGGAATCTGTAAATAACTCTCCTAGACACACTCCTCTCATTAACGCAAATAATTTAAAGCGTCAAAAATTGGGGCAAGGAATACATGAAAATTGACTTTTCTAAATTAATTTTCACGGACGAATCTTGAGGGACATTTGATGAACCTGATGGATGGGCCAAAGGATGGATTTTATCCAAATGAGATATGCCTGTGGCTAAAAGAAAGCAACACGCAGGCGGTAGTGTTATGATATCGGCTGGAATTGTCGACCAAATCATTATTTAACGATTCAAAGTAGAGGAAGAGGTTAAACAGAACAGTACTAACTATTGCGATTTTACGAACAAGATTTGCATGGTAAAAGTTGCAGTCTCGCAGTTTCAAAATGAAATGTGTATTTATGCACAACAGTGGTCCCTCTCATGCTTTCTAAGCTTAGCCTTGAATTCTTTGAACATAAAAGATTTACAGGAAAGAAGATAATGGAATGGCCACCATGAAGTCCTGATCTGAATCCGATGGAAAATCTATAGTCATTTATAAAATGGAATTATATGAAGGTAGCAAACAATATAACAGCAGAGCAGATCTAATGAAAGCAATTAAAACTACTATGTCAGAAATTGAACCTGCTGAAGTAAAAAAATTAACAAAATCAATGCATTACTGGCTATTATTGAGAAGAAGGGTCACTATATTAAAATATAAAGGATTCAAAGTGTTATCAAATATTAATACAAAGAATGTACGACTTCCTTTTTCTAGGAGAAACTAACGTTTGATCCAGCGGGATTTTAACCGCTTGGACACCGAGATCATGATAGCACAGCAATATACTTTTACCTTTTTGAAGAGTGTTTACCCATCGTTCAGATATTTCAACATTTTTAATACTTCAAACATAATCTTTACTGGATACCAGTGTTCAAAGTAGACGCCTCCATTTTTTTAAGCAATGTGTATTACGCCTACCGGCCTCCAAACTCAAGAAACAATTGGATGTAATTTCGGAATCTGTCAGTGATCACATTTTCTTTAATACGTTATCTCGAGTGTAATAGCAGATAGTAATAAAATGTCGGATTAATATTAAATCTATTAATTCTTCATATATATATATATATATATATATATATATATATATATATATATGTTTTGAAAATATTACTTAAATTTTTAAATACCAGTTCTTATCCTGACATTTGATGTTTCTTAATAAAATTACATTAACGCTCTATTTTATTTTTATATTTTTGATATTGACCACTATATATAAATATTTCTGATTTTTCTTGAACCATATATATATATATATATATATATATATATATATATATATATATATATATATATATATATATATATATATAACTCTAAAGATCCGTTTAGGTGAAACCTAGGTAAGTTTTCCTGGCTTTTTAGGATTTATTTTACACACACGCACGCACACACACACACACACACACACATATATATATATATATATATATATATATATATTTGTGAACAAAATTATTCACACCCAATGAATATTTGTATATTTCAAAGGTAATGCGAATATTTGCAAATATATACTGAATTTATCATACAGAGTTGATTCAGCATTAATTTTTGAATAATTCGTGAAATTTTTAGAAGTTTCAATGTATTATATCCATTGTTATATTTTTTTCTAAAAATTGTTGCAGTTCAAAATTATTCGACCACCCCAACCCTTATTGAAATTATGAAATAATATTGTTATATGGTAATTATAAAGATTGTTTCTTAATTTAATATTTAATACAAACACCCTTTAAAAATGAAAAAGTATTGATATGATTCTATGACATTCCAAAAGCTAATGTGTATGCCAAGTACCGTGATATTTCATTCGTTCTACAACCATGGCTAAAACAGCTGAAATTCTTCTGTCGAGAGACACATAATCATTAAATTGAATACAATTTTTGAGATATCTGTTTAAGAAATCCTGCTATTGGCCGACAAACAACTAATTTGTTAATAAAAAAAAAAAACGATTTCCAACTTTGCCTGATATAAAATTCTTCCCAAATCATAAAACTGAATCCGTAAATAATAGGCAACAGATTGATTTATTGGTTCAATAAATATCCCACATCGAAATCACTTTGAAGATTTTCTGCACAGTTAGGGATATGCCCCATAACAACAATTTCAGAGAACGCTACAGACAATTATGTAGGCGTGAAAAGATTTTGATTTTGACTTTTAGGTTTTTTTTTACTATTATTATTCCCTTTTAACGATTTCGTTCCAAAGATCTCATTATATTCTGTTTGCTTGCGTTTTGCTGACACCAGTTGTCATTCTTCAGCCATTTTCTTTCAAATTCTATTCTGGCTCAAACAGGAAGAGCTATTTTATTTTATTTATTTGCAGTTTGTGTGCGATTCAGAATTGACAGGGATTTGGCCAGACTCAGTATATATAAACAAATAGAAAAAGAAGTTCTGCAGAAATAACTACATCTCGGTTGTTAAGAATCACCCTTTCGGACAATTTAGACTATTTTATTTGTAAAAAATATTCAATACCATCATTTAGTCACTTTCGTTTATTAAATTGTGTCACTTAGCGTCCTCCATAATTAACCTAAACCTTTCAGTTAACCTGATGATCGTCTCTTAAATTCTAAAATTTTGAAAAACTAACAACAGTTTACCTTTTGTTTATGAATACTTCTTGCAAAGCAAAATCCTTACATTTGCCTTGATAAATTCCACCAATGGACGAAACTTGTCGCCTAAGATAAGTTTTCCTTTCATATTGTCTATGTACAGATATATATTTTAATTATATCTGAAATTTTACATACACACACATATATATATATATATATATATATATATATATATATATATATATATATATATATATATATATATATATATATATATATATATATATATATATATATATATATTATAAAGTGGGAAATGTTTAAAGCTCGACCCACTTACCAAAATTTTAATAATCAAATAACACAATACTAATTTTAGAACCAGATAGGGCCGACGACTTTTCAGCATCTTCTTATACATATACAAGTGTGGAAAGGTTTTGGCTCAATTAAATATAATAATTATGAACCTTTATTTCATCAAGAAGTTAAGATTGTATAGTAATATAATTTTTTCAGTAGACATTTGCTACTAGTCGAGGTCTTTTAAGTAAAAAGAAAATCGTTGAAGTTAAAGGCACGTCAAGCTAAATGACGGTTCCGTATAGGATACAGGTTCGAATCCTGTCGGAGGACGAATATTTTCTGTGACAATTTCTCGGACATTCAGGTCGGTAAATGTTGTTTAATACTGTTTATTATAAACAGAGCATTTACTTAAATATTTGTATCTATAAAAAGAACGTATAAATATAAAATATGTTAGTTAATTTCCGAATTTTCTTTAGTAATTACTATGAACTTTAACCAAAATGGTCATTTATATGAAAAAAAAAATGAAGGCCTGATTATAAACTGATTCCAGAACTATATGGGTTAAATATGAATAAAATATCAAATAAGTACTTTATATGCATTTTCACTTCAGAACATAAGTGATTATAACTCTCCATGAACTTCCTCTCATTTGTAGCTCTAAGCAGTATTTGTCGCCTTACTATGCCACACAGCCCCTACTCTACCATTTATTTATCTACTCAGTGTTTCCCGCTACCTTTCTTGCCTTCAATGTAATAGGTAGTGCCTCGGAATGAGAAATCAGATCGCCGTGTTCGATTTCAGTTCGGATTCGTTACAGTCACTCATATGTAAATACCCTTGAAAAAGGTATGTATCTATGTTCTTTCACCAGTTATGGCGCAAATCGTAGAACTTGTATCTGGAAAAAACTATCATGCAATATTCACTCACAAAACAAAAGAAAATTCTTACAGTGCAAAATATGTTTCCTTTTAAAATAAACAACAATGGGTTGATAATCTGTAAAAAATAAATCAAATCCTGCCTTCAATATGTTCTCTATGATTCAAATTCTCCAAGCTGGCCATTCTTTTTATTTTATTTTAGCATTGCTATAAAACTATTTGAATGCCATCTGTTGTGCATTCTCAGTGATTTTAATTATATTATAATTAAAACCTGAGTAACTTTACAACTGCCCCACCCCCGATTTCTAATTATTAGTCTTACAGTTTCCCCACTTTTTATTCTTACTCCTTCAAAACGATCACATGATGGTTTTCAGGTAATAACATCAAAGAATAGAAAGGTCACTGTAACCTGTTTAATCTATATCTTCCTGGGCATCATTTTGAACTTAAGTCAGGAGGAGATTTGATTATATATTTGCTAAAATTAGGAGTCATTGTTTGAGTTAAAAAAAAATATCATTTATCTCTAAGGAATTACTAAATATACCTTCAAAAATACAATCAAATGCCTCAGAACGTATGGCTAAGAATATCCCTGGAAACATTTAATGTACACTGAAAACGTTTTTTTTTTCTTCTTCTCTCAAGTCTATTCAGTTTTGAAAAGGAGAAGTTCCATTATTCATAACTAGCAATTTCATTGCATATTTATTCAATCTCCACATGATTATAGGAAAGCAATGAAACTAGAAAACATTTCAATCCAGCAAATCTGCCACCAAAGATGAACATGTGTCGCTACAATTTCCACACTTTGCAATTCAGAGGAATCGTATGAGATTACGCACAATTCAACTACTTAAATGCAACAAACGCCTTTTATTATTCTTCTCATGGGAACTTTTGTCAATATATTTTTCGTACTTTTTTAAATGTTTTACTGTATGTTCAAGTTTGTTCGTTGTTTTTTTTATTATTCGAAATTAGCTCAAATTAGAGAATAAAAAAGCTGATTGCGGTCATCACATTGCTTGATGGAAAACTTGATGAAACCAAATTATCTTCAAATATCTTCAATTCAACGATTTTTCGAAAATACATCGTCAGAGGCACACATCACTTCTCTTCATTATTATACTGTCTTTCTCCTCTATATTTCTTTTTGCTTCAAGCAAACAATTTCGCTAAAGTGAGGCACAAATCTAACAGACCAACTGAAAGCAATCGATAACATCTGGATAACCCTTGGAAAATTTCTGAAATCTCCCATGCATTTTTCCCTTATACATGTTTCCAATAATCAAAGGTCCATGAAGGGAATCGTTTTTAAACTTTCCGAATTGGTCATGATCTATTTTGTTGTTAACATTTGTGTAAAAATCAAGTTATCAATATCTGCATGTACCAGACAATTCAATGTTACGTCAGACGAAAATTACACTTTATTTTCAAGATGTTTATTTTGTTTTTATAGCTTGAAAAAGTAGACATTATAAGCAGTATAATGGACGAACGTAAAGCAAAGATAAATGCGAATGGAAGAGAAAAAAAGAATTACCATAAAGTAGGCAAAGTGAAACAGAAAAAAGGGTTGTAAGGAGCGATTACATATTGTTCTCGGCACATTTAGAAGAAACTTTGAATGTGCCTTACTGAAAAGAAAGAACGTATATTTTGTATAGGTCAAGACCTACTATGTAGTAATTGTGCAGCAATCGCAGGCCCGGATGAATTGCTTTTCTTTATTATCTATAAATTATCATAACTTCTTGGAAAAGATAATGGACTGATTTCCCGTTGCCTTCTTCACGATTTGAAATTCGGTGTTTTCTTTTTGTTAGAGTGGGTACTAGCCAAGTCTAGAAAATCTAGGCTATCCTGATATTTAACCTATAGCTAGTGGGGAAGAGATGGATCCATGTTTTATCAATGGTAGTTGTTCGTAAGTGCACGCAATAGAATAGCTTGAAATTTGAACACGTTTTTCCCCGGTTCCACTTTCTGTGACCATAACCGTTACACTACCTGCTAAAGATTTCAGTTTCGTATGAAGAAGGAGTAAATATTATCCATTTTTTAAAATCAGAAACAGATATGCTTTTATAGCCATAATACAGATGGAAGCTAATGCTGAGATAATGCACCATCTCAGATAATGCAATAACGTTTACAGTCACAACAGGTAGCTGTATGGGAATGCTAGGTGCTATAAGGTTGGGTGTACTGGTGGTACAAGAGATAATGGCTTGAAAAATTAATTAATCGGAGAGCTGTGTTCCATTTCCCGTAATGGTTGTCTTATTCCCTTGCATGCCAATACTATTGAGAAAGATATGAATCCAGCTGCTTCCCACAGTTATGGAGTAATTAGCATGAAGTATATCACTAAACCATTATTATCTTCAGGATACAATCTAAAAATATTTTCTGGCATTAAATAAGCTGAGTAAGACGTGGATACGAATCTTAATCCGATCATTGTTTTCGCAATGAACTTAGTATTAAATAACTAATTTTAGTGTCATTTTTCAGAATATATTTATTAGTCCAATATATCCTATTAAGTTCATTTTATAACGCCTATGCATGTTAAAAAATCAATACTAACTTCCTTGGGGAGTTTAAGATTTTATTGTTCAAACAAAGTGCTATATACGCATTTATATTATAAATAAATCCTAACGATATAGGCTATACTATCATATATTTATTTTTTATTCAAGTCACCCCAAGAAAGGTGATAATGCCCCTATGATAAAAGGGGCTGTTGGAAGTGACAGAGAATGAAAAGACTTTAGGAGAAACCGGAAACCCAAACCTAAACAGGGGACAAGAGATAAATATCTACTCCTGTTCAAAATATCAGGGAAGTGTCTAAACCGGATGATAGACAAACGTATCTACTCCTATTAAGGAGAAAAAGACAAAGTAAAAAAATAAAAAAATTAGTAAATGAAATTTCAGACTTCAGGCAGAGTCGTTAGAAGTATAAAATTAAATTAGACTTTAGAAGGAACCGGAAATCTAATCATAAACAGGGGACAAGAGATAAACCTCTACTCCTGTTCAAGAGCCCCGGGAAAGTGTGTGGACTGAGCAATAGGCGGATCTATTTATTCCTATTACATATTTGATTAACGCATAAATTTGAATAAACTATTTTGTATTCAATAGTTTTCATTACTTTTTCCGTGATTTTTTCAACTTTTAGTAGTGTTTAGAATTCAACATGAAATTTCTTTAGAATTTTATTGATTGCGGGCTATCCTCTTTTCTTCAATATTATTTCCCATATATATATACATATTTCTTCTAATGACTGATCGCAATTTTTCTATTGGATTAATTAACATCTGGAAGGATTAGTGTTAATAAAATTAATTCGATGTCTTTGAAACCGTTTTTAGCAAGGTGGGCAATTGTCATCTTTGTGAAAAATACTCTTATATATGCTTATGGCATATTTGTTGCGATTATTATCATAAGCATTTTGTCTAAGAACTAACAATAATTCATTGCTTTTATTTTGTTACAATCATCAACTTTGAAAAAACATATAATTTAAAAGCCTTCAGTACTAAATTATTACTCTAAGTTATTTTGTTCTAAGTCGTGCTCGTTTATGAATGACACAAAATATATCCCAGATATCCAATAAATCGAATGTACCTCTGCATTCATCAGTAAAAATGGTTACCAATTTACTTATTCGGTTGGTTTATTGATTTTGTTTCGCGACATATCAACCTCTATGCGTTATTTAATGACCAAATCTAGATATATTTTGAATGCAATTTTATGACTTTAACTAAATACAGTGGGCTATGATAAGTTTTTACCCATCCTTAATTACAGCAATTTTTGCTTGTGTAATAATGTATCTTCTTTTCTTTCTTTTTTTTCAGACAATACCGTGTTAGTATCAAGCTACTCTAATTTATGAATGATAGTTGACTTAAATTTTGCAATGAAAGTTCTCGAAGTAAGGAAGTTGGGGAATTTCAACGAAGGCAGACAATAATTTGGCATCAGTGTGGCAAGTCAAAGAGAAATATTGCTAGTTTTTTTCAGGTTAATCATCAAACGGTTAATAATAGTATCAAAAAATTTACTAAAGAAGGCCATTGTCATGTGGAACAAAGTTCAGGAGGACCAAGCATCGTGTATGAGCGAATATTCGAATTCGAGGTTTATTTTTGGAGAAATCAGAATGAGACTTGAAACACTGAATGTCTGCAGGCGACCGTGAAACATGGAGGGATTGGAGCAATGGTGTGGGTCGCTGTCTGGTCTGGAGGAAAATTTGACCTGATTCCTGTTGACGAGAAAGTGAATTGTCCAAAATACAGTCAAATATTAGAGAAAGGAATACTGCCACTATTTGAAACCAATCAGATTGACAATAATGTCTACCTTTATCAAGAAGTTGGAGCGCCATGTCATATGAACAAAGTAGCAAAGACCTGGAAGGAATCGCAAGGAATCAAGTCACTGCCATGGGTTACCCAAAATCCTGCCATGAATCCAATACAGGAGTCCTTCTTGTTCCTTAAAACTTATACCTAGCTCATATGCTCCATCCGTGTTAGTCACATCGTCCTTCTACAGAACTATTCGTCTGTTGACTCCAGTCCATCATCATCTGCGGTGGATATTGTCGGGCATTCGTTGTCATATAGCAGTCATTGGCATATAGAATTAGTTCAGTACTTCTTCCTTTGTCTCTAACCATATTTCTCTGCTTCTTAGTACTTTGTTTAGCATTTGGATTGCATATTCCTCTAACCAAAGCCTCTCTGGAAATAGTGTGCCATTTTCCCGTTACCTGTTAGAACACTTTCCAGATTGTTAAATTTCGGTAATTCCGTGTTTTCGACGTCTCTAATTGTTAGTTGGCATCTTCGACTGTTCCTCTTTCTAACGTCCATACATCCTGTCTTACAATCTATGGCTATTACTTTCTTCGCGCATTCTTTTTCTACTTTCGTACAGATTTTGGTGCCTGATAGAAGCACAGTGTAATCTATATACCCTATGTTGTTAAAATTGTGCCCAAATGCTCGTAGGTCTTCCAGTTCTCGTAGTATCGATTCGCTGTATAATTTGCATAAATGTCACACGAAGATTCATCCTTATCTTATATCATTTTCTATTTTTATGTATTCATTTTCTATCCGTATACAGGCCATATAGGACACAGTGAATGGAATCACCCGTTCATTTAAATAAGAGGAGTTAAGCGGAGTTGAAGAGAGTTAACATTAGGTGTAATTTGAGCTGTGTTAATATTTTAGTTTGTTATTGGGTTCATCTGCCTCCCCTCTCATTTTATCATCATAGATTTATATATATATTTTAGCATCATGAAATTTTTAGGTCACGGGGCGCGTTTTGTAGGTGTCCCTAGAGAGAATGTGGTATTGTGGTGCATGGAGGATTAAGTGGTGACAAACGGGTTCTTGTGGTGAATGTGGAAATTGCAATGTATGAATGGGCCGTGAATCGAATTAGCTAGGTATAGGATAGTTAGTTAAGACCAGTCTCAACCCCTCCCCTTTTTCGGCTTTGTGCCAGAATTATGTACTTGTACATAAATATTAGTTAGCATTAGGTCTTACATGAGCGCTGTGCCTGTCGAAATCTCTGCTTTCTGGCAGAGAGGAACCCATTATTACGGGATCTACGGGGAAATTTTGCCCGGATCTACGTGCTCGGAGAACCAACGTTAAACCGGCCTTGGGCCACATCTCGCTCTGTGAGGATCTCGGGTATATACTGAGTTCGCATTAGTTTAATTGCTAAGTGTACCTTCGTGTAGTAGACCTGCTATTTTATTACGTGCCTACGAGTTTGTCTTCCTTATTTATTCCCCCCCCCCGTTATCTCGAAAACATGAGAGAGAACAGTTTGTCAGCAGTAAATTCTAATATATTTCGCAAGTAATTCATATTTTCTTTATAGTTCAAATAAGCCTTTATGCCATTAGATATTTTTTTCACGTGATCTATACAGTATAGGTATATATTAGGTTGGTGCAAAAATAATGACGTAATAATGTCGTTTTTTGACGTATTTTTTAACGTCAAAAAACGACATTATTACGTCATTATTTTTGCACCAACCTAATATTTTTTCTCTCCTTTTTATTGGTTAAATCTGAAAGCAGTGTTTATATCTATTACAGTTCGCTGTTTTCGCGCACAGGTTTCAGAACTGTAAGTGTTGTTATGATAGAAATTAGTGCATGATTAACATAAATCGACGTCCTAGATATGACAATAATCTACATCTGGTAGCAAGAGCTCTCATCTTCAGGTTTTGATGAGCGTGGAACCACCTCTTAATTGCTGTTATTGCCAGGTCCACTCTGGACCAGAGTGGTAGCACCTGTTAGGGTCCCAGCTATGGGCAAATAGTTAACCTAACCTGTTGGCAAATAGTGAACCCCCAAATAAAAACAAAACTCTATGAAAGTTATAATAAAAATACCAGCAATACATTTTCATAGTAAAAAAATGACCAGCAATACATTTTTGTAAAAGAAATTACTATACTCCGAAGAAAATTAAATTTTGTGATTAAATGACCAATAAGGGGTTGTTCTGTCGATATGCAAACAAAAACAAATCGGTATCTAATTTAATGAGACAGAAAGACATTAAATTTTGTGCAGACTGAAATTTATAAAATACTAGATTAAAAGCCGCCATTATCGGGCGTCATTTAAGCTAGCCCCTGTGGAGGTCTCTTCATCACAATAGTTAGAAAGGGGTAGATGCGATAGGCAACAATAAACTACAAAAAATTCAAAACTGATCGCTGCATTTAAGTATTGCATTAATACTTAATCTTAACTTTTAAAAGTACAACAATAATTCTTCTGCCGCTACTTAATTTTAAGACATTTTGATGCACGTAGGTCCTTACTTTTCATAGAAACAATTATTTTTATTTCATGGGTGACTTTCGCTGGATTTCGCAATTAATTTCGATTATTCCCAAATTTATTTCCAAGTTTAAAAAAAATTGTTATCGTACAAAGAAAATTCGTCGGAAAAACTCGCCTAGAAAATCGCAGAAGAAAATCACAGTAATGAAAACTTGGGAATTCAAAATTTATGAATTGCTGGTCCGTATCCGGCCCCAAATGTTTTTAATTTGTTCAAGGAGTCAGCCTGTTTTCAAAATAGTATGATACGTCGGACTACGGCCTCTAGGAGTAAATTTGATAAAGTGTGACACACTGACATTCACATTTATTGTATTGATTTCTGTTAAAACAGTTTTTCAAGAAAATAGAAATTGTAAGTTCACAAAATATTTTATCTGCTTCCAGTATTGATGGGTGTTTCCTTCCTAACTTTTATTTGAAGTCGTGCGGAAAGTCATCATCTTGATTATGTCCTTATTTTTTCTTCAATTTATGTATGATATCCATTATTGCTGCTATTGTAGGCCCTAAAATGATACGTCTTTGTTATTCTTGCACGCCATTCAACAAGACTTAAAGAAAGGTAGCCATTTTTAATCAGTGACATAAGAAATCAGGTTTATACAGCTAACAGTTTTTTTTTAGATTTTTCTGAACGGGTTGGATGCCATACATGGCATCCATATGACGAGGCTATTTAAGAACATGACTTGAGTTTTTAGGTTATTGTTTTTAGCAGCTTGTGGATTAGAGCGAAGTTTTTAGTATTTACTAATTCGACATAATGAATTTTTATGATGGATTCAGGATAGGTGCCTTTGTTGATTTCATTGCAATTCCAGATCATAATTTTGGTTTTGGAAAAGTTAATCTTGAGTCCTATTTCTTGGAGCTCTAGATCGAGGACGTTGATTTTTCTGTTCAAGATCCTTTGTACCCCATGACTCCCTATATCCTCAATATAGCCCCCTCTCCCATTATTATTAGTACATTGGCCTCGGGAGGGAACATCATTTTCTAATAGTAGATTCGTTTAGGATATGATATAGAATGCTTAAGTGATCAGTGCACTTTCTTTTTCAAATCTATGTGTGGATATGTGCGGAGAAAGAGATTAAATAGACCCGGGGTTCTCTTCATCACATATGTAGGGCTTTGTGGACCTAAAAATTTCCTCTATCAGATCTAAAAAAGAGAATCAGTAGAGCCAGAGCTTGGAAGGCGGTTTCTTGAAAAACAGTTTTTTTTTATTATTTTTATCCGTATGTAGACTGTTTGTTCCAAGTATAAGTTTGGGGGTTATTCTATCATTCCCTAATTCCACTAGTTCAAACATTTACAGCTCTAACCCGCCATATGACCTACATAGTCAAATTCCCTTGGTATTCCATTAGTAAGAAAGAACTTTTATTAGGACCGCTTCTTACCAAGTGCGGCTATTTTGTGAAACAGACTCCTGAGATGGTACCCGACGACTACAATTTTAATATCGTCATGTCTAGAGGTCAGCCCTTTTCTGTCATATATATCCACATAGCTGCTATTATTTCCTCCTTTTACGTCCATGCAACAACCTCATTGAGTAACACTCTACCACGAGTGGCTCATATGCCTTATGTTGGATGGACGAAAAAGAAAAAAATACGTTTTATTATAACATTCACTAAGAAAAATGTATTTTATATAAAATATTTGGAAAGTGCTGTGAATAAATTATATGATTGAATCTATGCTGAAATAAACAATTTCATTGTTTGTTATTCCTATGATTCTAATTAAAAAATAAAACAGCGAGGAAGACTGTATTGCATCAAACCCCAATGTCTACCTCGATTAATAGCGTTTAAAATCCTTTTCTTTCGCTAGAACAATGTTTCCTGTCGCCAGTAAATTCTGTCAATCACAGGGTTCACAGCAAAAAGTCGGCAAATTTATTATCACTGTTGTATATTAAGAGGATTCATTGACCTTGAATAACCTTGAATAAATATCTTAAATATTAATGACCTTGGTTAATTATTCGACTCTCGCGTAATTACTTAACTCTTATTGGTTCTTTTATGATTGATTAATTGCTTCTCGATCTTCTGACTCGTCATTTAACAGTTATTAAACTTTCGTTTTTCGTTCTGCCCTTCTGGTATGGCTAAACAACTCACTGACTTTGAGCGTCAACTTATCGTACTTTTCAAAGAAGAACATACGACGTGGGTAATGATGAAATGTGAGGAAATTTTTCCTGATTTTTTCAGTCACATCACACGTCACCTGTTTTCAACGGTTATCTGACGTCTTTCCGAATTTGAAGCTATTTATTGGACACCCTGTATATTAAGACCAATGTAGGGCATTCGGTACGTCTCGAACTCACAGCGGTAGTAGTGGACACGATAGCGTTTACTTGATAATCGTTTAGGATGTATTGATTTCTTTAGGAAATATCGATTTCATGTTAGGCCTAAAAATATTTTAAGCTTTTATGTAAGACCAAGAATTATCGACAGGAAAGCAATTAATAGGCATATTTTTCTTCAATATTCCGTGCAATCTTTATTTTCCAGTTGCATTTTCTGTGATAAACATCATCCTACATGAAAATAAGCAAATCGACATTGTTAATAAGCAACAATGTTGTACAAAAAGGCAAATTTCGTTCACCGAAGCAAGAATATCTCAAGAATATAAACGACTTTCTGATGAAGAAAAAAGTGTGATTTTTCAATCAGTTGAGTAATAATTTGACTGTTTTATTTTTTTTTTACAATCGTGATTGCGTTATTGAATTTCTGATGAGAATCTGCAATTCCATTTTTTTCCTTCAAGCCTCAGATCTTCAAAGGTAATTAATTTGAAGCATTTTGTCCTATGCATGACCTGTGACTGCATGCTTTTTCGATGAAGTCATTCTAGTATCTGTTGTTGTTAAAACGCGACATACAGGTACACCACAAATTTTATAGAACTGATATATAGATTATCCGTTTTAATCAACGAAGAGAAGTCAGGTTATATAAAAGTTATTAATGTACCTCTGAATCTCTAATTTCTACTCTCTCGTATCTTTACAGTATCATCGACTTCAATGAAATGTTACATCATTTTACCCCAAAGAAGCTACTAAGATACAAGGGAGGGGTGGCGAATGAAGTGAAAGAATTTGCGCAAAACCTTTTTTTTCAGCTGAGAGAACAACAAAAACAGAATTCAGAATTCAAAGAGACGTTGCATTTAAATCTTTGAAGATCGTTATTGACAGGAAACCTGGAAGAGTTTGGTTTGTTTTGTTATATGGCATATCAACCTCAATGCAAAATTTTCATTGTTGGTAATATTTTTTTCCAAAAATATATTTCTGGTAACAATTTGTCATTCAAAAATCTATTTCTGGTAAGAATTTTCATTCACTGGTAGTATATTTTTTAAAAAATGTATTGTTTGTAATAATTTTTTTTACAAAGTATTTCTGGTATTAAAACCCATATTTACACTTTCATAGTGTTTTAACCACAGTTTTGGGGTTAACTATTTGCCCATAGCTGGGACCCTAACAGGTGCTACTACCTCGAGTCAGGGTGGACGTGGGAACATCAACAATTAAGAGGTGGTTCCACGCTCCTCAAAACCTCCAGATCAGAGGCCTTGCTGTTGGACGTAGTTTATCGTCTTACCCAGGACGGGAAGCTGGAAGCGAGTTCCATAAGCGAGAAGTGCGAGTGAAGAAACTGTTAGCATAGAACTTACGGTTACATCTAGCAATTTGTACAGTAATATGATAAAACCTAGCTGCCAATCTACTAATGCGGTTAAATTTGTGAGGGGGGAGGTTTCAAAAAGGAAAGCATGTCAGAACATATTTATAGAAATGACACAGGAAAACTACGTTAGCTCGCTGGGTTGATTTATTTGTGTTTCACGGCTCATCAACCTTTTCCGGTTTATTTAAAGCCAGGATTTTTTAGATTGTAATGTTTTTAAAGAGATAATAATGACTTACTGATAAAAGTCTTACTAATTAACCCATAGTTGGGAGAAGGGTATTTGTGCGTAAGTGAATATAAAAAAACTCATCTAGAACTTGAACTCAGCTCTCCGACATCCAATTCCGAGCCGTTGTCTATTACACTCCACGCACATCCAAGCTTACAGAACCTGGTATTCCCAAGCAGTCACCCAAATGACCAAGTTCGACGTTGTTTAACTTCTGTGATATTGCAAGAACCGGTGTTTCAACGCGATACGGCCATAAGCCGTTAGGGCGATAGGTCAGTCACTGAAACCGAGATGACAGCCAATGAATTAGATTGGTTATAGTGCTAGATTCAAATCCTTGTTCATGATATTGTATTGATTAAAAGAGGTACCGGATCACCAGTTGTCGGAGAATAGATGGTTCCTAAATCAGAATACGTAATTAGTATATTAAGATGGTTTCAAATGGAAATTCTCTGAGTTAACTTTTTACATCGATACAGCGAAATCAGTTCTATCTTTAAATAACTCTCTACGGATATTTAATAACGCAGCTGTATCTCAACATTTATATCGCTTTAAATGTGTACATTATGATTGCTGATGCAATTATGACTACTCTAATTAGCACAGAATTTAATCTTGATAGAGAGCAACATACTTTTCCATATCCTATTTTTGTATAAGAATATTTATTGTATCAAAAAGCACAAATCAGCCACAAGGCTAAAACTGGGGATTGGGATGTCTGGTCATCTCTGTGCTATCTTTTAACCTAACTAGTCATTACTATTGACACAATTGCAAATATATTTTCCCTAGCAAAATAATCTTCCCATTTATCCTTCCCAGTCGTACGACAATTTTACTATGAAGTTCAAATTAATTCCATATATACAATTTTTAATTTGGTTGAGGTTAAATATGACAGCATTAAAAACTGTCCCAAGGAATATTGACAATAAAAAAAAAGAGATATTGAGATGTTTACGTGATTATCTGTGCTGTTTCGACTTAAAATTACATAGAAAATCAGTATGGTTTCTTATCTTCAGCTTAGCTGCTCATTTCTGAGCATTACCGTCCTCCCATTTTTGTTTCTTTAGCCCTAACAAAACCAAAAAAAAAAAAATGATTTATACTGCAACTATCTTAAGTGGACCTTAGTTACATTTAATTATTTGCGGTGTCAGGGTCACATACGATATGGAATTCAAAATTGTTCTTCTTTACTAGTTGCCAGCCACGGTTAAATTGTCCGGTCTGCTATACTATTTCGTCCAAAGTTTTGGGAGTTGAATAGATGGTTCAAACCTTTTCAAGGGTATTTGTGCAATTGTACAGCTCCGAGCCATTTACCTTACACAACCTGCACATCTAGACGTTTACAAAATCGAGGAAAAAACACTGTTAGTATTAGAAAATCTACCCACTACTGATTGTAGCAGGAATAAAATTTAACTAGCCGAAAAAATGCAGTTGTGAAGTGTATTTTAGTACACTATGAGTACTGAAATCTGAAGAGTCAGGGAAATTTTAAATATTAGAATTTTTGCAACATGCAGATGCGTGTTGAAATCCTCAAACTATTTAATATCGTTGAATTTATTGCTAACATATTTTTGTCGAGATTTACAAACTCTACGTTTCGTTAAATTTAGCAAACCAACCGATGAAGCTTGTATAAGTTAATTTGTTTGTGAAAATATTTTGACGAAAACCCTATTTCACGTTTTAAAATTTTCTTTAATTTAATTTAATTTCATAGGATTTCATGGTAAACAATATATTTTAAGAATTTTTTTTCCTTTTTAACAGTGAAGAATAAATTTTTAGGATTTCTTACTCTGAAGTAGGCATCATACAACTGGCCATGCGTAAACATTTCTTTCTGGAGCCAAATCCCAACTTTTTGAAGGATTTAGCCTTGTGATTTGTTTATAGTTCTCAGAAACGCAGGCAAACTGGAAACTGGTTTCTTGTATATAAAGAAAAAATATGCAAAAAACAATATTGCATTTTTATTAAATAAATATTTGTTATTTTAATCATCAAATTGTTTTTAAAATAGTAAAACTTTTAATTTTTCCATAAAATTATTGAACATTTATTGCACTAAGCGACGCACACTAGTAAAACCAACTGTACTTTCTATTCCCTCACCTATTTTCACATCTTCCTAAAAAATTTGGTTTCGATCTGTCAATGTATGACCATTTTAGAGGGAGTGAGGGCGGACGGACTAACGGAAGTCACAAAATTTTATATATAGACTTTAACTTTGCCTTGTTATAAAATTTGTTTCTTTTTTCTTTTATTTTAGGCCACGTACACAAATTAAACGATATTATTATTCTAAATAGATGCACAGAGACGACATGATAAGAGGAAATATTCTCGACTCATTTATTCTGAAATAAAAAGCCGAAAATGCAGTGCTCCATACTTGAGTCCTTGTGCCATTTCTAAGCTTCTTTATGTGCCGTGTCCCCTCAGGACGTAGGTGATTATGGCGCTCCACAATTCCCTGTCCTCTGTCACTCTCAATAAATTTTACATTTTTCTTATTTCTCCTAAACCCTGTCCACCATCCATTTATTCAAAGCTCACTATGTCATTCATCAGTCTCCTCTGTCTTGTTACCTTCAGTCTGTCCTGTGAGTATCGGATTTTCCAAGACCTCTTTTCTCATTATTCAACCTAGAAATATCATATGTCTCTTGCTGGTGTTAAGCTTGCCAACCATTACTGCACATCGAATTGCCCGCGTATTTTCGGCTTTATATTCCAGAATACTATTTTACGAAGTGTGGATACGATTAATTACGACTGTGCAGTGAGTTGGATAAATGCGACCCTGAGAATACCATGGACGCAACATGTGTGCAATGACTCGGTTTTACAGAAAATGGAAACAAAAACGAATTTTATACCTAACACCAAGAAGAGGCAGTTGAAATTTCTTGGTCATGTAATGAGGAAGGAGGGCTTGGAAAATCTGATACTTACAGGACTGACTGAGGAAAAGAGAAACAAGGAAAAACAACACATAACCTACTTAGTGAGCTTGAGTAAATGGATGCTAGAACAGGGTTTGGGAGAAATAACAAAATGACAAAATTTATTAAGAGCTACAAAGAACAGAAAGATGTGGAGGGCCATCATAATCTACGTTCTGAAGGGTCACGGCACATAAAGCAAAGAAAGGAGTGAGCTGGATCGTTAGTGGGTGCTCTATACGTTCGGTCTTGGGTCATATCTAACTTACATTTAAAGATTATTCTGGAATATAAAGCAGAAAATACGGGGTCTCTTCGACGTGGTGTTATATAAGGTTGTTGCAAAAATAATGTCGTTTTCTCACATATGTTAATATGTGAGAAAACGACATTATTTTTGCAACAACCTAATAGTTACCATGCTCATCTCGTCAGATCAGTTACTTCGATCATCACTGGGTGCTCTATAGTTGTGTCCTTGTGCCACGTCTCATTTACACTTAGTATATCTCAGTCACCCATCAATCAAAACCGACTAAAGTCGGAATGATAGTGTAATTTCCATGATCCATTCATTAGCTGCATATTATGTACTTAGCCAGGGCTATATACAGTTTTCAATTCAGAGTTATCCTTCTCCTAGATAGGTTACCGCCCAAGACTATAGGACCAACTATATCTTACAATTTAGCCATAGCTGCAGAGAAAAGAGATGGGTTCATATTTTTCGCAAAGTGAATGTAACGTACTTGACTGAAATTCGAACTTGGCTCCCTGATTCGTCAATACGAGCCACTAAACATTACTAACTCATTTAGTAAATCTCTAAACCCGAAAACAAGTGATTACAGCTGAGTGACTAGTGTTTTCTGTACGAAAAGAAACTATTGGTTCAATACTCAGAGGAGATAATGAAGGTAAGATAATCCGAGGAATTAAGCTTAAATATTTTGTATGAAGCGATGGCAGATCGGTAAAAATACAGAAGAGCATGGTTAAATATTATATTAGAAAGGAAATTGTGGAGAGTTGTGATAGTCCACGATTTCAAGGGACAAGACATATAAAAGATGTTATTAGGTTGGTGCAAAAAATAATGACGTAATAATGTCGTTTTTTTACGTATTTTTTAACGTCAAAAAACGACATTATTTCGTCATTATTTTTGCACCAACCTAATAGGTGGGCAACATATCCTATTGTAACAGGATAGAACAATGACTCACTGATACTTGTCAACCACTGCTGGATTATTTCATGCCGAATACTTTTAATTTATTTGTGTCTATAAGTACTGATTTCGACTTAAAAAAGATACTTATTTCATAAAATTAATCAAATCTGTAGAGATGTTTATCAGTGAATTTAGCGTGAAATATATAATTTAGGTTTCTAACATATTGATATCAATATCTTTACCAATATTGTATAATTCTAGTCTATTTACAATGGTTAAAAACGATTGTTTTACTGTCTCTTGGCATTTTTAAATATTTCCGCATTTGATACACGCGTATGCACTGATGCACAAGTACACACGAAAAAATGCACTCTTGTCAGCTTGGTCACACGCTACGAGAGGTTTTATCAAAGAAGGTTTCGTGATGACTGCTACAGCTGGGTTCTTCCAAACAATACGTCAACTCGCTCCCTACTGACTGCATTGTACCTCGTTTGACCTCTTGAAGACCATCTGCTCCCTGTTTCTTTGCTAACTATTTTTGTTTATTGTTTTATCGTTTTCAATCTTTCAGAGAGTCATTGTTCTATCCTGTTAAGGCAAGATATGCTGCCCACCTAACATCTTTTATGTGTTTTGTCCCTTGAAATCGTGGACGATCACAGCTCTCCACAATTTCCTTTCTAACATAATATTTAACCATGCTCTTCTGTATTTATACCGATCTGTCATCTCTTCATACAAAATAATAAAGCTTAATGATTTTTTCAAGCATTTCACCCCAAGCAAGGCGGGAGTGTCACTAGCACCCAAGGGGTTACAGAGAATGGGAGCAAGAGGAAAGAGGTGCGATAGAGGAAAGGATCAAGAGAAGGACGAGGAATTAGATCAATGCATCAGATGTCGATTGACATTGCATTTGAATAATTGAAGATTATAGCTATCAGGGAAGCAAGTAACCGGAAGGGAGTTCTACAGGCGGGAAGTGCAAGACGTGAAGCTATTGGAGTAGAAGAGACGGCTACATTAACCGTTTCGACAGTGAAAGGGTTGATCTGAAATGCCAACCTAGTAGCACGCTTAAATTCATGCAGTTTGGGAACCAGTGAAAGTAGCTCGTGAAAGTATTTGTAGACACGGCAGAGGCAAGCGACGGCACGTCTGTGAGAGAGCGACTGTAAACAAGATGCCAGATCAGGGATTCCTCGGATTCTCTTACCTTCACTATATCTTCTGAGTATTGAATTCTCCAAACCCGTTTTGCTCATTCTGTGTACTAGAAATTTCAAATATCTCTTTCTGATTGTTAGTATAACTTTCTTTGTTAGTCCTATTTTCTTTAAGATTTTCTCGCTGGTTACATATTCTGTCCACTGTTCTCTTAGCATTCGACACTAGTAACGTCAAACAGAACATTATGTTCCTGAAATAGTTTATATTGTTACTCAAAATCTTTTAGCAGTAGTGATTCCCAGATCACATTCCCCAAGTATTGATCGTAGGTTGATCCGAAAAAAGCATCTATTTTTCCCACAAAACTTTGAAAATCCTACCTTAAATAAAATTCCACTTTGCCGCACTCCGTGTGAACTTTTAAACTTGCTTCTGAGGATGGCTAATTGAGTGACCAGCACAAAACTAAAGGGAACTCTATTCCTGCTTAGTAAACAGCAATTATAATTTTGAAGAAATAACACTGAATTCATCAATTAACTTCATGGAACTTAAAAAAAAAACTCACTTTAATCCTGATTCGTTCTATGAGTATAATTTCGGTTAAAAGACCATCTGGGCTGAAACCTCGATTTCGGCAGAGATTCCAATTCAGGTCGAAAATTGAGTTATTCAAATCACAGACTCCATGGAACTTTAATTGAGTTGAGTTCTTCGAATTACAAACTCTGCGGGACTTCAAAACCTCACACCACGAGACCTCTCACTTTATCTCCAATTCCTTGGCACTTTGAAGAAATAAAATTGATTTCCTCAATTCACAAAGTTTTGGAGATATTTTAAATTAAATTTAAAATATTTTTTAAATCACAAAGTTTTTGCTTTATTTTAAATTCGATATAAATTTAAAACTTTTAATATCAATATTTAATATCAATTATTTTAAAATTTGAATTTTAAAATATTCCCTCTTCATCTGGACACAAATCCCTATGCTGAATGTTCAAGCACCAGATGAAGAGCAGATGTTCAATGTCGGGATCATCCTGATTCCAAGAAAGATATATGTCTGTAGAGCAAGTATAGCCTGAGTTAGAGGGGTTTGAGTTACACGGACAAATAGACAGAATTTGGCGTTTATTTATTTAAAAGATTACACGTCTTGATGTCAAACATCTGCTGCTTGAGGATCCCTGGCCTCAATTACCGTTTGCCGGACACACTTAGGAAAGCAGTTGCGATTTATCACCCTTACGAAGCGAACGGGAGCTAAGAATTTGTTTCTACTTACCAAAACAATGGAATTATCGCCAGCTTATTTTTTACGTTAAAAAATCGAATTAAATTTTCTAACTTCATAAAGTGAATTAAACAACGACAAAATTAATATCATGCTCGACTAAACAATTTACAGTTATGTGCCATGCGTGATACACGCTTAAGGCGTTAATGTATCTTTCGATACATGACTGACGAGGCAGATTTTTTCCGCAGTAGGTTGCCATTTCTTTCTGCTATAGACCAGTTGCCATCCAAGGCTACAGAACCAGGTCTATCCTGCTATTTACCCATAGCAGGGGGATGGGGAGAAGAAGAGTATTCATAACTTTCCCAAGGATATTAGCACGTAAGTGAATGTAATGGATTCGACAGGAATTCGAACTCGGTCCTTCGAATCCAAAATCCGAACCGCTATCCATTACTCTACGCAACCCTTAACACGACATAGGAAATTGTATTCATTTATTCCGTTAAAAATAGTTACTTAGCAAATCGTTGATAAATCACTGCTTTTCCTAAGCGTTCCCGGTAAAGGATATACCCTTCGATATAGCGCAATGATTAGCAAGCTTTTCTCGTAGTTCAATTACGACTGAGTAGTGAGTTAGACCCACACTGAGTGTTCCATACTTTTGGCCTTGTGCCACATCTAAGCTAGGGAACAGCGGTGTCGTGTAATGGTTAGCAAACAAGTCTTATTAGCACAATTACGACTGAGTAGTGATTTCTATTCTCACAGGGTGGCCCTTTCTTTCGGCCTTGTGTCACATCAAATACCCCCTAAGTACTGCTTTTCCTAAGCGTACCCGAAAAATGGTATTTGAGACAATCACTATAGACCCTTCGATATGGTGTAATGTTTAGCAAGCTTGTCTCGCTAGATCAATTACCACTGGTTACTGAGTTTGAATCACACTGATTACGCCATTCTTTCACCCTAAGCTACGATTAGAAATCACTAAAGATTATATTATATTTCGAGCTTGCAACTTTGGTCGATGACTCGTACAATGGTATTGCAAACCTATGGTTACAATCGTTGGGTTGTAATTTTGGGGACATAGTGGTTGTGAGTTCAATCCCCGGGTCGGGCACTGTGTAGCTGGACTCAATGGAAACGAGCGGGAAATAAATGAAGAGTGTTAAATAAAAATAAGAACATGATCATATTTTCTAAACATGAGCAACTGAAGGAAATGGACATTCAGCAAAATACAACCGGCACTAGTTAATACACAAAGATATTTCTCTGCAAAGAAGATGCAAAAACTACATTCAAAGATTTCTTATCGTGCCAACGTTTAGTATTTTATCAAAAAGGCAGAAATAATGTTGTAACTTGATGGCAGAAATTCATAGACGTTCATGGTTACGAATTTGACTGATTTAAATATTGTTTAACTACATTAATATTGAAATAAAAGTTCGTTATAAAACATGACATTAATTTCCGAACAATACTCTGCTATTCAAACTATGACTGTGGAAGTAAGATAATAATTCATTCATTTCCTTGGCCAAAATCTAAATTATACACATGAACGCTGCATGACAAGTCAAATGCACGTAATGTGCTTAACCAATAAAAATCAAACAATGCAAATAAAAAACAACAAAACAAAACTACCAGAAACCTTTTTTTATATCTCATTCTCTGATGAAACTTTAATAAGAGCAAAGCATATCTGATCTGTATTACATACATATAGCAATATATGACTAAAATTTTAAAGACATTTTATAGTATAAAGTCATCGAGGAAAGAAAACTTACAAGTGTGATTAATTAGCAAGCCAAAAACAATACTGTAAAATATAATTTAATCAAATATGCTTCTTTTATTTTAATAAAATTCTGCCGGTGGGTAAGTGTTCGATTTACACCTGGTTTTAACAATGACAAATTACATAGTCAATAAAATCCCCGGAGAATTTTTCTTCAGCTGTCATGTTATGAAATAAATCTCTAATTATTTAAGGTGATGTTAAAGTACTTGAAAACATGATAATCAATCGAAGACAAAGGAAAATCAATGAACAGTACTGTAGATAGAGTCAAACCTCGAATCGTAATTTGTTCAATTTTCTGTACTTACTCACTAATGAATGTTTAAAGGTTAATGAATAAATGATATAAATACAAAATAAAATGAATTATTCAAAATAAGTATATTTACCCAATAATTTTGACCATTTATTCTGAATATTGCGAGGTGTCTGAAATTTAATAAACTATAAATACTTAAAAATATATACTGTATCTTGTAGCATACCTACGGGCGATAATGGGTATGTCCCCATTCACATAGACACAATAGTGAATACTGTATGTTAGTCTTCATTTGGAGATTTGTCTCCAGCTAAGCTAATCGAACTCTCTGCATTCGGGCAGAGAGGAACCCAGACGAGACTATACCGAAGAGCAGAGTCTCGTCTGGGATGGTAGACAGCTACCCGACCCCTTTTTTATGGAGTCTACGGGGAATTTTTGCCTGAGCCTACGGGCTCGGAGACCCCTCGCTAAATTTGTCCTTGTGCAACATCTGACCGCGTGGAGCGATTGGCAAATATCCTTCAGTTGGAGATTCGTCTCCAGCTGTGCTGTTCAAACTCACTGCCTTCGGGGTCTCCAGAGAATGCTATGTCGAAGGGCAGAGTCTCGTCTCTGCAAAGAGTTTTATATGGGTTCTACGGGGAAATTTTGGCCCAGCCTACGGGTTCGGATACCCCACATTAAATTCAGCCTTGTGGCACATCTGACCGCGTCGGGCGGTTGGTAGATATGCTGCAGTTGGAGATTCATTGTGGAATTCACTTGACTCACTTCTAGTAGTTGACTCCTACTTCTACGCGCCGCTGGCGAATCTTATATGTGTTGTTCTTGTCCTAAGTTTTATCGTTTATTATCAACCTTCGTTTGATTATTCTATTCAGTAACTTTCTCTAGGTTACAACACTGTATTTATTTAATACATTGAATCAGTTGTTAATTGGAGCAAGAAATTGCTTGTAAATTTTAAGGTCGGCAAAACGATACTGCCATCATTTAATAATCACACAAAATCATTTTTTACCTCCATCGGTATGGAGAGGAGGGCAACTCATTGCACCTTCTTAGCTTCAAGTTTACTACCGATGTAAAGTCATTATATTGACTCAATGGCTAGGTCTGGTGCTAAGAAGTCTGGCTCACTGTGTCATGCCAGATAATTTTTATCATCTGAATCAATCTTGCAAATTTATAAATCTTCCATTTGTCGGTGCATTGAATATTGCAGCTATATCAGGTCTGGTGCGCTGGCTGTATACCTCGAGATCCTCGACAAAATCTAAAGGATGATCTGTAATATTATCGATCTAGAAAATGCAAAGAGCAGCAATACACAAGCAGTCCAAGCCTACGTTACAAATCGATAATATTTCCAACTATTTTCTTTTTTTATAGATTCTGCTAATTTGTCCATGATTATCTTTCTTTACTCTAGCACAAAGAGATGCTATTACTTATATTTGAAATAACATATCCATCTTTTTTGTTTCACAAGACTTTGGTCGTTGTGCCCTCTGGCCTTCTTCTGATGTCTGTCCAAGTAACCTTAGGGAATTTCGAACTAAACCATTTGTATGATCTATGGGGTAGATTGTCAATGTCTAAGGATATATTACCTTCTTCGTTTTATGTGCCTTATCTTTTCAGGCGATCATGGCTCTCCACAATTTGCTGTCCGTTTCGGGGTTTTTTTTGTCTAAACCTTGTTCTGCCATCCATTTATTCAAGCTCAATATGTATGTTATGCGCTGTTTTCCTCTGTCCCCCTTGTCTTTAATCTACCCCGTGGATATCAAATTTACCAAGCCCTCTTTCCTCATTATGTGACCTAGAAATGTCAACTGTCTATACCTGATGTTAAATATAAGTTTCCATTTCGTTTACAGTTTCACATAGTTGTTGTCCCCATATTCGCATTTATTAGTCATTTTATTTCCATTAGGTTTAAGTCTATACTAATCACAATTATCATGTTACTAAATTCACTCTCTTGGCTCTACTTCGATGAGACAATCCTGATGTCGAAACTAGAGTCTTTAAATTGCTATTTATACTTCTACCGCTGGGGCCGTACTGTCAGGGTTTATCCCCTCTGCCACGGTTTATCGTTCTTAATGCTGTTACATTCTTTCATTATTGATATCCCTAATCTGCCATTTATATCTATGTTAAGCCTAATGAGGTAGATCTTATAAACTCGCATATACGCTGATTGCTTGAAGATATTTGATTTTCTAATGTTCTTCTCTGTTCAGCATTTTTACTTCATGCTACAGGATTAGGAGATCATCCTTTTCTCTTCATATATAATCAGTCATGTCTGATTTCATTTTCTCGGCCCTAATTACGAATTTTTGGTGTTCCTTTCTGACTTTCTTTTAAAAATCGACTTGTTCCGCCTTCCTATTTTTCTCAAAACTACAAGGGAATGATATATATATATATATATATATATATATATATATATATATATATATATATATAAAAAACAAAAATAAAAACAAGCAATATAATTTGACCTAAATAGATAAACAAACGACTTCCGGTGAAATAACCGCCATAATAGAATACCCACAATGCACCACTAACCCGTATATATATAAATAGCCGAGAAAAATAACAGCACACGTGGCTTGACAATTGCATATAGCATGAAACAGACTGTCGCCTCTAAGTGTTGACTTCTATGTTCACTTTTATATTTACACACGCTCTATCTCTGATATTGAGCACTTTATTCCATAAATATAGCACACCTTAAGACTATATTTCTTTATATATATATATATATATATATATATATATATATATATGTATAATAAAAAGGCTTAAACACTAATATTTCATGGTCATGGAATATTAGTGTTTAAGCCTTTTTATTATATCCTTATTACTCTGTCCTGGACATTGAGTTCTGCCTGGATTCTATCCGCTTAGAATTTGTTTTATACAAAATATATATGTATGTGTATGCATCTATGTATATATATTTATATATTTTGCATATGCATATGCATGTGTATATTTACCACTAATATTATCTATCTATCTATCTATCTATCTATATATATATATATATATATATATATATATACATATATATATATATATATATATATATATATATATATATATATATATATATATATATATATACATACATATATATATATATATATATATATATATATATATATATATATATATATATATATATATATCATGTCTCCTCTGTGTTTGGTGTGATCCAAGAGAGGTTCTTTCTGAAAATCGAGCTGCTTCTGAATATTGTTCAAATGTTGCATGGACGGCGGATCCTGATTACTCTGTTTCATTATGCCCCTTTTATCCCTATTTGCTTCTATGTCCATATTTCTCTTATTATTATTATTATTGTGATGCCATATATGTCAAGGGCTCAACAGCATTGCCTATATTTGCCTAGAGTTAATATTCTACTGGTGGCAAACAGAACATGTGTAAGCCAAAGACTAAGACGTGAAGTTTAATAAAGACGTTGAAGCTCTAGACATACAACGTACAACGGATGACTTGAGATTCGAGACGAGGACATCACTTGATGTAACTAACGCATATCACTTGGTATGTGGTTCTGGTTAGTGAGGCTTACAGAAAGTGATTGGAAGTATCTATTTTATTATTAGAGAAATAAGGTAACAAGTTTAGTGGCGCATGATCATAGTTCATAATACCATTGTTAACATCGACGTGTGTTTAAAAATACTCCAGAAAAGCACAAAAATAAAAAATAAAAAATCTTCGTTGAGTGCATAATCGTCATAAATAGTAATAGCAACCCGATGCGAGCTTAATTCATTTGTAAATGCTCCTGATAATGAATGCTGGACAATCTCCTCCCAAGTGAAAAGTAAACGTGAGTCAACAAAGATTTGGTTTTATAGAAAGATGCTGAGAATATATGATGTGGGCCCAAAGTCGGGACCACGGAAGGAAAACACGGAACACGGATTAGAGGTAAGAAAGATATATTAAACAAAAAGGTTACAAAGATAGTGTAAGTGTAAGCGGAGCTTACTATGTGCTAGTGTCCAATATTAGTAGTCGTACGCGGCTGATACTACGGTATTAGAATACTCTCTCTCTCTCCTCTCTCTCTCCTCTCTCTCTCCTCTCTCTCTCTCTCTCTCCTCCTCTTTTCCTAGAGTGTTATATCGCATACTTTATATAGTCCTGGAAGAGTTTATGTTGTAGGTATGTTACGTTCTCACAACAATATAATAGACGGAGAAAGTAAGCAACGTGGAAGTTTTAAGAGAAACAAAATGGTCTCTTACCCTTCAAGTCAGAAAGGGACTATTGAACTTGAGATATATAATGAGGGATGTGGGCTTTAGCTTTATGAGACAGAGGAAAGCAGAGAGTAAATTATTATCGAGCTTGTGTAAATGGAGGGAAGAACACGAGGAATAGTATAAAAACAAACATTGCTAAGAATTACAAATGATAAGTAATTTAGCGGAGCAAAAATCCCCACGTCCGTATATATATATATATATATAGATAGATAGATAGATAATATTAGTGGTAAATATACACATACATATGCAAAATATATAAATATATATTACACGTGTATTTTTGCATACACATACACAGGAGGAGGATGAGGAGGAAGAGAAGAAGAAGAAGAAGAAGAAGAAGAAGAAGAAGAAGAAGAAGAAGAAGAAGAAGAAGGGGGAGGAGGAGAAGAAGAAGAACAAGAAGAACAAGAAGAAGAAGAAGAAGAAGAAGAACAACAACAACAACAACATTTGGAGTAACTTTTAGGTGCTAAACCCAGAAATTTCCATCCCCAGAAAATCTTAACGAATATTTAGGGAAATCTCAATTTAATTTGTTCCAACCTCAAAGAAAAAAAGATGGCAGGTCGTTATTGTAAAAAACGACTTCAAAGTATATATTTAAGCAGAAACTGCCTTAATTTTGTCAACATCATATATATAATTCTTGATAATGGTTGTAAAATGACGAATCAAACAAAAAAGAAATTTGAAAACATCAGATCTTTAAGTAGGACATTTTTAGATCTCATTTTCCAACTTAAACTGATTAACTCCTAATGGCTTCTATTAAATCTGACAACTGGAACATTTTCTTACAAAAATCATTTTTTTAAACAGAGGAAGGTATTAATCTCTGCAATCAGAATTTATTTTTATCCGGAATTTAACGTTCTTTCAACAAAGAATTAAAGAAAATAATTTTACAATGCGCTTTTTCAATGATTAATTCTAATAATGTCGGTTACATTCTTGGCAAATAAAAACCAATCTTATTATATGTTAACAGGTTTAATGCGTTTTACAAAATAGGCTATTTTTGTCCGAACAGATACACACACACACACACACACACACACACACATATATATATATATATATATATATATATATATATATATATATATATATATATGAGTGAACACTGAGGTAAACACTTGAACGTAATCTGTAGGCCATTTGTATTGGATATTATTACCAATAATCTCATTGAAGATAAAGAAAACCACACCAGATTATAAGAATGAATCAAAAAATATAAATTTTGAGTAGAGGAAAATATACCAATTACCACCTTCCCAAACCACCACAAATAAACAATTAGAACTTATCTCAAAATGCGGAAACGAAAATATTTTTTTAGTGCATAACACATCGAAAAAAAATAAAAATGAATTGCTTTTATCCAATAACAGTATAAGAGAATAAAGCAAAAAAAGGCGACCTTACTACCCATAATGCCCCATCGACCAGCAGCATATATAAAAAAACCGAACGCCCAACACAAATGGCTTGAAGATTGCGTCCAAAGATGAAACAGACTTTTGGCACACAGTCTTGACATCAGTGTCTGCTATATTTGCACGTGCTCTATCCCTGATATTGGACACTTTTACCAACATAGCACACCATAAAACACACACACACGCACACACACACACATATATATATATATATATATATATATATTAGGTTGGTGCAAAAATACTGACGTAATAATGTCGCTTTTTGACGTTAAAAAATACGTCAAAAAACGACATTATTACGTCATTATTTTTGCACCAACCTAATACATATATATATATATATATATATATATATATATATATATATATATATATATAGTACCGAATAAAAAAAATTAAGAGGAAAACAAAAAGATTCAAAAAGATACCTACAAATAAGCCGGGCGATGATATACTATTTCACGTGGCGTCGTAGATGAAAAAAAAGCGAGGAGTGACATGGGGGGGGGTCATATAGCGTGTCCGAATTGAAATCCCAAAATCGAGGGAGAGGGGCGAAACATAAATGTAACCGCGTCTTCTACTCCAAAAGCTTCTTCTCTCGCACTTCCCGACTGTGGAACTCGCTTCCTCTTACTTGCTTCTCTGATAGCTATAATCTTCAAATATTCAAATGTAATGTCAATCGACATCTTGTGATGCTTCGATCCGTCCTACTCTTTGTTCTTTCCTCAAAATACCCTCTTTACACTTACACTCGCTCTCTGTAAATCCTTGCTTGCTATTGGCATTCCCACCTTGCTTGGGGCGAAATGGTCAACAAAAGATACACATATGTGTTTTTACGTATATATGTACGTATAGAAGAAAATATGCATATATATATAAGAGAAATAACAGGGAAAAAGTAAAAAAAAACAAAAAAAACATTGATTAATTGTAATAAAGCACTTGGAATTTCAGCAAAATATTTTGCCTTGCCCAAAATCTATAATTGTGGTCATGGGAAGAAAAGAAAAGACTTTCCTCCTGGTCATAAACTTCACAGTTGCCAATAATATCGAATCCATATTATACAATAAAGGCGGATTTATGACAATCAGAAAGATAACGAAAAAATAAAAGAAATCTCCGATTGCCACTTAAGAATTGAATGAGATGATGAAGGAGTCTTATTCTGCAACATTCCAATGCATGTTTGGTATTGACAGACGCGTGCTAAAACTGGTAAAACACACACACATGCAAAAAGACATATGCATCAGAAGACACATTTCCAGGCGTACAGATCGGAAAAATATACAGACGCATGAACTCGTAAATAATCTGTTTCTTAAATATTTATGCATAGACACGTCAATATTCCCAGACAGTAATGTGGAATAAGAACATATTCACACACACACACACTCATATATATATATATATATATATATATATATATATATATATATATATATATATATATATATATTAAATATATATATATATATATATATATATATTTATATATATATATATATTAGGTTGGTGCAAAAATAATGTCGTTTTTTGACGTATTTTTTAACGTCAAAAAACGATATTATTTTTGCACCAACCTAATATATATATATATTCTCAGATGGAGTGTATATGTAGAAGATACAAAATGAATGAAATGAGACAAGAGGAAGGGGAAAACTATATTTAGCCAACATATTTCGTCCTCTGAGGGATTTTATCAGGTCAAAGATAAAGTCACCCAGAGGACGAAACGCGTCGATTAAGTATAGTTTTTCCTCTGTTCGCTTTTTATTCATATATATATATGTGTGTGTGTGTGTGTGTGTGTGTGTGTGTGTGTGTGTGTGTGTGTGTGTGTGTGTGTGTGTGTCCTGAAGGGATACGACAAATAGAAATAGAAGACTATTTCTAGTTATAATTCTTTTTATCACGATATAAAAACGTGGGCGATCTTTGCCCTCTACAATTTCCTATCGTCTGTCGCCTTTAGTCAATTTTGTTATTTTGCTGTATTTTCGAATCCATGTTCTGACAACCATTTACGCAAGTTTCTTATGTAGGTTTTTGCGTTGTTTTCCACTTGTCCCTCTTAATTAGAGAAAAATCTTTTCAGTGAAAAATATGCCTTCTCCGCCACGCGAACTCAGGTTTTAATCCTGCCGGATAGCGCATTTTTTCTCTAATAAGATTTCTTGAATCTTCAAACAGTTAAACGAAAATAATAAGTAAATATACTTTTTAATAAATAAATGAAGAGTCTATTTTCCCCCGTTTTCACAGAAGACGTTTAGCCATCTTGTCACCATTTGTTGTAAGAATCACAAAAAACCCTTCAAGTTATTCAGCGAGAAATACAAAAGGCTAAAATCGTTTTATGTCAGCCCCACTATGTCTTTCCAACTGAGCAATGGCGAGAGGAAAAATTATTCTGGCCTTCAGTTATGGTGGCAACATTCATAGTCTATTCAAGTACCATCAAGAGAACGGCGAATAAGTTTAAAAAAAGAGGGAAGTAGAAAGAAAAACTGGACCAGGATGCCACAACAGGAAGAGGGATCATAATTTCAACTTAGAGCTAAATATATTCTTACTGTTTTCAATAGTTTTATAAAAAACCTCTGAGAATTCCAGTAAGATATATTTAATCATTTCTAATATACAACGGTTCAAAGGTTAATTTAACAATTGGACAATTTCCCTGCTACACCATTTGAACAATTTTGCTGTTACATCCTGTGTATGTGTGTGTGCGTGAGGTTTGTCAGAAAGGTAGTGTTACCAGTTGGGAGAGGTGTTACCAGTTGGGAGAGACGTTCCCAGCGTGAAGACTACCACGGTTTGACTCAATCTTTCTGAGGGAAACTGGGTGATGGAACTGTTCAGAAGAAATCGTTGGTTGTGTTAGTACGCTCAAAACCTCGAACACAAAGATACAAGTCATTATGACCGAGGGTTTGAGCATACAGGCCTTGTTCAATATGCAGACATCGCAAATTGTGTCTAATATTAAACATTAAATCTAAGTCCAAAAGTTAAGGTTTGCGGTAAATGAAACAGTGTTCTGTTCCCAGAGTAAGCAGAACTACTATTTTATAAATGCTCATAATCATCATGACGTCATGGGTTCATTGCAAAACTGAGCAATTGACCAGCTCTCCCTACATATCTCGGTAGGTATTCATTCATGCGTGACCTTAAGCAGAGTAGACTTGGAGTAGATCATTCTTCTCTAGATCAAACTGCAACTGATGTTCTCCATCTCGTCACGGACATGAACACGTGAACCCCTCACGCCCAACGATGCCATGTTATCACATTCCTATTTATACCGTCAGTAATTCAGTCACATATAAAATGCTTGCCTTGACTGGACAAAACTCCATAGAGTTATTGTCTCTCGCAACTAATAAATATGGAGTTACCCGTAACGTTCGTTGCCATAGGCTATGTACTAAGGTTAATTTTTTATTATTATTAGTGATTTAATAATATTTTGGTCGATAGACGTTGGGTTATATATTAAGAATATAATGAAAATGTAAAACGCTGTAAAATTGCGACTAAAAGTCTCACGTGACAAGTGAATCTCAGGCGTTATTTAGAAGTTAAACAAGCCAGTCATCTGTCAGGAGAAACCTTTCGTTAAGATGTCAATTTTTTTAAGCATCTTTTTCATTAGGAGTCTGTTTTGTGCCTCAGACCATAGGAGAGAACGAGGATTTCTGGTTTCTACATTGAACGAGGTTTCATGATTACTACATTGAACGAGGTTTCATGATTACTACATTGAACGAGGTTTCATGATTACAATATTGAACGAGGTTTCATGATTACTGCATTGAATGAGGTTTCATGATTACTATACTGAAAGTGGGTTCATGAACGAAGCCTTTATAATTGTTATATCTACTGAAAGCTGAATAATTTCTTCACAGATGAAGAAGTGACTTCAGACACCAGGGATGTGGCTCTAGATGTTGAGAATACCATGGACGGTGCATGTTAGAAAATGAGTATTTTTTAATGTATAGGGAAAAAGAAAATAAATTTTACACTTAGAATCAGAAAGAGATAATTGTAATTTCTAAAACATGAGAAGGGGGGCTTAGAAGAGACAGGGCAAAACAGATAGAAACCGCCCTGACAGACTTGTTTGAATGGAATGACGAAAAGGGAATGGGGGATAATAAAAGGCTAAATATTGCTAAAAACTACAAAGGAAAGGAAGTCGTGGAGAGCCCTGATCGTCCACGTCTTGAAATTGCGCCACCCATAGAAAAATATTAATTTCCATGGAGCATCAAAGGGGTAGAGAATTGGACGGGGAGAGAAAGTTTGAGAGAGAAGACAGCGAGTCTGACAGAAAAAAAGAGACAGAAATACAGAGACAGAGAATCAAAGATAGAGAGAGTTTGTGTATTGTGTCGAGATAGTTACAAACGATTTATCAGTTTTCAAACATTCTCAGTGCAGAAAATTTACTCATCAAAGCCGTTACCCACCTCCTTGGATGGAATCTTCCTTCTTGTATTCATATTGTGTTTGTCTTGTGTCTTACTAATCTAATAACTATCTATATATACACGTTCTAACATCTTAAATTTACTTTATATGACAGTCTGTATACCGTATTTGATGTCATAAAAATACAAGCATATTAGATTCTCCCTTACATTTCAGCAGTTAATATTTAGGAAAAGACCCATCATATTTATGCATGTTGTGATCAACAGGCTATCAGTTAATTACAAAAGCAATTCAGCTATATCATGAAATCCAAAAATATATATAAAAAAAAGAAACAACCGTTACGGTAGAAATGGACATAAGTATAGACTAACATCCTAATCCTTTTGTTTCCTTACAGTTCGCCTCACTCTGGCTTACGTTAAAGCTGTATATATGTGTTGCTAGAAATAAAGGTATAAAAACAAGTCTTGTAATAATTATCTACTTATTTCATACTCTGATATTGTCTCTAATAAATATAATACCATTCTTCTTTGATTGCGAAGAAAGACAGGAGAAAAACCTTATATAAGAGACGTTGTTCTGTTTTAGTTTTATCAGAGATGTGGTTTGATTTTGATGAGAAAAAGAAAGTAATAAAGAACGAAAGCCAGTAAGAAAGAAAGAAAGAGGAGACAGAAGAGCCAATAACGCTATCATGTTTCAATGAAATGGAAAACATTGTCAATTTTATATCTTTTTATTTGCACCTTGTTACTTCATTAAATAATAACTTGCGGGATACAATCTACTGGATTTTTGCAGGTTTCCGCCAATACATATAATTCAGTTTATCATTTCCTCACCCTCTTCTATTTGGGAGTTGTTTGCACTTGTGTCTCGGTGCGAAAATGTTTGAATGATGCTAAAAGAGTTTATATTAATTTTTCCCTTGCCGTAATGTTTAAAAAAATAGCCATTTCGCAATAACGTTTACAGTGATTTAGAGTTAACGCGAATTAATGTCATTTACGGAATTACGCATTAGTCTTAGGATCGCATGTCAACGTCCCGGGGGTAGTCCACTTTGCCCTGTAAATCTTTGATTACATATTTTCATGTCAATTTTCATACTGGCTTCGGGCAAATTGGAAGAGATATTAGGTTGGTGCAAAAATAATGTCGTTTTCTCACATAGTAACAAATGTGAGAAAACGACATTATTTTTGCACCAACCTAATAATATCAAAATTGTATAGCTACTTTCTCTAAGTAAGCTAGTACCTATTACGTCCATCATGAAAAGTAAAATAATGCAGTTACCTAAAACGGACTACAGTAGATCCCTTCAAAATCTGAAGAAGTAGGCGTAGAAATAATATCGGATAAAAAATTAATTAATATATATGTGTGTATCTGTGTGTGTGTTTGTGATATACTCAGTCTGTATATAAATATGTTTAAATAGGTATAAATATTTTAATGATGTGTTATCTAAAACCTTATTACAGCATTCAAATAGCCAATGTCCTTGGCGACTCAGAAAGCTTAATTCAATTGGCGTACGCAATTGCCTTATTGCTATTTCAATTTTCATTGGTTACTCTTTAGTTTCGCTTGTGCTTGGCGAACTCGTGTAAATCCAAGGAAAAAAATAAGACAATCAATTTAAACAAATAAATATAGGAAATATATTGATAGGACATTTTACAAAAGGGAAAATGACAAATAAAATTAAATTTAAGGAATTCAAAGAAAAGTTTGCCTGTAGCTGAGGTACATAAATGACGACGGAACTGAAAAGAATTTTTTTTCCGATATAAACAGTCACAGAGAAAAAAAAAAAAAGGATTTCTTCAAATCTTGCGTCGGCTGTGATTAACATGAGGTGGTGGTAATCTAACACATTCATAGAGAATGTTAGTGATATCCGGCAGGTAAGCATTTGAGTTAAGTAGTGCAAACGATGTGCTTTGTTTTTCTCCATAACTATTTTAAATTATGATTCAATCTTCCTAACACATCAGCTTATAATCGGTGAGTGGGTGAGGTGTTTACATTAGTCTGGTTAATTTAACGACGTATCAAGATATCCAAGTGTTATTTCACGTCGAATATGTGTCTTATAGGACAAAAACCAATCAATACAGTATAGAGAGGTCCGGTTTGAACGCGAGTCAAAAAGGTAAACAATTATGCAGCTTTCACTAGATTCAACATGGTAGATATTAGTCAAGTTATATACGAGTCTGTTTGTATTTACTCGAAAGATGTTTTGTCTGCAGAACATGCAATCACCGTATTTTAAGTCCAATCAACAGGCTTAGAAATGGTGAAAGAATTTATATACGGCAGTTAGAAATATTAGGTTGTCCCAAAAGTTCGTAAACACTTGCGAAAAATTGAATTTTTATGCAACACAATCCAGCACAATCGAGACAGGCGATGGGTTCAGAAAGGGCAAGAGACACCGTCGGTTCCAAAACAAGATCGATTCGGCAAGAAAGTCATGTTGTGCGTTTTGGTGGAACTTTGAAGGAATCATTGGTTCCGAATGGTCGTGCCATCAGTGCCGAACTTTACTGTCAGCAACTGGAGCGGGTCTACGAAAAGTTGAAGCAAAAGTACCCGGCTCTGATCAACCGAAAGCGCGCTTTGATGCAGCAGGACAATGCCAAGCCACACACCGCCAGGAAGACCAAAGACAAGTTTGAAAAGCTGGACGGCGTTGAGGTTCTGCCACATCCAGCCTACAGTCCTGATTGTGCTCCATCAGATTACGGCCTTTTCCGCTCAATGCAACAGTTTCTGAAGGGCCGCCGATTCGACTCGTTTGATGAAGTCGAGGAAGCGTGTCAAGAATTCTTTGATTCGAAGCTGGCTGAATGGTACTTTCACCAGATCCGAAAGCTTGCAGATCGATGGCAGAAAGTCTTGGAAAATGATGGTCTTTATTTTGAGGAATAATTTTTGTTGTTTTTGTTATTACTTGGCGAGTAAAATTTCAAGTTTTTGCAAGTGTTTACGAACTTTTGGGACAACCTAATATATGCAAGAGGAATGTAGTAATAATTAATAATAGTATCTAAAAATAAAAAATAAATAATTCGTACATATTTTATTTGATATCCGATAAATTTAACGTCTAAAAATCATATTTCATCAGTAAACTATTGTATAATACTGATCAATTTCTTGGGCACTAAAACTTACCGAATCTATTTTTATCTTCGTTTATTTTATTTTATTTTTTTTAAACAGCAATTCTCTTTTTAAAACTGTAGGCTTTCGTAATATTTGAAATGTTTCTTGTTAAGATTTATTATTTTTTTCAGTTCAATTCCTTTTAAAGCGAAAAGAAAGCCATTATTGATCACTCAGAACTCGTGAATTTCGCCGTTGGTAGTTTTCGTAAGTAATCAAAAAGAAGTTTTCATGCTTTCCATCTTCTAAAGGCTGTTCAACAATCAGTGACGCAAATATATAAAAGGAGCGTTAATCTATATTGCCAAATTCCCCATGATTTTAAGAGAATTGCGTGACGTTCTCCTCTAAAGAGGTCATTTTAAAACTATAACAACGACTCCAGCAAACTCAGAATTTATGACAGAGAGTTTCCAAACTTCTCTTCACTCCGTTGTCATGGCTGTCTGTATAGAATCAATCGCGTGTTTTACAAATCGAATGAGAAATGTAAATGAATTTAAATATATACTGTATATACTCGTGTATAAGACGACTTCATGTATAATGCGACCCCTGATATTTTTAAATGAATTTTAACCATTCCAGAATAAAATTTACAACTACTCGCTGAATGTGCATGCTTTTTGACCTCTTCAAAAAATCACCTGTGTATAATGCGACCCCTATGTTTTGAGTAAAAAAAAAGTACTAGACTCGTGTATATACGGTATGTCTCTCTATTCATTTATTTATAAACTTTCTATCTGTGAACATTTACGTACCTTGGCATGTGCTTGTTTTCCTACGCATTTTGCCTATATTTGTAGAAGTATTTATAATTTTTAATTGGGCGATTTATTTCAAAGGACATGTTCCCCACACTTAAAACGGATTATCCAGTTTTGGACAGTACATCCAGGTTCTGTTTCATTCCTTGAATTCCACTCTGCGAATTCTGCGAGAGGACTTAGACTGGGTTTAAAATAATGCCAAAATATCCTGAGAACCTCAATTTTTATACCCATCACAGGAAACAAAAGTAAAACTGAATAATATTGATATTAAGATAGATATAATTTCAGAATAATTATTTTTTTAAATTAAGTTTCCCATATATATATATATATATATATATATATATATATATATATATATATATATAATTTTGAAAGTATTAAATAATTATTATATCTGTGTTTGAGATTCCTACGCGTTAGTTTCTGAATATACGTATTTCTTAGATTGTGTTTTTGTTAGTTATGAATTTTAAAAGAAATTATGATATACAGCTATCCCTCGATTAATGCACTAAAATCTTTATATGCCAAAATTCAATTACTGCCTGCATAATACTCTGTTAGGGCGGTAAATCATTCTTCAGTTTACCTATGGTAATTGAAAATTGATTTTTTATAGTTACCGATGTCCACATTAGTCGCAATAATCAAGAGATTACTGTATATATATATATATATATATATATATATATATATATATATATATATATATATATATATAAGCTCTTCGCTATGAATTGAGCAATCTGGTAGACTGTATTGCTTATATCTTGTATATAATGTGTTTAAAATTGCATTTCTGTGTCTGTTGATAGTCTAAGGGTGAGAGACTGCCAAATCAGTCTGGTTTTGATCCGGCTTGAAGGAATCGCATGTCTGTCCACAATGATGAACTATGATACTGCGAAACACTCTGTCTGAGGATAACTATATACATGCGCGTTATTTAGTGGAATGTGCTCAATACGAACTAACATACAAACAAACCCAGATAAAAAAATTCTCCTACACCACACACAAATAACCAAACACAAATAAAGCATAAATAGATACACTTTTCAAAAAATAAACCAATTTGAAGTTCGCGAAAGCATGAAACCGCATATATATATTTATATATATATATATATATATATATATATATATATATATATATATATATATATATATATATATAGCTCAATTAGATCTCATTTAAATATTCATGGAGACATTCCGGACAATATTCGTAACATACTTGTTGACAACACTAATATAATAGCATCATCTACATCTAAAAAATGGCTAAAAATAATGGAAGCCTTATTAATAAAAACAAAAAAAAAACAACACTTAATAATATTAACTTTGAACATGGACACAATATCTTGACCGTGTTTTGAATGTATAGTCTAAAGCGCTCGGATGAAAATAACATTCGGACAGTTTTTATATAATTTATTGCCCGAAAAGGACAAAATTATTAGATCGCATGAGAAATTGTATAAAAAACTAAATAAAAGAACCCAGTTTGTTGTTTTCAATGAAATGGACATGAAAGAAGGATTACTGCCAAATACACAAATATATATATATATATATATATATATATATATATATATATATATATATATATATATATAGAGAGAGAGAGAGAGAGAGAGAGAGAGAAAGAAATAAAGATTGTATTTCGGATAAAACTGTTGAGTGTATTTCTGAAAAATAACGAATGTAAATCATGTAGTCTTTGTAAAAATAATGTTCGGTATCTAGGGATAAAGTATTAATAGGAATAAATAGAAATGGTAATAAGTATTAAATTGCCATAAAATTAAATAACATTATTATTTTATTTTTTATCACAAGGATTCTTCTGCTTAGAAATGACTATCCATTCATCATATATATATATATATATATATATATATATATATATATATATATATATATATCGGAAACTCGATTAGTGCGGCTAATGTGTACATCAACTTTCAAGGAATATATATATATATATATATATATATATATATATATATATATATATAAGGTACCATTATAATAATTTATTTCACCAGAGTCCTTTTAAAGGACGCCGGATCATCAGATAGCACTTCCAAAAATGAAATGAAACGAAAAATGAAATTAAAATTGATGGGTAGTGTAAGTTTTTGTAATTTAACAGAGAGTGTAAAAGGGGTAGTTAAAGAGACATGGTAGAGTATAGGGAGGGATTAAATTTCATATCTCTATCAAGTATACTTTATACTGGGGTAGGAGGAGTGACCAGACCATGATCTATTTAGACGGTTAACTTAACGGAAGTGATATATAGAAATGGGAGGGGAGTAGGGAGAAAAGAAAAAGGAAAAAGGAAAAAGAAAGAAGAGGGAGAGTGAAGTAAAGAGAAATAGGCTGTAATTGGGTTTTAGCAATTTAAGTAAAGAATAGATTTTAATGCTTGATAGAAATTTAGATGTCTAAAAACAAATTTTGATGTTTGCTATCAATTTAAATATTTAATTTTTTTAAACAAATAGTTTAGGTATTTAATATAAATTAAATACTATATTTGTTAACACATTTATAGAGAACATATTTAAAAAAATATTTTAAATTATAATAGTTTGTTTACCCGACCAAACGTACTTTTTTAATATTGTGAAAATAGTTACGGTAACATCTTTATTAGTTTTACTTTCAATCTAATTTATGAATGCAATTTGTCATTATTTTTATATGGGTAATCTTACTTACTTAAAGTTTAGGTTTAATTTATGTAAATCCAGAGCTAATATTTAAAAGAAAATCATGTAAATCCAGAGCTAATATATATATATATATATATATATATATATATATATATATATATATATATATAATAAACCCCGTCCCTAAAGGAATAGTCTAGGTTATCCAGAAACCCTTCTAGTAAAATCATTTTTAAAGATAAAAAGAAAGAATATGAGAAGAACTTAAAGGTAGAGTGTTAAAAAAACCAAACTAGAATTTAAACCTTAAATTAGATAAAATACAAAAAACAATTCGAGGAAAAGAAAAATATTATTTGGTTTAACTTCCATTTTAAGTTAGTGGTAAAATGTAAAATAGGGAAATTATTTTTCAAGTTACTTACTAAACACTTCCCCCAAAACTTAGAATTACATAATATATTAAATAAAAATACAGTTAAATTAAGCTACAGCTGCGCTAGTCATTTAGAAACAATAATAAATAGACAAAACGCTATGAATCCCAAAACTAACGCACAGCAAAATATAGTTAACACTAGTAATTTATGTAACTATAGCAATAAGAATAGGTGTCCATTAAATGGAGCTTGCAAAACAGAAACTATAATTTATAAAGCAGCAGTAAAAGATATTAATGGCCAAAATAAAACGTACATAGAATGTACGGAAGGTACTTTCAAACGTAGATCGTACAATCATAGGTCGTCACTTAAGCTAATAAGTCTTAGGTACTCTACCAAACTAGCGAACCATGTGTGGAATTTAAAAGAAAAAACAACAGGAAACCGATAGTAAATTGACAAAGCCTTATAAAAACCACAACAATATTTACAACCTCTGCCAACAGGAAAACTTAGCAATTATGACATTTCTGTATCACAAGAACTAAGAATTATTATTATCATTTTAGATATTAAAACAAAACATGTTGAAATTGCTACACAGTAGATTTCATATTTCGCTACTACGTTGTAGCAGCTTCAGACGAATGCTAAGTGACTGGTGATCAAATATTTTTTTATTTTTAATTCAAAAACAAAATTTTAACTCTTTCCTGAAAGATAAAGAGGTGAGGTACGAAAACTTTATCTGTTCTTTTTCTCTTTTGTATATGCGTTGTCACTTTGAGTGCTTTCTGCATTCTATTGAGGTTTCTTTCAGAGTCGATGAATTACATAAAATATAATTATCAAATCCTAATAATTTCTATCATGTACATCATTGATTGAACCGGCTTCTAATGCTCGAGAGTGAGCGGCTTGGTAAGAGTAGTTGTGGCTCCAGGGGGCACAGTCCTATGGTTATAGAGAACTCAGTAAGAGTTCCACCACGGAATATGTGAGCGAGTAACGCTATTATGAGTCTGATTTGCAATCTCTTTGTCACCGAGGCCCGGTGGAACAGTTGGTATGATGTTTGCTTAACAACCTAACTGTCAGGGTTTCAATTCTTGGTAGTGGATGCGCACAGCTGATGAGTCCCAAATATAGGACGAAACGGCCGTCCAGTGCATTCTGTTGAGGTTTCTTTCAGACTCGATGAATTACATTATATATATATATATATATAACTTTATTGCTTGCAATCAGCATGACTAAAGCTAGACTCTAGGAGGACAACGCACTGCACCTTCTTGGCCTCACGCTTTCCACTGACCTGAAGTGGGACGAATACATCGAATTGATAGCTAGATTTACTGCAAGGAAATTTGGGTAACTGTGTAGTGCCAGAAAATATTTCTCGCCTTAATCCATCTTGCACATTTATAAATCTCAAATCCGCCTGTGCATTTAATACCGTTGCTGTGTCTGGTCTAGTGCTCCTGCCAAACATCTCGATATTCTTGATAAAATCAGAAGAAGAATCTATGTAGCCGATCCTAAACTGGCATCTTTATTCAGTCACTTTCTCGCCCACATGACGTGGCATCTTTTCGTTTTTTTTCCGACAAATATTCTCATGTAACTGCTCTGACGAGCTTTTTCCCTGTTGCCCCGACTACGCGAATTTATGCGTGCTACATCTAGGTCAAACCCGTTTACAGTTTAAATAGGTAAATGCAACCACCACTTCTACTGCAACAGTTTTTCTCGAACTTCCCATCTGTCGAACTCCCTTCCGTTTACTTGCTTCCCTGATAACGAAAATCTTTAATTTAAATGTACCATCAATCACCATCTTCTGTCTTCTTGAATCCAGTTCATATTTTGACCTTCCCCCAATCCTTCCTATTCTCGGTATTCTTTTTCAGTCCCTGAAAAATCCTGCGCATCAGTGGCATTCCCTACTTGATTGGAGTAAAATGAGTAAAAAAATGTTTTTAAAATCATATCACCGACACGAAGGTGATAAAGCCACTAGGATGCAAGGGATTACTGTGAAAGAACCCGAAAAAAAAACTATTAAGCAGATATGACAATAAAGGAACAGGAATTAAGAAAACAGAAGATAATTATTTACGACATTACATTTAAATTTTTGAAGAACAAAGTTGAGTGGCAATCAAGAACCCGGAAGAGAATTGCACAGGCGGGAAGTGCAAAAGAATAAATAGGTAGCAACTCGACGTAACTGCCAATCTACTACTATACTTCAATTAGTAAAGTCGAGGTACCAAAATGTAAAATTCACATCAAAACAATAACCAGTGGCATTCCCAACTTACTTGGGATGAAATGTTATATATATATATATATATATATATATATATATATATATATATATATATATATATATATATGTATGTATGTATGTATATATATATATACATACATATATATACATACACACACATTTATATATATATACACACACACACACACACATATATATATATATATATAGTGAGAGAGAGAAATTTACAAAGATTGTGACTAACCGGTTATTCTTTAACTCTCAAGAGTTGTATCCTGCAGCCATTAATCCACTTATTCTCACCTGCTGAACACTTTCTATTAACACACTTTCTTTCCAATTCATCCCACTCTTCATACATAATTGTTGTGTAGTCGATAGCTACGATTCTCTCTTGCCGATACTTATAGAATTAAGGCCTCCATATTTTGTCTGTCAGTAATCGTTTGATATTCTTGGTCATTCATCTTTCATTAACATTTCTTTCGAAATTTTTACCAGAATTTATTTCACTCGTTTGCCTTTGCTATTGTCCGTAAAATAAATGTAGACAAATTATAATACACATTTCATCCTTTTGGGTATATGGATAATTCTTCGCCTGCTTGAATACAAATGGGAAAGTAGGAATGTCTCGTTTTATTTCATTCTTTTAATGTTTTTATCCTGAGATGGTCGTCAGCTTACGGTTATTTTATCGGTTGATAAAATCTTTACGCTGTTTCCTTAAAAAGAAAAAAAAATAGAAAAGGCTAAACATTGTTTTACAAATCAAATTTGCAAATCGAATTACAAATGCTACGATTTATTTATTTAAAATAAAAGTTGTATTCCTTTTTGCTGAAGAAGGAGAGAAATAAAGAAATTAGTAAAAAAGGAAAACATGCAAAATAAATAATTCATCCAAAAGGAAGCATAACAATGTTAGTAGACTTTCTTTTAAACGGGAAAGGATCATGGGGAGTCTTGAATCTAAGTTGAACTAAGTTGAACAAAGCGTTTTGAAGGCGTCAATTCAAAACTTCAAAACAGATTACAATGCAAGACATGTAACACTGACAGCTCAACAAAAATTAATTTTCCACGCGCAGTTACTTGAAAATGTAATCGGATTTTTTTGGAATCTTTCTTAAAATTCGTAAATGGAAGAAAATGAATTGAAAAGGTAGTGAATTTAGAGAATTTGGTTTCTACTGATGAAAGAATTAAACAAGGTTTAACATCAAAAAACAAATACGATGTTGTAAACTAAGATTGACTCTGAAGTAACTTTTTGAGTACAAAGAACATTGAGTAAATGAAGATGTTTATTCGGTTTATTAACCCCGCGTTTGTCACCTTGGGTTTCTCCAAATTGGTTGTCCCCTGGGGTGTTTACACACCCCAATATAAAAATACTTATAGTGTTACAATTAGATAAAATATTGTCGTAAATAATACAACACTCAACCTCTGTTATAATATCCATTACATCCAAACTTGAAACGAAAATTATTATAAATTTGTGGCATAAATATATGTTGTAAATTGCAGGCGAAACTCACCAATACAATAAAAAAAAAACGTCACTAAAACGTTTATTTTCATTTTATCATTCATTTAGCCACTATTAATCTGATAGTTTTTAAAAAGCTCAAACTTCGACCTCTAAACACTTAAAGAAACTGATAAGCAGATAGTAGTATTAATAATGTCGTTTTTGACGTATTTTTTAACGTCAAAAAACGACATTACTACGTCATTATTTTTACATCAACCTAATACAATAAAATCCTCCTCCTTCTTCTTCTTCTTCTTCTTCTTCTTCTTCTTCTTCTTCTTTAGTATCTAAACATCCACTGAGGAATATGGGGGCCACACCTCTTAACAACATTAAGTATTGCTGCTCTGGTTTCCATAGCAATAAATTTTTATGGGATGAATTTGCTAGAACCATGCACAACCGCTTTTCGCTTACAGTATCCGTTGTTCCCAATTGGTCTCCCATCGAAGTAGTGAAAGGGCCCGACACTGCTTAACTTCAGTGACCAAACAAGAGCCGGTTTTTCAACGTAATTTGACCGTAATCTAGTGCAATAGTATTTGTGATAAAAAAAAATTGTCTTCTACAATGATACAAAATGATTTTAATTCAATCACAGCTTCCACAAAAAAATTTAATATAAATTTAGCTAATCGGATACGTTTCTTTATTTATTTTATGGATCTGATAAATTTGCTTTCTCTGTGAGTTACATGAAAAAATCGCTTTGAAAGAATTATTTGATGCTAGCTCGGTAATTGAATTATTTCTGGAATTCTGTTTTTTTTTTATTTACTATAAAATGCCTCATCATTTTTCGTTACTATTTTGGACAAGCGAACAAAAATCTATCATTGAAAATTAACGTAAGAAGCGCTTAGTAAATATTGACATTAAGTGAGATCTTATTCTTATGTAACACACACATATATATATATATATATATATATATATATATATATATATATATATATATATATATATATATATATATATATATATATATATGTGTGTGTGTGTGTGTGTATAACCGAATGGGTAAATATAGGTAGGTATACGAGAGAGCGTATACAAATACATATAAATAATCTACCGTGTAAGAAAAAACAGTGCTATTTAATATATATGTATTAAGAAATATACATATCTTATATTAATGTAAGATATATGTATATATATATATATATATGTGTGTGTGTGTGTTTTAAACCTCTCTATAAATAAAACGTCACGATGCCCAAATCAAATATTCTTTTAAGTATCCTTCTCTTTCAGTCTATAGGTGATCATATCTCTCCACAACTTCTTTTCTTTTGTTGCTTGTATGTTACCTTTCCTTGTTCTGCCGTCCATTTACTCATACACATTAGGTGAGTTACTCACTGTTTTCTTCTATTTTTTCTTTATACTAAAATTCTCTCAACATAAGGCTTAAGATCTACTCAAGGAAGAGGTTTATTGAATGCGATATATGACATGAAGTTAAGAGGAAGTAGAACGGAATGAAGATTATGAGGATAAGTGGTATAGGTAGCGATTTGCCATTTACTTGAAGAGTTTAAGAGTGTAGTGTTCAGGGAAGCTTTCAAACGGGAGTTTATTGTACAAAGTAATAGTTTCGGTAAAAATGTGCATGACAGGAAACTTCATCCTTACAAATGGAATACGGAGCAAATGTGGATGGTTCGTCAAATGAGAAGTGGTATGTCGAGCCCTAACTGTAAATGTCTGCACTAAAGGGTGGAGATCATCTGACCATTGGTTGTAGAAATAGCGACAGAGTAATAACAAGCTTTCAAAGGCGAGTTGTGATAACAACACCAAAGATGAGAACAATAGCCCGCATTTAAATAATGTAAATAACGATTCTTTAACGTTCATATTTCTCTTAAAACCTCCATATTGCTCACATGTTCTGTCGATGTTATTCACCGCATTTTTCTGTAGAACATCATAGCTGTCATTTCAAATCTCTTCTTAATCTGTGAGGAAATTGTCTAGCATTTGATATCAGACGATATACAAACAAGAATAAACATATTCGCTAGGTGATGAAGCTATTGAGGACAATTTATTTCATTAAGATCAATCATGAATAATTAATACAAGGTAACCAAAAAAGTTCAGTCTGTTTTTTTGATTGGTCATTGAATGAAGTTGAAATATATACGAAATGCGTGTAACAATTGTTTTCAAATTCGGACAACCGGAAGTAGGAACTTCAGACGTTATAAAAAACATGCGCACCGTGCCCGGCCATCAGTTATAAGCCAGACAGCTGTGAGAAGGATGGAAGTGTCTAGAGATCTCGTTCGGGGCTGTTTGCTTTACGACTTCAAAGTGGGCTTATCAGCAGCTGCATCAAGTCGCCGCATATGTAAAGCGTTTGGAGATAGTGCTGTGGATGAACGTACTGCAAAGCGTTGGTTTCAAAAATTCAAGTCAGGAGATTTGTCTCTCCATGATGAGCCTCGCAGTGGACGATCACATGGCTTGTCCTGAAGGCGGCCATTGAAGAGGACAATAGTCTAACGTGTGGTGAACTTGCAAGACAGTTCAACGTTTCCGATGAAACAGTTAGACTTTACCTTCACCGCCTAGGTAAGACGTAGAAACTGAGCAGTTGGGTTCCGCAGACGCTGTTGGAGGTCCACAATGGACAACGAGTGGCAGCCTGCGTATCTCTGCTTTCTCGCCACCGTACCACATCTTTATTCAATCGAGTGCTTACCAGTGATGAAAAGTGGGTTCTGTACGAAACTCCCAAACGTCCCACACATTGGTTGTCTCCTCAGGATGCTGTCCCTCACACCGCAAGACCGCCTATGCACTCACGCTATGTGTCTGGTGGACAGGTCGTCAAGTGGTTCATTATGAACTCCTACCAACGGGCAAAACGGTCATTGCAGACCTATACTCGCAGCAATTGAAACATGTGCAACAGGTATTGCGCCAGAAAGTGCCAGCACTGGTGAATCGCAAAGGTCTGCTTTTCCTCCATGACAACGCGAGGCCGCATGCCGCGCGATTGGTCAGGGATACCATACAGCAACTTGGGTGGGATACCTTGTGCCATCCACCTTATTCACCTGACTTTGCGCCATCCGATTACCACCTCTTCCACTCCCTGGATAATCATCTTCGTGGGAAATCCTTCACCAATGAAGCAGACTTGCGCAAAGCCCTCACGGAGTTCATTGCATCAAACCCCCGCCCCGAGTTCTACCGCAAGGGCATTGAACAGCTGGAGACACGTTGGCAAAAGGTTCTGAATGCCGATGCGGATTACTTCGAAGACAATATAAGTTACACATACTGTGAAGTGTTTTCTTTTTTCCCTTTTAAAACGGACACAACTTTTTTGGTTACCTTGTATTAATAATATAGAATTATTTGCACATTTGGAAATCGTCGGTGATTAGGCTAACACGAAGTGATAAGATATCGTGACTGGGGATTTGAGAGTAACGGCCTTGTTCAAGTAATTGATCTCGCCAGATTATGCGCTCTCTCCCAGAAACTGAAACTAAGGTTCGCTCAGCATAGTTGCATTATAAACCACAGGGGGACTCTGTCAGTTTAGCAGGCATTTTTAATATTAATTAGCTTGCAGGTGTGTTTGGAGCGTGTATTAGACGGTCATTATTCATGTATAATTATATACGCCACTGTGAATACATATATATATATATATATATATATATATATATATATATATATATATGATAGAAAAGCGAACGAATAGGAAACAGATCTTAATCTAACATGTTTCACTTTATTAAAGCTTCGTTAGAGATCAAGATGTATTTCTATTTTGATTACTGACGAAGCTTTAATAAAGTGAAACAGGTTAGATTAAGATCTGTTTCCTATTCATTCGTATTCCTATCATTTTCTCAGATTCCTATCCATACTACACACACAAACACACATACACACACACACACACACATATATATATATATATATATATATATATATATATATATATATAGAGAGAGAGAGAGAGAGGGAGAGAGAGAGAAAGTCCCCTAAAAATGCGTAGACAGGAAAAAGAAAGGAAAAAAATTGTATAGATATTTTAATACTAAATTTATCCAGACACCACGAGATTAATACATGTTACCTTCGGATGCTAGAATTATAAGAGATGCTCAAAATACTGGCCTTTAGCTTCCAGACATGTATTAATACGACGAACAACCGCTTCGGCAACGTTGGCTAAATTGTCCAGTGGGAATCCTGCATATCCATTTTCAATTTTTTGCCTAAGGACCGCGAATGTAGTTGATTTTCTGCGATACACAACATCCTTTAGGACTTGCTGATGCTACAGCCAAGAGGCTAATGCCATCTGTTAAGAAAATACAACAGTAAAGAATGTTATCGCAATTTGATAAAACTGCGAGAAACAAAATTTTTCTTTTCTTCAAGTGTGTATACATTTTTTGGCAGACTTCTGTATATGTACATTGATTAGAAACAAAAGTTGATCTAGACACACCATTGCTCGCATGGCTGTAGGATTCATGAGGAATTTAACACATTAAAATTCCCGTGCTAAAACCTAGATTTTAATCGATTCACACATACCTGAATATGGTAATGGTAATTATGAGATTAGCTGTTTCCTTATAGGGAAAAAAATCAGCATTCATTGACAGAACAGTAATTAACAAATTAATATCGGTTGAAATTTATTAAATGTTTTTCTTAAAACAGTTTTTTCAGGAATGTAGATCCCTGCAAGTTAACTTTAATCACTCTTTCCGGTTTTGATCGGGATTCCCTTCCTCATCTTTTCAGGTAGTATGAAAAGTCAACATCTTGATTGTGCCATTATTTTCTCTTTCATTTCAACAAGTTCTTTGATTCTGCCGCTGAGCAAAGATTGCCTTCTTCAAGTCCGGCAGGATTCATTCGCTTGATAATATTTAATCATTGATCTAACAAAAAAAAAAAAAAAAAAACGTTTGCAAAAAGCTCAAAATTTAAACATATTTGGTTGAGTTGGACACCATCCATGATATCCATATGTGGGTTCAGATCAGACAACTCGACAACGACATAATTCGAGTTCTTCAGTTAAGATTTTTTTTTCTGTAGTACCCTTGCAGTTTTTGGAGAAAACTACCTCCACCACCTTATGCTCAATACCTGTATTTGTTATACATTTGTTTATTAGGTTGGTGCAAAAATAATGACGTAATAATGTCGTTTTTTGACGTTAAAAAATACGTCAAAAAACGACATTATTACGTCATTATTTTTGCACCAACCTAATATAATTGAGCAATAAGACCAACGTATTTTAAGTATTTGACGTTATTAACTCCATATTATGAACTTCTAGGATGGATTCAGGTTATGTCCAATAAGTGATTTCATTAAAATTCCACATCATAGTCTCTGTTTTGGAAAGGTTTCTCTTAAGTCTTACTTCTTGGAATACTTGGTAAAGAATGTTGATTTTGAGTCACAATGTTTAAACTGTCTGTCCGTAGATGACAATATATATATATATATATATATATATATATATATATATATATATATATATATTGTCATCTACGGACAGACTGTTTCGCTGTATCACAGCTCATCAGTGTGGCTAGACATCCGATTCCCTCAAGCCAGGATCAAAACCCGACTGATTTGGCATCAGTCGGAGATTTTTCTCCTAAGCTATCGGCTCTCGGCAGAGAGGAAGGTAAATTTTTATGTATTTGTTATGAATAAACATGGCAGTGACACAGAGTGCTCGATACAGTAGCAGTCAATGATTAGAATTTCCCGCTCGACCGAAATTTATTTTTTTTCGGGGGCGTATATATATTGTCATCCACAGATTGTTTCGCTGTATCAATGTATTTAGACATCCGATTCCTCAAGCAAGAATATATATATATATATATATATATATATATATATATATACATATATATAGCGAGGGAGGGAGAGAGTGCTAGAAAAGTAACTCCATGTTTTTTTTACGTCTAATTAGATTTTTTACATGGCGTAGAGTACATCATACATAAAATATGGAGTTACTTTTCAATAGTCCTATATATATATATATATATATATATATATATATATATATATATATATATATATATATTCCTAACCATGTAACAAAAGAAGGAGCTTATGCTGCAACCACATTAGACACACGAATTTATTGACTAGCTCAGTCACTAAATCTACTTTTAAAATCTACCACGACTCTAACTGTAGAAGTCATAACATAATTTACCTCCTATAATGCACATTATACCAGAAACAATATGGAGGAAAATCTGAATGGCCCTTTCACTACAGAATTAATAATTATCGCAATCGAATTAAGTCGACTCCTCATGAAAGATTATTACCTGTAGAACATGTCCTCCTGTAAAAACACGATTTTAAAATCCATGACAAATTCACTATAATTGGGAGAGTAGAAAGGTTCAGAGCAGATAACATTAGAAAGATTTTAGAAGGCTATGAAAATAAGTGAATACAATGTTTAAAAATGCACTATCCAGACGGGCTCCATCACAAATTTAACAATGTAGATAGTATTAATATATAACCGCACAAACCAGGACCTACCCACATTTCTCAGCCATATACGACAGACATGCTTACGGAGGTGTTGAGGCCTCACACTTATACACACACCCACACAAATAGACACACTTACAGAAATCATACTCACACACTTCCTAATGAACCAAATGATAACACACACAGACTTAACAGAGACACATACCCTTTCTAGGAACCAATAAAGCTGTCAAAAGGACCAAGGGAATTCAGAGCAGCATGAATCTATCCAGCTCTTATCTTAAATAACAACTTAAAAGAGATTGTTTGACCAACACAAGGACTGACCAAAATTCATTCAAAAATAAAAAAAAAATAAAAAACTACAGACAAAAGTTAATTTTCTCCATCAAGGCATTCATTTCTGTAGTTTACTGCTACTAGCAAGCAGAATTTTTTTTCTTCTGATGGCCATGTTGGCCGAAACTAGTCGAGGAATCTAAATGAAATAATAAATAAAACGAAAGAATGTTGGTATACAACCCAGTGTGTCTGAAGATTTTAATTTTTTAATATTTTTATTGTTCAATATATATATATATATATATATATATATATATATATATATATATATATTAACGCATTAAAAACAAGAAATTTTATATTGTAGACCATGATAGATTTAAAACAAAAACATACACCAGTCGACCGGTTTTGTCCCCTCTCATCAGAACTGTTAACGGGGAACTAAAATTATGAGGAAAAGAAAAAGTCTGTTATGGATGACATGAATTATTGGACAGGGAGAAATAAATTTTTATAAAAAAAATTATTATAAAAAATTACACCAACAAAGATGCTAGAAACGCAGCACAGCAAGTTCAAACAAACAATCTCTTTGTTTGTAAAGAGTAGGTTGCCTGGACCTGATGTAAAGCGTCTCCAACATCCTTAGAAGGAATAATGAGTGCGAACTGGCCAAAACGGAAAACCAGTTCACACTGAAATTCATCGCACAAATGGGATTCTTTATAAAGTGATCCGAAATTGAAGACCCATACGTGTTACAAATGGTATCGCCCAAAGAAAATTTTTTTATTCAGTATTATAGCAGGTACCTGTTGTTTAATTCTAATGTCCAACCGCTGTGTCGTTCTACCTATGTAGTCGCATCCACAACTACATTTGAAATGGTAAATAACAGAATTAATATGGTGGGAGGAGGGTAGAACATCTTTACACATAGACGGAAGTACGGACTTAGTTTGAAAGACAACACGAACGTTGGCTGCAAAATACCACTCATGTGAACTACATGAAATATGCTTGGCGAAGGATTCACTAATCATACCCAACCACGGTAAACGAAGATAGACTGGACATTTACCCACTGAAGCAGGTTTAATTTTGTTGAATCTAGCAGTCTCATCTCGAATTACCGAGTGAACAATGTTCAACGGATAACCATTATTCACAAAGATCTCAGTTAAACAACTGATTTCATGTTTCAAGGTGTCACCCGAACAAATCATTAGCGCCCTATGTGTCAGGGTCCTAATCAAATTGATCTTTTGTCGTTTAGGACAAAAGGAGTCCCATCGAGTATATAGTCCCGTAAAATTAGACTTCCTGTAAACAGATGTGATAAACAAGGAAGGAGTTCTTTGAACAAGAACGTCTAAGAAGGGCAATGAACCATTGACCTCCTTATCTACTGTAAATTTAAGGGCAGGATGAACACCGTTGAGTAGGGAAAAAAATTGATCCACTTCCGATTCATGGCTGAACACACAAAAAGTGTCGTCCACATACCGAAAGTAAACCTTGGGTCGGGCAGAACTTAACATAAGGCTATCCTCATAAAAACCCACAAAAATATTTGCCAACACGGGACCCAAAGGGGAACCCATCGCTACACCATCGATATGGCGATACATGATATTGTCGAAACTAAAATCGACAAACATTGTGGCTAATTCCATGAGTTCAACGAACAGTTCTTCAGGTATATTCGGAGGAGTCAAATCACTACGATATAACATATCGCTGCAAATATCAATAGTCTCCGATAAAGGAACACAAGTGAAGAGGCTACAGATGTCAAAGGAACACATAAAACCGTCAGTGTTCATCACAATTCCGAATGAATTTGGAAAAAGAAAATGAATCTTTAATACAAAAGGAACTGTAGTGCTGCAACACTGGTTGTAACAATATAGCAAGCCACTTTGCGACTTTATGCTGTGAAGACCCAATCATCGATAAAATGGGTCTCGACAGGACGCCCTTCTTATGAATCTTAGGTAATCCATAAAGGCGGGGACGAATAGAGCCAAGCGGTCTCAATTACTCCGCCATTTCCGAAGAAAGAACACCACTTTTTACCCATTTGACAAGACGTTTCTGAAATCGAATTTCAGAAGTCAGCGTAGAATCATGAGTGTCAATGGAACCAAGACGTTGAAACTTGGAAGGATCATTCAATATACTTAACATTTTGTTAATGTAGTCATGGCGGTCCATGAGGACAACACCCGATTCCTTATCCGGTTTCGTAATAACCAAAGAATGGCTATTCTTAAGGGATTTAATAACCTTATGGTGTTCAATTCTCCATTTCGATTCAGAGAAAGAAATAGGAGAACTAGCATAAGAATGAGCCAAATCATTCAATTTGGCTCGAAAGTCGCTGGATTTATCGCTAGACACAGGTTGAAGCTTCGAGAGTTGAGCATAAAATACTTCAAATTCAGAAAAAATATTCTCCCTACTAATAGATGTAAAAGGAATGCTAAAGTCTAGGCCATGGGCCAAGATAGCAAGCTTAATCTCTGAAGAGAATAAGAAGACAAATTAACTACATTTTTTGTAGCATTTGGTTCAACCATACAGCCAAATCTCTTGGAGATAAGATATTTTAATTTATTTTGAAAACTGCTAGCCATCTTAGAACGACAGCGTGCAGATATCAAACCAACATAACGGGCAAAGCGGATCCTGTCAAAATATAATAAATAATTACCTGCCTCACGCCATAACAAATCATATCTTCTTTGTAGGCTCAAATCCTGGTTAGAAAATTGTAAGAGAAAATCCTTAATAAAGGCTCTCTCTATGCTCAAACCAGACGACAACTTATCCCGCCTAATCCGAAAGGAAATAAAAGACGGGCAAACATGGTGCTGAAGACAAGAATGTAAAAAATTTGTCTTAACCTTCAATGTTTCAATTTTAGACCTAATCTGTAAAATTTTATTCAATTTTCTAATTGACTCAGGAGAGTACCTTTTCTTAAAATATTTAAATATATTTGAAACAGTACAGAAGCGTATTAAGGCATTAAAAACAAGAAATTTTATATTGTAGACCATGATAGATTTAAAACAAAAACATACACCAGTCGACTGGTGTATGTTTTTGTTTTAAATCTATCATGGTCTATAATATAAAATTTCTTGTTTTTAATGCCTTAATACGCTTCTGTACTGTTTCAAATATAAATATATATATATATATATATATATATATATATATATACTCACACGGAGGTAGACGCAGGTTCGATTTTTTACTAGGCTTTTTCATTTATATATATATATATACATATATACATATATATATATATATACATATATACATATATATATATATATATATATATATATATATATATATATATATATATATATACAAATGAAAGAAAAAACAGATGGAGCAAAATTCCACTGTTCGTAGCATGTACTTTATTTTTATTATAAGATATTATAATAAAATTATGTTGAAGTCAACATGTTTTATTATAATGTTTTATAGTAACATATATATATATATATATATATATATATATATATATATATATATATATATATGCGCGCGCGCGTGTGTGTGTGTGTTTCTTTTCACCAAAAATGTAATTGAGATAAGCAAATCAAAAGCTGTCACAATGAGATGCGACAGGGATATTTTGATACCACTTACCGACTGCATACATTTTTCCCGCCAATTTTTCCCCACTCTCTAGAGATCTACAAATCATGACCACTTTTATTGATCCGCTACAGGTATAGTTTGATTGACCATCGTACATAATGCGCTGATGTAAAGCATAATGTCAACCTACTACTTCCGTGTTACGTTCGCTTTTATGTTCTTTGCATTAAGCTAAACGAGTCTTTTTTTTTTTTTGGTCTCTCAGATGCTTTCCAGTTTGGCTCGTATCGTCTCATTCAGGAATATAATTAAATTTACTCATCCAGAGAAACACAGTTTGCTAAGTTATGCTTATGGCCTAATATTTTTTTAACATTATTTTGTATTCCTTATTGGAAACGATGCGTAGCTTTTTTTTTTCTTTCTTCCGAGCACATCTAGCACGATGTATATATTAACACAAAAACTATTGTTCTCTCCTTAGTTATCTTTTGAAATATATTTTAAATCATTTTTGTCGTTGGGAATTAGTAGCATCTTGATTCGAACTGGTTAAATTCTTAGTCTTAGTCCGTGAAGATATTTATAAGCGCTTCCTCATATCAGAAAAATTTCCGCATCAAAACTTAATCATAGCTATTTTAACGACTACCTCTTTTCATGCATAATGTCCAAACTTATTATGCAAGTCAACGTTTTCCCAACAAAACTGGAATTAACCGACCAATAGATGTAATATTTTCCAAGTATATATATATATATATATGAGTTAACGGTTTTTTGCCGACATCATCAAATTCATTAATTTAGCTTAAAAACTAACATAAAATAAATTAACTTTTATAATCCATGGCCTCAATAAAAAGTTTTAACACCCTACAAAAATGATAGCCCTTTATGAAGTCGTCAAATAACAAATGTTACGAATGTTTTTATATACACAAAACCCTTTCATAAAGAAATAAAATAAATAAATAAATAAATCTTCATAGACAAGTAAACCTGACTGATAGAAAACATCTTTTGCTTTAAATTCAGACACCCTCACCTTGCCCTGACTTGACATCTATGAAAGTAACTGTGTTGATACATATCATTAGCAGACAACACCCCTACCTATTTTAAAAATTCACCATGGCTGTCACCATAGGAATTTTTTATTTCAATTGTAAATATAATATAAAAACACGTAAATTTCAGAAATAAGTTATTCAAAAAAAAAAAAAAAAAAAATTTCGCTTGAAGATGAAACAAAGCTCACTTTAACTCAATTTAATTCTAATAATTATATTGAAGTTTTCGGCTCTTGTTTTTGAAATATGAGACCTCTTATGTAGCGTGTTGGAATCATATTTTTAAATATATATATATATATATATATATATATATATATATATATATATATATATATATTTTCCAAGTATATATATATATATATATATATATATATATATATATATATATATAATTAGTAAATCAGATACGAAGAAAAAATAAAAAATTAGCCGACGTGTTTCACCATCTGATTAACTTTATCAAGTCAAAGGTTTTTCTTTTGTGACAAGTATTTATATACAATTGCAAAAATCTTATTACTTCAAAGTTACAATAAGTTTATATTTGCCATAAACCCCTGAGGATTATCTCGGAAGAGATCGAAAGTAAATGGGCAAGAAAAAAACTACGGCCCTTTCGCTGATGATTTTCAACTTTAAATCAAGAAGATGATTAGCGAACTAGAAAGGATTATTATAAAAATAGACATATGTCTCTATTATTTAATGAAACATGCTTTAATGAATTTATGCTGCCTACATACATACATATATATATATATATTTATATATATATATATATATATATATATATATATAGTTGAGGAAAATAAGTATTTGTACACTTGAAAAATTGTATTTTTATAAATGTAAAAACATTAAATAAAACAAATCTCGGCACATTTTATTTATAAAGACACATACTATTAAAAAATAATAATAAACTTAATTGATTCGTATTCTAACAGAAATTCATGCATTTTTAAAAATTCTAACTGGTGAAAAAAGTATTCGTACAGATCAATTATTAGAATAAATAAATTAATTAATTATGAAAAAGTATATTCTAGAATATTCCAGTAATGTTATCAGTAATTATAGTTAACACTATTAGCCATTATCAGAGCATTCTGCAATTTCTAGTCTTACGAGAAGGTTCTAATAATACCTAAAGGTAAAGAATTGACTGTTTCACAAAAACAAGACATTTTGTCTCTTTGGAAAGATGGGAACAGTTGCAGAACGATTTGTAACAACATGAATATTTCTTTTACTACAATTGCTTCGTTCATTGCAAGGTTTAAAACTCGTAACAGCGTCGAAAACCAAAGACGAACAGGTGCTCCGAGGAAGATTTCTCTAAGATCAGCAAGGATATTAGGACGCCAGATTCAACAAAATCCACAGGTTACCCGAAAAGAGCTACAGGAACATCTGCGTGCATTAGGGATTAAAGTAACCAAGCGTACAATAAGTAATAAACTACACAAAAACATTCTGAAATCACGCATCCAAAGGAAGACTCCCCTCCTCTTGAAACGACACAGAGATGCTAGGCTAAAATTCGTTAGAGAGCATAAGGATAAAGAATATTCGTTTTGGGAAAAAGTACTATGGACAGATGAAACTAAAATAGAGTTGTTTGGTCATAATTATCGAAATCATGTGTGGAGGAAGGACGGTGAAGCCTACTTACCAAAGAACACGTTGCCAACTGTAAAATTTGGTGGTGGCAGTATCATGATCTGGGGCTATTTTTCTGCAAAAGTTGTTGACAGAATATCAATAATAGATGGCAAGATGAATGCCGAAAGCTACCAGAAAATCCTGCAAGACAATTTAATGCGTTCTGTTGAGAGACTTCGACAACCTCCTTATTGGGTTTTCCAACTGGATAATGATCCTAAACATACCGCTAGATCTACAAGGAAATGGTTAGCTGAAAGTAACGTTGATGTCTTGCAATGGCCTAGTCAGTCCCCAGACTTGAACCCAATCGAGAATTTATGGCGATATTTGAAAATTCAAATTGGGAAACGAATATCAAGAATTTGAAGACAATACGCCAAGAAGAATGGGCCAAAATACCAATCAATGTGCGCAAATCATTAGTTGAGACGTACAGGAATAGACTGGTAGCTGTTGAACTCAATAAAGGATATTCCACAAAGTATTAAATTAAGTTAATATGCTTTTCTTTTCTTTTTTTTGTACGAATACTTTTTTTCATCAGTTAAAATGAAAAAAAATGCATTAATTTCTGTTAGAATAAGAATTAATTAAGTTTATTAATATTTTTAATAAAATGTATCTTTACACATAAAATGTATCAAAATTTGTTTTAGTTAAGGCTTTTACTTTTATAAAAATACAATTTTTCATGTGTACGAATATTTATTTTCCCCCACTATATATATATATATATATATATATATATATATATATATATATATATATATATATGTGTGTGTGTGTGTGTGTGTGTGTGTGCGTGCACAATGAAAGCAATAAAATCAGTAAGATACAAAAGCTTACTACGTGTAAATGAGAAAATGGAACATCATTAGGATAGAAAACAATATAAGAACAGGAAAGAAAGACAAAATATTACAATTAACATTGCATTTACATTTTTGAAAATCAAAATTCATTGGAAAGTAAGAAATCCGAAGAGGGTTACACAAGCGAGAAGTGCAATAGAAGAAACTATTAGCATAGAACTTACGGTTACATTTGAAATGTCAAATGTCCGTCCTGGGTAAGACCATAAACTACGTCCAATAGCAAGGCCTCTGATCAGGAGGTTTTGATGAGCGTGGAACCACCTCTTAATTGCTGGTGTTCCCAGATCCACTCTGACCCGGTGTGGTAGCACCTGTTAGGGTCCCAGCTATGGGTAAGTAGATAACACCCAAATTCTGGTCAAAACACTTTGAATGTGTAAAATACTTTGTAAAAAATTATAACCAGCAATAACTTTTTAAAGAAAAATTATTACTGGTAAAACATTATTACCAGGAATACATTTTTGTTAAAAAAAATAACAGCTATACATTTTTTTTTTTTTTTAAGTATTATCAGTAACAAAAATCTTGTCGGCATGAAATAACTCATTGAGGTTAATATGCCGTAAAACAAACCAAACTAAACCAATCCAAATGTAAAATGATGATACCTTTCCGCTAATCTAGTAGTACGCTTAAATTCCTGCAGTCTAGGTACCAAAAATTAAAGCTCATTAGAACAATTACCATGAAAATGCTACAAAAACGGAACAGGGAAGCTACGTTAGGGCGTTTTTTATAGTTTCTTAGCATCCTTAAGAAAGAAAATTACCATGGTGATACATATTCATTTTATTCTGAGTATTTTCGACATTAGCACAAAAATAACTGTTAGGTCCATCATTTTTCTAAGACAAAATTCTTGTGTTCGTCTGAAAATTAAATTTTTACGTGTGAAGTGAAAAGCACTCAGTTTATGTACCGTACTTTTTAAAATTTTCTCATGTAGCCTCACGTGCAATCGTCAAGGGAGGCAACTAAGTTATTGTAATGTCGAAATATTACGAGAAAAAGAAAATCTATTTAAAACTAATAGTCAAAACCTAAATATTTAAACTATCTATTGTAAACATTTTAAAACATTTGTGCAGTATTCATATTTAAATATATTACAGGTTGGTTTCAATTTTTTAGTATTTTTTCAGGAATTTTTAGTTTGTTTATTATTTTCATGAAAAACTATGATATATTTTCAACAAGAATTTTCCTAAACTGCGAATGTGGACAGTCATACTGTTGTAAGTAATCGGAATAAAATGAATATGCATTACTATGGTAATTTTCTTTTTTCTACACTTTAATAAAGATACTAAGAAACTAGTTCGTAAATACGAGAAGATCATTTTAAAAATAAGCAGCCAAAACATGTCTAAATTATTTAATGAACACACACACACACACACATATATATATATATATATATATATATATATATACAGTGTAACCCGGATATAAGATAAACCCGGATATAGGAGAAACCCGTATATAAGAGAAATTTTATCGGGTCCCAAATTAGAGCCATACTTACCTAAACAAAATAGACCAAACCCGGATATAAGAGACTTCTTCTCCGGTCCCGACAACTCTCTTATATCCGGGTTACACTGTACCTTCAACTGTTCTTTTGCTTAACTCTAATTTTATTATCTCCTACTTTCCTCTTACTTGTTCATTTGCCCTCCTACTCCTCCTTCCCCCCCCTTTTTTTTTTATAATTCCTTCCCGTCTTGTATTATATGAGTTTCTCTGTCAAAAAGCGTAACTGATCCCCGCTGAGAACAAGATGAAGACACAGAGTTCGCGAAATCCAATGATTTGATTAGACAATCGTAGTTGTTGTAAGAGAGGGAGAAAAAGAAGTTGTTAATCTAAGATAAAAAAAAACAAAAAATGGTGTAGCCCTTTCAAATGACAACAGAATATAAAAATTAAACAGAATAAGTAGAAAAATATGTCGATATTATCGAATAAATTTAAACATGAAGCTAATAATAGTACCGATGATCTGTACACATATTTAGCACGGTATAAATAGAAGAAAACAACAATATTTTACAAAACGTTCGCTAACATTTAACATTATCTCATTTCTCTTTTAGATCGATTGATAACAATGACATTCAACTTCCGATATGACCCAAGAAATAAAAAGGCAGAGATAGTGGGATTTTTAAAAGTGTTCAGTTGAGAAAAGAGCAACTACATTTGGATATGTGTGAAGCCACAGAATTACGGAAGCGCACACCAAATTCACTACGTCTTTTATTAGCGTGGTGGTCATGAGCAACAATGTTTGCGTACTACCCCCCAACAAGGTGAATACCACCAAATCGAGGTGCTGAACACCGTGGTCAAGCTTCAGATCGAAGATGTGACCGTATGTGTTCTAACATGATTCTGCTCTTCTCCCATGTATCACGTAACTCATCATTGACGAGCCAAGAATTTTCATGTCACTTCCAACTTGCGGCCTTCTAGTTCTCTTGATTTAAATTCATTGGGCGACTACGCTTGACATGTCATCTCCAAATACATTAATCTGTGCTCTCACAATAGCGATGACTTAGCATTTGAAAACTATTTTAACGGGCGCATACCTCGAATGGGACAAATTTAATAGATTAGATGCATTCTTTTGATATAAAGATCTTACAAAATTTGTAATCTTTTTTCACAGTTGCAGTGACAGAATACCTTTTAGTTTCGATCAAAATATGACGAAAATTAGACCATGTAAAAATTAGAGGTATTATTAGGTTGGTGCAAAAATAATGACGTAATATTGCCGTTTTTTGACGTTAAAAAATACGTCAAAAAACGACATTATTACGTCATTATTTTTGCACCAACCTAATACTTTTCCGCTAATAACAAAAAAATGCTTATCTAATAAATGCTATATTAACAGCTGATATAATCTATATAAATAAATAAAAAATATGAAGAAAATTCATCTGCAAACCCTTAATAAATAATTACATATATAATGAGTGGATGCAACTAATATCTTTGTGCAGATTTAATGACTAGATGGAAGCAACCACCAGATCTTTCGTTTCATCGATCATTTTTATAAACGAGTCACTAATATAATTACTAAATTTATCATAAGACAATTAGATACGATTACCCAGTGAGGTTTAATATTACTATCTAGAGTGGAGATGGCGAATCCTCACTTACCAGCATGGACAGATCTCAGAAGAGTTTACGCGTCCTTGTCGATGATGAATCATTTTCTACTTTACAGCCCCTTTCTCCACGGGCGAAATGCTGCTAATCTCTCGCTATACTGTCAAGTGGCAAGTGTTCAGAGGAGCTACATTCCTTGGTTAGACCAGTTCAGGTCTCATAGCTAAGACACTACACTCCACGTACACAAAGTTGACTCTAACTAATTCTTTGTATCCGATTTTTAGAGAGAAAACTCCATTCAACTTCTTCTCCAGAACTGTAACTTTGCAGAACAGACTGTCGAGAGGGTGCTTCTCCTATCACTACGATCAACATCTCCAAGCCTATGTTCAACTGTGATCTTTCCTACATATCCTCATAATATGCAGTTTTTACTAAGACCCTACTTCATTCAGTAGACGCCCACACTGAGCGAATCTTGAGCCTTGTATTAAGTGAAATTTTAGTATAAATGTAGTCTGTGATATTAGCTTGCTAACGGATACTGAAAATTCCATGGACGAAGCAAGTAAGCAATAAGGAAGTCAAAAAAATGGCAACAGAAAGAACAGTTATACTCAGAACCAGAGAAAACAGCTGAAATTCCTCGAGGAAGAAGGCTTAGGAAAATTAAGCTTTACAGAGCATACTGGGAGCAAGAGAAATAGGGGTAAGCAGCGAATCACTTACCTGAGGAGCTTGTGTGAATGGATCATGGAACTGAGTTGGGAGATTTTAAAAAATGGGCTACAAAGGATAGAAATCTGTGGAGAGTCATAATTGCCTGTGTCTGGAAGAAGAGGAACCGTTATTTCATGAGATGACTATTGACTCGCTTGCCATTTCCATAAAGTAATTTAACCCATTAACGACCAATTTATTTTAATGTGCATTTTCGGCCCAGACAGGTGTGTTATAAGTTTAATTTCAGTAGGTACCATTGTCGTTTTTATAGAAACTAGAACATCAAATATATATGTGTATAAAGCATCAAAAATAATATTGATTAGAAATAATAAAAAAAAAATACTTTTTAAAATAGTCATTATTTTTTTATTCGTGAAATGTAAAATTACGACAGAAAATGTCTTCTTACGGCTAATAATAAAAAACTTTAACGGCTAAGTGTTGTAAAATATACCTCTGCAAATGTATGTAAGCAATTCAATGTAAATACAAAGAATAACATGTAGTGAGTTTAATTTTAACAGATCCCCAAATGGAGCTCTTGGCAGGTATTGGGTTAATTAATATAGGTTCACCGAAGATCAGTGGTTAGCAATCTAATCTCGCAGACTGTAATGACTGATGTCATTTTGATCATCACCGATCAACCCGTATTATTAGCATTGTGTCATGCAAGCCTAGTTTAATAATTAACGGCAGAAAAAAATGAATGCCGGCCGAAGGTAAAGGTTAAAGCGATAAGCAGACCTGCGCATGATGAATGACAATCAGGTGAGGTCACTCTTTATTTGACTGCTATATGACAAAAGTTCAAATCTTCAAACAGTATCCCGACGAGAAGATTAGAAGCTAACGCTAATAATAGACATAAAAGCTAACAGCCCGATCCAGTATTTCTTTTCACATATAACTGACCAAATGAAGCAAGGCTTTTACAGATATGTCCTCTTGAAGTTCTATTTTGAAAGCTTTATCATTGTTTTTTTAATAGCCAGACCAGCCAAACCCAGTACTATTGCTGGTAGTGAACATGAAAGCGATACGTAGCGTGCGGTTTCCTATTTATTTGCACCGTTTCTTTGTGATTGCTGTTATGTGTTAACTTGTTCAGTTGCTGTGTCTTCGAAGCTGACATTGGTCATGATTGGCGAGATGAAAGGAGATGGATTTGATTGACAATTAACAATGGCAAATGAAAGACCTTTCTCATGGCACACTATCAAATGACATTTCAATTATACAATAATTTACAGTTTCCAGGGCGACAATATCAGCAATTGCAAAACTGACCGCGCCAAAGAAATAAGTACAAACTTGGACTTTCGTACCTGCAAAAAAAAAACAAAAAAAAAAACAGAATGTCAAAATGACGGTTTTTCCCTTGACACCGCTATTATTTTTAATAACCCTCACTCCTAGGTGTATCTAAAATGTTCAGAAGCAATTAGAATTGTAATAAAACATAACATATGATGAAAGTGAATTTATACATTTTTTGTTCTTGAGAATTTACAACAAAAATATTAAACTATTTATTTATTGTTTATTTACAAGAATAAGTTTACATTTACAACATTCTGAAAAAATTATTACAATTAAAACTAATGCAATGAAATATCATTTACCAATTTATAATGAAATAAATATGAAAAAAAAATTATAAACACTAAATTATTAAAATATGTGAACAAAGTATAAGAAAATCTTTATTATTTACCATTTTATAAAGTTCGTATTGACTGTCAATTAGACAATGTTTGCCAACCATTCCAATAAATAATAAAGAAATAAAGAAAATGTATTATATGTTTATGTTTAATAACAATTCTAATCATTGCTTCTTAAAACAATAAACATTTCCGAGGAGTGAAAATGGTTAAAATAATAGAGGTATCAATGGAAAAAAACATCCTTCTGACACATTGTTTTCTTTTAAATGTCTAAGTTTGCCGAAATAAGGATTTGCCTTTTTAAATAAATAGTTCTCGGAATTTCTTAGAGGAAGAGTTTTAAAAATCAACAATAGTGATGAAAAGGATCTGTGCTTTTATAGCTTTCCATATCTTCCCATTTTTGTTGCTGTAAGTAACGACAGTGGTTGCATCGATAGTCCACTCTGCCTCATTGTCCGAGATCGCCGTTGACCTTACAAGAAGATTCATCCGCCCTTTGACAGGTGTTGCTTTTAAACAGAGTTTCATCACTCTCCTCAGGGGACATTTCTTTAATAGCCGACCATACAGCATGTAGTATTTAGTTACATGATACTAGTTGCATCCACAGAATGATCTGACAAATTAATAATAAAAAAGCTATTTACACCATTCGGACTGTTACCCCCATCTTTATTGTCATATTCACAACGTTTCAACCATTGTACGCTCCGGCCTTCTTCTTAAGTAGCAATTTCAAACCGAACCCTTTATTTAGTCCACGAGGTAGATTGTTCTAGTTCCACATGCCATGCCTTTTCTGGATATCTCAGTTTCAATTAATTCTGTTTAGTAACTCAACTTTCCAAGTTTTTGTTCGCATCTGCTGTGGCCAGGTATTGAACTAACAACACTTTACGTCACATCACTAAATTACTTCAACCAATGCTTTTAACCCTGGACCATGTGTCCTAAGAAAAAGTGAAATTATCCCTTCATATTTACTGGAAATATCCAAAATGATACATTCAATTGCAACAACGGTTCATTTAAAAGTTTGATTTTCAGTTAATAAAGATATTTGCTCGAATTATTAATTACGGACTAATCTTTAGCTGGTTGACAAATACTGAGATAAAGTTAAAAAAAAAAAAATTAAGTGCTGCAAGCCAAATTGTCATGAATATCGACTGTAAATAAATCCGTTTAGGTATTGAGATGAAAACAGAACGATTGTAAAGAAATTGTAATCAATTCGAGATGAGAATTAAAATGACTTTCCAGAAAAGATTTTAAGTAGTAATTTTGAAATAGCACATATTTAAAATGATACGAATGTAATTAAAACAGAAGAATTTCCTAAATAACTCCCCAAACCGACTGCTCAACCCATTCAAATACAACATCGGTATTATCAGCAAAACCATTATGAAAAGCGCGTATAAGTATACTGAAAAGGTATTTAGCTATCAACGAGTGGTGAAAAACAGCCGAAGTTATTGAATGATTCCGTAATATAAATAAGGAAAAAGAAGGCAAAATTTTACAGTTCGATATCTGTGAGTTCTACCCATCCATCGCGGAAGATGCACTGAGAGGCGCTATTAAGTTAACAAAGAACTACTGTCATGTTTCTGGTCAAGAATTAATTGTCATAAGAAATTCATTAGCGGAATTTTCGCCGACTCATTAACTACCGCCAGTCAATTTTTAACTGGGTGGACGTTTTCATTTGGAGACTAAATCCCTTTGTCTCTCTCGTGTCTTAATTTGATCGTATTTCCAGATGCCCGTTCTCGGTGACAGAAAGTCTGTAGCTGACAGCCCGGACAAGCAATGACATCGACCATATCAAGGTCTGTGTCCATACAGCTGGTTTCTTCGTCGGTTTTTTAAGATAACCGAATTTCGCTTATTTCTGCTTTCATGCAGCTAACCGAATCGACATTTTTATTATTGCTACGCGTGTGGTCAGATTGTTATTCTTTACCCGTATTGTTTCCCTTGGAACTTCACTCTCTTATCATGACATTAATTAACCTCGACAGTATCTGAAACCTGCTTCTCTAACGAATTTTCTGTCCTCTACGAAAAAAATTTCTTTCTTCGTAAATGAAAATAAAAATCTCGGTATGTCTTTCGTTATAGCTCTTTTCTCGCCTTAAGTATTTCTCATTTTCATCTTCTATGCTTAACCAGCCAATTAGCATAGCTAAATAGTGTCACAGCTGTACAATAATATGGATAATTACTTAACACATCATAACAATAACGTATTAAGCAAGCTCCAAAACAAAACACGAAAAATATTCCTCCTAAAAGTCAATGCAACTGTCGTAAAAATGTAACCTGTCCATTAAATGGCCAGTACACGACTGAGGATCAGTTCAGACGATGATATTAAATATTAGTTGGATCCACGGGGAAAAGCTGGAAATCACGGCTTTACAACTACAAACTAACACTGAGCAATATCAAATACAAAAACTTCACAACACTTTCAATATATGTTTGGCAATTAAAAGACAACCATAAGAACCTAAGCCATTAGCTTAGAGATAATCACGAAAACTAAGTCATACAATGGAAAGAGGGAGAGCTATAACTTGTGTTTGTTGGAGAAGTTATTATATAAAAACACTTAAATATCTCTAACTTGCTGAACAAGAAGTCCAAATTGTATCCGTAAATCCAAGCACCTGCTGAAACACACTGATCGCGAATAAAAGAGATTGCAAAATCGATTTTACGAATATTAATATTATATGCAACAACTTTTGATATTCTTAGAAGTCATCATTAATAACATTTCTTATATATCTATAAACACATACAATCCAATATCGCTGTACGTGATTAATTTATAACGTGGGTGCATATAAAATTTTATCTTTATAAGTTCATTGGATATATAGTCCTGACCTATTAATTCTTTTATATTTGCGCACTTATATTATATTTCCACCTTGTGCTCAAGTTTAAGTTAATTGGTATAACTAGGATATTTTATGTTAAAAAGAGAGTAATCCCCCTTGATATAGTGTTTACTTTTGAATCTAAATTAAAATTTAAATATTTTTTTGATTCTTCGCCTTTCGAACTTAAGAATTTGAATCATATAAATTATTAATAGTTAATTCTAATATTTCACAGAACGATAATTAAATAAATAAGTTTTAACACAGTTTCGAATCATCACCATGAGAATGCGAACTCTATAACGGTCAGAACATATTAGCACCTGAAGATTGCAAGAACTGCATGAAACTCCCAGTCATTCTATCGACGTTGGATATTATGTAATATTCACGAAATATATACTTATAGCTTTGTTTCATAACATTGTGCACTGTATCTATAACACATGGAGAAGAAATATATTTAAACGTACGTGCAAGTATATGTATGTGAAAGTAGATTTTTTTATCTTACCTATTCATATATATATATATATATATATATATATATATATTAATTGACAAAAATATTTTGTATATTATTTTATATAAAGAAATAGATATTTGCATATTCACTGAATGTTACATGAATAATCAGTGAAATATTGACATCAACCGTGGTAATTGTTCATTGACAGGGGATTATATGTATATATATATATATATATATATGTGTGTGTGTGTGTGTGTGTGTGGAGAAGGAGTAGAGAAAGAGAGGGATGTAAACCTTGTAGACATAGGAATCAACACTGTATGGTGATTGTCTTTAGACCAAGAATAAGATGATAGCATTGGAGCTCAGTTCCATATCTTAACGTAAGCAAACCAATTTGTAAAGAAAGGAGATGGAATTCAGGCCGGTAGACGAAAATAAATAAATATACTGATTAATAAATAAACGGAACGTCTACTAAAATATGAGTATCCACTAAAAATAACATTTACTGTTGGGTTATCAAATAAAACATCCATTTATTCAGACTTTCCTTGGGAATCGACGCACAAATTCATACATACACATATATATATATATATATATATATATATATATATATATATACAGAGAGAGAGAGAGAGAGAGAAGGTGAGAACGGGTTAATATTCCTACCTCTTATTTGTCAGTATTCACCAGGCATTGCTGACCATTTGACTCTTAACGGCCATTTCAGATAACTAACAGTTTTCGGGGCCGTAGAGAAGACATGAAACACAATTCCCTCAGTAATTTGTTAACATGGTCTGTTTGTCTAAAATAAAACCTTTACTTCCGTCCTTCGGATATTCTCCTAGCAGTCATTATTTGTTTTCTTTAATATTTGTGTAAATATCAGGACCTACAACAGTTACAGTTAAGGCTGAAAAAATATATTTCCCACACATACAGTATATATATATATATATATATATATATATATTAGGCTGGTGCAAAAATAATGTCGGTTTGTGACGTTAAAAATACCTCAAAAACCGACATTATTTTTGCACCAACCTAATATATATATATATATATATATATATATATATATATATATATATATATGTATATATATATATATGCGCGCCCGCGCGTGCGTGTGTATATGCATTCTTTTGTTCATATACACACACACCAATAAGAGTCCGTGTGATAAAGACGACATAAGTTTCGGAATCTTCAGGTCTGAATGTTGCGTTCAAGTATGAAACATGCTGTCACATCCCATTGTTCCGTTTCTAATATATATATATATATATATATATATATGTGTGTGTGTGTGTGTATATATATATATATATATATATATATATAGAGAGAGAGAGAGAGAGAGAGGAAGAGGGAGAGATAGATAGATAGATAGATAGATAGATAGATAGATAGATAGATAGATAGTAGAACCTCGTATTACGAGTGCACCATTATTCGAGCAACTTGCTTTACGAGCTACCATTCGTGGGCATTTTTGTATCGAAGTTCGAGTAAAGATTCGCAGGACGAGCAACCGTCATATAGACAGAAACAGTCGGCGAACGGAGTTAAATAGACTTCATCTGCTTCAGGAGCATCAAAACATGGAAGAGTAAAGGAACGAGCCATCGACGAAAGTATGTCGGAGGTTGCTCTCATGACTGAGCTCGTGGAAGTGGTGGCGATGTGAAAAAAATAAACGACTTTGTGGAAAAGTACCACCCACAAAAATTAAGTACAATTCGTGCGGCTGTTTTGTTTAACGAAAAGAGTTTTGATTATTTTCGTGGCATTTTGAAATCAAGAACGAATCAGATTTCTGTTGATAAGTTTCTAAAGAAACAACCTGAAAGTGGAAACATCAGAAACTTTCTTATGAAATGTTTATCTCTATCTATAAAAGGCAGGATGTGTGTGTGTGTGTGTGTGTGTGTAACGAATGCACGGCCGTAATTTTCGACGGATTTGCACCAAAATTTACATGCACATACTCGAAGTTAGTGGAAAGGCCAAGACATACTTTGCATTTCCCAACTCCCATCGATAGTGGAAATAATCGATTTTTTCATGCGTCTACGACAGTTTTCATGTAGTTTGCGGTCATTTTCTACTGGCCAGTGTGAGAGCCAATAGCTGGCTGCCACGAATAGGCAGGAAGATTCTATTGGCCAACGTGAGAGCCAACAGCTGACTGACACGAATGTTAACTAACATGCTAGCATGCAAAAAAAAATCGATAGCTGCATTCGTCACAAGTGGGAAAAATTTAAATCTGCATGACACACTCCAATTGGCTCATTTGCTTGCTTAAACTCAACGTTGATTCTGATTCCGCAGAACTGGATTGGGTGTGAAAATGTATCTGTTGTTAACATTCTTTTTTCATTCGGTTTTTACAGTTACGAGTCCTTTTTTAAAGCTGATCGTTTTGCGTTCATTTTGTTTAGTTCTTTTTTCGTAATAGATTTAATGTTTAGTATAGAGTTTAGAAAAAAATTTGCAGTGTGAGATAGGCAAGAAGTAAGGCATGTAGCAACATCAGCACGGCAAAGGGCACTCCTTTAAAGGCAAGGAAGGGCAAAAATATTTTAAGTCAAGTGATAGCGATTGCTGTATGAGTCGTACGATTTTTGAATCAAGCACGGGCAACGCCGGGTCATGCTGCTAGTAGTTTAATAAAAGCTGTTTATTTCATTCATTTTCTCTTATCATCTTTTTATTACATGTACTTTTGCGATTTAATTTCTTAAAATCCTGTTTTTTAAAATTCTAACATAGACATTTTGTATGCTTTGAGAGAACTGAAATTTGATAAAAGCGTGTAATTTTCACTACAGATTACAAATTTAACATAAACATATAAAAAAATATTTAATGCTGTAAAAAGGTGATTTTTGAAATTGTTCTTGATTACACATCATTTCTCTTAGAAATGCTCCTATTTTAGTTTGACCTTTTCTTTTTTCTTGGCCTTTTCTTCCTCTCTCTCTCTCTCTCTCTCTCTCTTTCATCTTCTCTTTTCATATATATATAAAATTAGTAAATGCAAACCAGAAGACAAATTATCGTAATATACCTTGGCACTGTAAATTGGGTAGATTTTAAATTTGGATCATATAATGTGTGTCTAATGTCACCACATTTTTCTGGTTATGTTATTTTTTTAACTTTAAGTCGACGAATCGATAGTGATTTATTTATCTCTATCTCACAAATTTAATTCGTTATTTAACTTCACCCTTTAAAATTTTTAATTCCCACCCTCACTTTATGGCCTTTCCTGTTCTTTCTTTCGTTACACCTCCTCTCTCTAGAGCTTTCATACATTTCCCCCTCACCCTTGTTTCACACACCCACAGATGCACTCTCATTGAAATTTTGTTTTTATACCCGGAGTAATGTTTTCTATTTCCTTTTGAATTTGTAGGTTTGATGAATTGGATCGTGATTACGATTCCAGTGTAATAAATTATAAGCATGGAATATTAGTGTTCGAGCCTTTTACATTATATTCTTGCTCTGTACTGTACAGTGAGCTCTACATGGATTTTAACCTCTTGGATACATACATATATATATATATATATATATATATATATATATATATATATTGATAGATAGATATTGACGGCTAATATTATCTATCTATATACATATATATATATATATATATATATATATATATATATATATATATATATATATGTATATATATATATATATACTGACCACTGATATCATATATATATATATATATATATATATATATATATATATATTATTATTATTATTATTATTATTATTATTATTATTATTAATTAATTAATTAATTAAAGAATATCAAGCACTTAAAATCCCATAGGTAATCCCTGGATCTATATCCTCCTGGAAATTACATATTGTATCATTACTATATATATATATATATATATATATATATATATATATATACACGAACATTGAGTGTTTCTAAACTAAATTATTTACATGCATTTTAATATGCATTCTTCGTGCTGGAAAAATATTTAAACTATACAAAATATTTCGAATGCCCTGTTGCTGATTATAAGTGACGGCCTCGTTTGATTGGATTAAGAATTTCTGTTCAAGTTGAGATTATAAATTTATCCTTTTTTAATTCATTTTATTTTCATTTAACTTAGTTTTTACTCGTCGCCATTCTTCAACTCGCTAAATGGAGAATCAAGATAATTGAACGATTCTATGAAGGACTCGGAAATGAACAAAAAGAACAAAGTAAAAACTGTGTTAGTTCAGAATGAACGACGTTAGAAATTAACGGTGTGCATTGTAATTAATCTCAAGAGAGACAGCCGCTTGAATAACGCAACTGTTTAATCGAGAATGAATGCATTAAAATGCGTACAACAAGATAGAAATGCCGATGTATTCTGGACATTTCTGTACGGCTGGATGAATGCGAAGAATTCAAGTACTTATTGATTTGCGGCTATACGATCAATTAAAATACTTTGCGATTCAGATTGGCTTCTACACATTTTCTCATGTATATTCATAATTATGGATTTATGAGGTCCAGAGGAAAATAAAACACGTAATCAGGCATTTAGTCAAAACAATGATCCATAGATTAAAACATATCCCAAATAATCATAATATGTTAATGGTTGATAATTTAAAAGCATACATGCGCAAGAGCTAATCTAAATATATATATATATATATATATATATATATATATATTGGAAGTAATCTAAATATATATATATATATCTTGGAAGTAAAGTCTGATGATCCGCAGTCCTTTTAAAAGGGCTGTGGTGAAATAATTTATTACATGGAACCTTAAAGTGGTCTGTTTTTATTTAAATTATTTGCTCTGGATTTACATTCAGCTCTCTGGATTTTATCCTCCTCAGGTTTACCCATACGGATTACCTAGTTTTTCATAAACTAAATATATATATATATATATATATATATATATATATATATGTTATGGTCCGGTTCCTTGTACCACGGTGATAGTCCAAGGTAGAACTAATAAAGAAGAACTCGAACACGGATATGGAATAACACAGATATATTACAAACAGGAATATATACAGAGAAGTAGAAAAGTGTTAGTACGAACAATCAGGTTTAGTAGGGAGAACAATGTAGTCTCGACCAGTATCACTATTGCAATGTCTTGCAGTAATTGTTTGAACACGACTCTGTTTCGGATTGCCTCTGACTCGACTGGCTGACTCGCTCGCTCTGACTGACTGACAGACTCCTGACGGACCTCACTCCAGACTTCAGACTGAACGGTATTAAGTCACCCCACCCCAACGAGGGCATAATGTGGCACAAGGCCGGTTTAATGTGGGATCTCCGAGCCCGTGGGCTCAGCCAAAAATATGCCCTTTGAACCCGTATAAACGAGTTCAGGGTCGGTTTACCTACCCGAAAGAGACTCCGCTCTTCGGCGTAGCCTCGGTCGGGTTCCTCCCCGAAGGAAAGCAGAGAGTTCAACCGATCAGCCGGTCGCCCGACTTCGGGCTGAACGGTATTTAGTCACCCCCCCACGAGGGAATCATGTGGCACAAGGTCGGTTTAACGTGGGATCTCCGAGCCCGTGGGATCTCTGAGCCCGTGGGATCTCTGAGCCCGTGGGCTCGGCCAAAAATATGCCCTTTGAACCCGTATAAACAGGTTCAGTGTCAGTTTACCTCCCCGAAAGAGACTCCGCCCTTCGGCATAGCCTCGTTCTGGTTTCTCCCCGCCCGAAGGCAGAGAGTTCAACCGATCAGCCGGTCGCCCGACTTCCGGCTGAACTCCCTGCTTCCTCTTGAGGCGCAGTATTTATTAGGTTGGTGCAAAAATAATAACGTAATAATGTCGTTTTTTGACGTATTTTTTAACGTCAAAAAACGACATTATTACGTTATTATTTTTGCACCAACCTAATATTACGTATGGAATAGTCCATTATGTTATTATGGGTAAGGTCCCCTAACAATATATATATATACATATATATATATATATATATATATATATATATATATATATATATATATATATATATATTATAATTATTTTTTAAATATGATTCCATCGTGACACAGAAATTACTATGTTTCGAAAATGAAACGCAAGTTCTAAAGTTTAATTTCAAAATTAAAGTTGAAAATTTAGAGCACAGTTTCATTCTCAAGCGATATTTTGAATAACTAACCGAAGAATTTTTTTTCTAGTTTATATGTTGGAAATGGGCCATTTCCAACCTATATACGAATAAAAAATTTCTTTGGTTAGTTATTGAAAATTGTGCTTTAAATTTCAACTTTAATTTTCAAATTAAACTTAAGAACTTGAGATTCATTTTCGAAACAGTAATCTCTGTGTCGCAATGGAATCATATTTTTAAAAATAATTATAATTTTAAGCTCTACTTCTGTATCGAGCACTGTTTTTTTAGAAATAAAAACATAAATACTAAAGAACTTTAGATCATTAATCTAACTTTTCTATTACATCAATACACACAGACACATACACATACATATATATATATATGTTTATTGTTTATACGTTATATTTATATTTACAAATATTGAAGTAAATGCTCTCTTTAGCATTAATAAAATTTACCGGTCTTAATGTCCGTGAAATTTCATAGAAATAAGATATGCTTCGAGCAGATATGAGGTTTCGAGACAAATCATGGGAAATTTGTAGTTTAAAGGCAGTAATTTGAGCTTGCTAACGAGACGCTTCCTCTGAAGCTAATTCGTATAGCCTGCAGGGCTATATGACGTTTCCGTGTAGGATACAGGTTCGATTCCTGTTGGAGAATACATATTTTCTATGAAAATTCTCGTATTTACTTAAATATTTGTGGCTATAGAAATAACGTATAAACAATATATATATATTAAAATAATTACCGGACTTAGTTCATTTCATAATATATATATGTAAACAATTATCAGAATTAACCTGTAGAAAAAGACCAAATGTATAAAGGAAAAAATACAATAAGAAAACTATAGTTTCTTCCAATGTGGACTTTTTAAAGGTAAAAAAGAAATGAATTTATTGAAAGAAAGTATATGCAAACAACAAACAAAATGTCGTTAGCAACAAGAAGAATTTAGAAACGCTATTGAATATTCATATGGTCAACTGAAAATTACGTCAATGACTTTATGTTTGAAGAGAATATTTTCAAGTGTAGAAATGTTGTTTGTATTGTGTTGACGGATTTAACGTTTTTATTTTGATTTCTTGCTCTGTACGTTGACTTGGGAGAGTAGTGATTCTGTTACGGAAAGTGAAATTAAGGTAAAATGCTGGACATAGATTAATATTTGGATAATATTCAATGGCAGCACTCTCGAGAATTTTTCTTCTGAGTGAATTATGTTCTTTTTTTATGAGTATAGCATTTATAAAATCAAAATTTCTTTCTATGCATGATTAGTGCATTTGTTAAATTGTTATTTATTCTTCTAGTTGCTAACGACATTTTGTTTGTTGTTTATAAATACTTTCAATACATTCATTTCGTTTTTTGTCTTGAAAAGGTCAGCACTGGACGAAATGCATCCGCTAAAAATAGTTTTGCTATTGTCTTTTTTCCTTTATACAGACCCCCCATATATATATATATATATATATATATATATATATATATATATATATATATATATATATATATATAGTAAAAAACAAACTATTAATCCAAACATTTCAAATATTTGTGGAGTATTCGTAATCAATTTTAAAAAGGTATTGTTACAGTTTTTAATATAGCTTCGAGAATTTTTACTTTATGTTTATTATTTTCATAAAAGTATAGAAGTATTTTCGACAAGAATTTTTCTGAATTGCGAATGTGAACAAGTATGTTGTTGTAAATGTTTAGAAATGTTGAACATGAAATTAAATAAAATCTTAGTCGCCGAGACAACGTTGTTATAGTGTGTCCAACATAAATATAATTTTTACTGTTGAAGATACAATCTCCTAGAAGATATTTAAATTTATAAACGATATTTTATGCAACACGTCAAGGGCGGGAAGAATCATTACTAATAGTTTTTTTTTTAATTTATTTTACTACTTATTTTGTAAAATACTCTCCACAACCATACTTATTTATCTCCCAACGATCACGCCGTGACTCAACGTTCTTCACTCCACAGGTAAGAGGACAATTTTTTCACTCCACAGGTAAGATAACAATTTTTTCTTCGATAATAATGGACACTACAATACTCTGATGATGACACTATGCTATATAGAAAGTACTCGGAATAAAAGAAATATATATCAACACTGCGATTTTCTCTCGTCCTTCAATAACGACACCAAAAAGATTATTCGTGAATATGAAAGGATCCAATTGAAAATAACTAGACTAGAACATATCTAAATTATTCAATGAAACCTCTCTCTCTCTCTCTCTCTATATATATATATATATATATATATATATATATATATATATATAAGAAAAAAATATATATATATCTATATAAGAAAAATATAGTTTTAATGTGTGCTGTATTTTTGGGTAAAAGTGATAAATATCAGACATAGAGAGTTTGTAAATATAAATATAAAAGTGGCTCACGATAATGCAAATACATTACTATCATTAATGGTCCGCTGGCCAGCATATATAAATAGTCGCGGCAAAACTCTACAAACATGGCGTGAAGATGACGTATAGACATGAAAACAGTCGGCTCTAGGTGTTACCTCAGTTTCCAAATGCATTAATACATACATACATATATATATATATATATATATATATATATATAGTGTAACCTGGATATAAGAGAGTTGTCGGGACCGGAGATGAAGTCTCTTATATCCGGGTTTCTCTTATAACCGGGTTTGGTCATTTTTGTTTAGGTAAGTATGGCTCTAATTTGGGACCAGAGAAAATATCTCTTATATCCGGGGTTTCTCTTATATCCGGGTCTCTTATATCCGGGTTTATATATATATATATATATATATATATATATATATATATATATATATATATGAGTGTGTGTTTGTGTGTCTGTATGTATGTATATCAAAGTTTCCTAGCTATATAGGTATAACCACTCGTCGGAACAGATTTAAACTGCTATCATTTCTCGATTCTCTTCTACTTTTATTGTAGTATGAGTGTATTATTTGTTTTTGATTTTCGCTTAATGGATGTTGATTGTTTATTTTTCTTCTTCTTCCTTCCTCTCTTATTTTTTTCTTATATTATTTCCTCAGCTTCTGCATTGGTCTCTGATTTATTTTTTACCATTTAATTTAGGTTATGGTTGGATTTTTGTCTGTGTATGTATGTTTTTGCCAGTGTGTGTTTATGCGCGTGCCTATCTATGTACACGCATGCACATACATAAGCATGTACGCTCACACTCAACCGCACTTCTATGTTTGTATGTTCGTGTATGCTCATCTGTGTGTTTGTGTGTGTGTTCGCGTTACCTGTATTGTTCGTTCAGTTGTGTGTTTGTGTTAACTGTTTATGCATTTTTGGTGACTTATATTATTTAAGTATACTTAGTGATGTTGTTAAACCAATTGTTTCTTTAGTATTTGTATATAAACTTCACTATTTACATCGTATTATGTAAACTTTTGGACACTATATAGTTCCCTTGGTAATTTTAAGAAAACTTTCCATTTGTCTAATGACTTTCTAGACACCCTGAATTATATATGATGGATTCCCCCGTCGATTTCTACGTATGAGGATCCGACAACCTCATTTAATTTTTATGTTTGTGTCTTATGTGACACTTCAGTCCCACTAGTGACCTGCATACAAGGTCACATGTTCTGCAACAGCGGGTATCTCGCGACATCACCACAGGAATAGTTGCTGACGCTTTTCATCGTTGTCTTTAGTTTCTTAGCCGGTGAATACCGACAAATTTTAAAATTTCTGATATTGGAGGTATTTTTGCCAGGGTGTTGTCAGAAATATATTACTTCAAATGTTAATTTAATTGATACCAGTATATGAGTAGGGGCTCAACGTTTACTTGTTCTACCGATCAGCACACTCGATATATATATATATATATATATATATATATATATATATATATATAGATAGATAGATAGATAGATAGATATACATATATATATATATATATATATATATATATATATATATATATATAATATTAGGCAGCATATTTTTTATATATAAAGAAATAATCATACATAGAATCAATCAGCAATATTAATGCGATTAATGGCGAAATCACGTCGCTGGTAGAAACATAATGTATGCATTAAAATACTGTTAATCCATTGAATAATGTGATTCTCATTTATAAAACTGTTGTCAGATGTTTCTAGTGTATATTTTTTAAGTTAAGCAAGTATTTTCGAAGACCATGTCATATATATATATATATATATATATATATATATATATATATATATATATATATATATATATATATGTGTGTGTGTGTGTGTGTGTTGGGATGGGTTGGTGTGTGGCGCTTTCAGAATCAAGTACAAATTATTGCTGCTTCGTTCAATATCGATTACCGCGAAGTCGATTTGCCCGATATAGTTTCGTTTCTTATATTTGCTCACCACAGCCACGTCGTTATCTAAGAACATGTAGTGAGAATTGAATCCATTGGCGTAGTTAGCTTCCGGGAAATGGCCATAGAGCGTAATCATGCATCTTGTTTCTTTGTTTAGCAGCCGATATTAAGAAAGTGCAAAATAAACATGGCGACTCATTTACTTCCGTTAATTTTCTTTACTTATTCGACAATAATAGTCACCAAGATATGGTATTGTGTCGATTGCATAAAAATCATTCACAATGTTAAGAAGCATCTATAAAATGCAAAACGGCAAGATAAACACAGTGTACTGGAATAACTCAAGCCTTTTGTCCTCTTAATCTTTATATACTCGGCATTTAGTTAAGCAATAGACCAGAAAATATGATAGAATTTCTTTTGCATCGTTGCTTTTCTCGATGCATTTAAGCTTGGTCGTCTGTCCGTCTTTCCTTCTTTCCTCTATTCCTTGTATCTTTCATTCAGCTTATTCTATCAGTTTATTCTCGCTTACTATTTTATTTATCTCAGTTTTTTTTTATTTAACTGTTCTGATATGTATATCTATACCTATTCACAATTCTCAATCTAATGCTTGTTTCAGTCTGTTCACATCGATTTATCTATCTATTTTATACAAGCATAGCACTAATTCCAATATATAAACGACGTCCACACAACCCGTAAAAATTCAACATAGAATTTAAAAACTGAAATATAACTCTGAAAGAAAATGTCTGATGAATAGCAAAGCATTTTAAATTTATAAATATTTCCTACTTGTTCCTTATTCTAACGGATTTAATAAATATTTTCAATTTTATCTATCTGTCTGAATCTATCTATCTATCTATCTATCTATCTATCTATCTATCTATCTATCTGTCTGAATCTATCTATCTATCTATCTATCTATCTAAGCAAATTATTGTTTACAGATTAATCCCTCTATATTTAGAGTCCGATTTAAATAAAGATTCTTCCAATTGTTTCTGTTATTTACAATATTACTTTTCTATCTCTTTTTTTATTTCTTTTATTTTAAACAAATTGATTTGTTTCTATCGTTCAGTAGATCCTGGTCTGTAAATCCATGGCTATGACTTTCCCAGTCGCTGATATAGTTACATTTCTAACACTGAGTCATATAGTTGTGTCTAGACCATGAAAAATGTAAGTACTTTTTATTCTTTTTTTTATACGATCAAGGGTCGCCATCACCACTTCCAAAAAGATATACCACTTCGACGACAGACATTAGGAAACTCCTTACCATAAAATTACAGTG
>OZ010571.1:45063135-45085635 GCA_963932145.1 Acanthosepion lycidas | reverse complement strand
AGGTTGCATGTTAATTACATAGGACCTTTGAATTGTACGTATTACTTTGTCGTCAACAGTTTTTCAAAATGGCCTGAAATATTCAACTGCAAAAGACGTACAGCCATTGTAAATTTCGAGATTTGCAGTTCCTGATATTACAACGTTTGACAATGGCACGTAATTTATTACGGGTTACTTTCAAAGTCTTTGCAAATACTACGCAGCTGAATATATAATGCTGCCATACCACCCAGATCAAATGGTCAGGCTGAATGTTTAGCTGATACTTTCAAACGGCGTTTAAGAAATCAAACAGGGAGGAGACGGAAGAATTAATGCTCCAGCAGTTTAAGAATTTATAGACTGACCCCTAACCCTAATATTGTATCGAGGATGTCACCATCAGAACTAATGTCCTCCAGGAAAATTAAAATCAGTGTTTGACAAATTGCAACCTAGAAGAAAAATAAAAAATGTTGCCATTGTACGAAATTAATTGAAAAATCTTTCAATGCTGGAGATAAGTTTTTTTTAAGTATTTACAGGAAAAAGAAGATGGGGGGATAGAAAATCGCATTGGCAGGATGATGTATATGGTAGAAGTTCAATAAAATATAAAATCCGTTAAACCAATTAAAAGCAAAATATTCTAAGGATATAAATAGAGATTTACCTATGGAATTGCTGTACAATATTTTTGACTTACCAACTCCAATTATAACTACTCGAACATTAGATCATCACTGGGCGCCCCCTAATTTCGGCCTTGTGCCACATCTAAGCTACGCCTGGAAAATCACTATAACTACTCGAACACACCGTTTTAGTAAAAGTAATCCAAATGAAGAAAATACGTATTCAAAAGAGAATGAGTTTTTTCAAAAAGGGAAGTGTTGCGTGGAAAGACGACCAACCTTCGCTACATTAAATTGTTGAACACAAGACTTTTTCATTTACTATGCGAAGAACGTCAGCCATTAGAACCAGGTGTCGCAAAGTGTGCCGTACGTACTGCAGCACAAACTACGGTATTCGCTCGCTATTATTTTATTATTAATCCATGTGAGTAAACAATTTCTTCTCTAATCTTTTGTTCCAGTATTTTCCTTCGAATATTATTAATCAGAACTACGAGCTTACTCAAGCATTATAAAAATAGTTTTCTTTAAAACATTGATAATTCATTCGCTTGAATCCATTTATAATCATTGATCTGAGAAAGCGGTTGTATACAGCTGATAGATTAGGCATTTCTGAACGATTTGATGCCATGCATGACATCCATATGAAATTCTAGACATGATGCAATTTAAGAATATGACTCCACTTTGTTTTTGTAGTATCTTGCTGTAGATGGACAAAAGTACTCCTAGAACTGTCTATCTTATCTACTATACTAAATTTTTTATGACTTATCCAGACACTGACGTATCCGTAGTATTTAGAGTTTATTAATTCCACATTCTGAATTTTTATGATTAATTCACGATATTGCTTTCATTTCAATTCCATATCATAGTTTCTGTTTCGGAAATGTCTATCACAAATCCTACTTCTTGGAACACTTGGTAAAAAATGTTAATTTTTTCATTCAGATAATTCTTATCCCAACTATGAATATCTATGTTATTAGCACGAACCGTATTTATCATAAATATTCTTGAGGGAAAACAGGAATTCTGCTTTTTTTTTTTTATTTGAAGATTTGTTTGGAGTGTGGTACGGAATTTTTAAATGATTAAAACCTATTTCTTCACATATGTGCTGGAATGCGCGGTGAGATAAGTGTAAAAAAAAGATTTTTTTTTTTTTTTTAAGCATTTCACTCCAAGCAAGGCGGGAAGCCACTAGGACGCAAGGGGTTACAGAATATTTAGAGCAAGATCAGATAGGAGTGATAGAAGAAAGGATGAGGATAGTGGATAGATCAAGGCAACTGGAGATGTCGATTGACATTACACTTGAATTGCTGGAGATTATAGCTCACAGGGAAACAGGAAAAGGGAATGGAGTTCCACAGGCGAGAGGTGCGAGACATGAAGCTATTAGAGTAGAAGAGACGGCTACATTTAGGAGTTTCGACAGTGAAGGGGTGAGAGCGGGATGCCAGCCTCGTAAGGCGCTGGAACTCATGACGTCTGGGAACCAGCGAATGCAGCGCCTCGGAGCAATTTCCATGAAAGTATTTGTAGAACAGACAGAGGGAGGCGACGGCGCGTCTCTGAGAAAGTGACTGTAGACGAGACGCCACATTGGGTCTTTCTTATCTTCCTTGTAACACTCCTGATAATATTCGAAATTATTCGGTGTTTAGTTAGACATAAAGCCAAAAGTATGAGATCGTACAGTGACGATCGAAATCATTACTCAGGATTCATTTCCAAAACTTAGAGAATAATGTTTTTTTGATGTTGGAATATTTATGAAAATGAAAGAACCATAATTCGAAAATACCTGAACACAATGTTTTTCATTAACTCCTTAACTGGTCAGACCAATCAACTAGAGGATTGAATCACAGAATTGGTAGAGATTGTAGATTCAAATCTACAAATCAATCATTCGCCCTTGCATGGTGTATTGCTGCCATATATGGTCCGGAGCCCCTTCTGTTTGTCTCAAGGTTCTTGATAAGATCCAGAGACGGATATGCGATATAAATGGCCCTGATCTGGCATCTCGTCTACAGTCGCTTTCTCACAGACGTTCCGTCACCTCCCTCTGTCTTTTTATAAATACTTTCATGGTAACTGCTCCGATGAGCTGCTTTCGCTGGTTCCCAGACTTCATGAATTTAAGCGTTGTACTAGGATGGCATCCCGCTCACACCCTTTCACTGCCGAAACTTAAATGTAGCCGTCTCTTCTACTTCAATAGCTTCATATCTCGAATCTCTCGCCTGTGGAACTCCCTTCCTTTTTTCTGTTTCCCTGATAGCTATAATCTCCAACCATTCAAATGTAATGTCAATCGACCTCTCCAGTTCCATTGATCTATCCATTATCCTTCTCTTCATTCTTTCCTATATCACTCCTATTTGGTCTCGCTCCAATTCTCTGTAACCACTTGCGTGCTAGTGGCTTCCCGCCTTGCTTGCGGTGAAACGCTTAAAAAAGAAAAAGAAAAGAAAAAAAAAGAGAAATATCATTCAATTAGAATTGTTTTGCAACACGCTGACGTATGTTGAAATACTCACAGTATTTGGTATTGGTGAAGTTACCGTTAACATTTTTCTCGAGGTTTAGAAATTTTACTCTACTGTGTTTATATTTACAGTGCTACTACTGTGCATTATATTTTATCAGAATTATATATATATATATATATATATATATATATGAAGAGTCTTAAGATGTGCTATATTTATGGGATAAAGTGCTCTATATCAGGGATAGAGCGTGTGTAAATATAAAAGTAAACATAGAAGTCAACACTTACAGGCGACAGTCTGTTTCATGCTAGATGCAATCACCAGGCCACGAATGCTATATATATATATATATATATATATATATATACATATATATATATATATACATATATATATATATATATATAAACTTAAAGAAAAGATATGCAAAAATATATTGCATTTCTATTAAATATTTGTGTTTTTTTTAAATAGTGGAATTATTTGGTATGTTAAATAATAAAACATTTAATTTTTCCAAAGAAATTAATGAAAATTTATTGTAATAAGCTACGTACTCTAGTAAAAGAAAAATGTACTTTGTAACCCCTTACCTGTTTGCACTTCTCCCCAAAACTTGGTTTCGATCGGTCAATGTATGGATATTATAGTGACAGGCGGACAGAAGTTTTTTTGTTCTTTTGTTTTTTTGTTGTTTTTTTTTTTTACATATATATGTAGATGGATGACATATCTCTTTATTACCCGATTAACTTCTTGGGATAGATTGTCCGGTGGTTCGCCATTGATATTTACATTCTTTGGTATTCTTAGTTCTCCTTTTAATCCATTTGCCACTGAAGGCTAGCCTGCTGTTTTATCTATAGCCGTGAGTGATATAGCTATAGCTTTCATAAGGACATTCGTGTGAAAGTGAGCGTAATGGCTGACCCGGAACTTGATTCATTGATCCCATAATCCACGCCTATAGCCTTTAAACCATCTGCACATCCTAATAGAAGTCAATCGGTCAGTTATGTGTCATGCGTGATACACGCTTAGGCGTTTATGTATCTTTCGATACTTGACTGATGAAGCAGATTTTTTTCTCGCAGTAGGTTGCCATTTCTTTCTGCGGTAGACTAGTTACCATCCAAGGCTATCTGTCCTACTATTTACCCTTAGCTGGGGGGGGGAGAAGAAGAGGATTCATAACTTTCCCTAGGATATTAGCACGTAAGTGAATGTAATTGATTCGTGAGAAGTACACTTTGAATAGTGTAATAAAACCGTTTTCATTAATTGTTAATGAATTTATACTTCTCTTTTTCTCGATGGATTCATTTCTCTTTCAGTAAAGAGGCCTGCAAAAGATGTCTGTAATATCATTTTTATTTTTCTGCACTAATTCTTCTTCATATTTCCCTCTCGTTTTTTCTCTCTTTTTTTTCTTAAAACGTTGACTTCATTCCGCTATATTGTTTTCTATATGTCGTGTCCCTTCAGGACGTGGAGGATTATGACTCTCCACGTCCTCCTATCCCTTACAGACGTTAGCAACGTTTCACCCTTAGCCAAGCACCACGCCGTCAGTTCTACCATTCATTCACACATGCCCGTCAGATAGGTAGCCCGCTATGTAGTCTAACCTTTCCTTTTTTTCCTCCCTATTAATTCCTCCAAAAACCCTACATCCTTTTCCATACTATCTTAACAATTAGAAATTTATTCTGTTAATTCTAATCTACACTATGCTAAAATTAATATTGTAGACTACCCCAGTTTATCTTTTCGGCTTAATTTTTAAAAAGACGTAACTGAATTCATCCACCTCGACCCCTGGAATGTTTTTCATATATTAGCATTTAATAGCAAAGCTTCGTTGACTAAATTTAATAAAAGGACTTTATTGGAAAATAGGAGACATCAAAGATTCACCATGGAAATAAAAGTTAAGCTAACTTAAAATCATTATTTCTTTTCTTCTATATGCCGTCTCCCTTCAGGACGTGGGGGATTATAACTCTGACATTCTCCTCTTCCTTATAGACGTTAGCAACATTTCTCCCTTTCCCAAGCCATCCACCCTCCGTTCTACCATCCATTCACACATGTTCGTCAGGTAGATAGCCAGTTGTCTTCCCCTAATCTGCTTTTACTTATCTGAACAGCCTCCAACTGTTGAACATGGCTGTCAGGCTAGAGCCTCTTATCTGATCCTCCAAGTCCGTGTTTGCGTATATTCTTCTGAGACAAGAGACCTTCATCAAGCTTCTTTTTTCTTTTTAACGAAAGCCAGGTAAAGTTGCGCGCACAAAAGTTTCAAATCACCAAAAAACTATGCGAATGACAATGGAACGCTGAGGTGACCCTAACTGAACCAAAAATTCACACTGTACACTGTACGATCTTTTGACAACATTACTCAAAATCTACCGACCTGAATGTTCGACAAATCTAAAATTTCTTCCGGAGAGCGTACATTTTTCTTGAAAGTATATATTATTTTTCTAATTATTTAATTGCAGATTAACAAACACTGGAGCCTAAATGAAAATCAGCTGCGAGAATATGCAGAATTTGCGAGCTGTTATATAACAGACAATCAATGGACCTAACAAACAAACGAGAAGCTACTTTGAGAATTTTGGTGATGAAAAGCGTTTTACATGATAAGCCATGGAAAAGTCCTTATTTCTTGATAAGAGAAAGCTATTAGCAAAAGTTATATAAACGTTATTGAGAATAACGTTGCAACAATAATTCGTCTATGAAATGTATACATATAATATAGATTGGAAAAGAAATTGATGTAGGCAATACGATTTCGCCTATTTTTTTAATTTTGTTTTTACGACAGTGATTTAAAACTATATTCCAAGCAGAAGAGAGAAAGTGATAAGATAGAGGAATTTACTAGCAAAATATGGAAAAGTATTGTACAATGAAGTCCATCATGGAAGTATTTTGGAAATGCTTTTCGCCAGAAGAGAATTAGCAAAGGCTGGCTGAAGATGATAATGATATATATATATATGTATGTGTATATATATATATATATATATATATATATATATATATATATATATATATATATATGGAGAGAGAGAGAGAGAGAGAGAGAGAGAGAGAGAGAAAGACGTAAATTCTTTCTTATATAAGGTTTTTAAGTAAAATAAAGTTTTCCATGGACTCTTGTTTCAGTGAAGGCGAAGCTTATGATTTACAAACGATTATAATGATATCAACTATGGCATTAAAACAGACAGAGAGGAATCAAGTGAAAAAAAAAAACGAGAAATTGTTGGAAGGACAATGGTTCTTTCTTAGAACGATGTAGCTATTAACCAAGCCAGTATTATTGGCAATTATAAAGAAGTCGAAAATGCCAAGTAAAACATTATTACATACACACATGTAACTCTTATCGTCCTGTAAACGAGTGTCTATATAGGTATGTAGACATTTATTTGATGGTTTTGTATTAATTTGTCCTTTTAAACATCTTAGTGGATATAATATACTTATGATTGGATCTATTTATAAAAATCAATAGATTTAAATGCACAACCGACTGAATCAGAAAAATCACGCAATCTCTACGCAGCCATCTTTGTCACTCAAAAGAGTAGCAAATTGAATACTTTCTTCGTATATTAGTTATGTATTTTTCATAAAGGAAAACATGAATCATATCAATGTGATTAAGCCATAATATTAACTATTACTGGCTTTCTGATATATTTCAATTAGAATACAATATCTAGAAACAGATTTTCTCTCTAAAATAGGAGTCATTACTCACGTCATGTCTTGGAAGAGGAAAGTATATAGCTTTGCATTAACATGGGACAGATAACAATTAATTCTTGTGTATATATTTATATATGTTAGAAGAAACTAAATAAAAGTTGCATAGACATACATTGTCAATATTGTTTAATAAAACGAGTTTTTAAGAGTTCTTGCTACCTAAATACACAATCTAGAGAGCGAGAGAGTGGTCTAGTTTTCCATTGAGATTTCGATGTCTATCCCAAAATATCTTAGAATATCTTGAAGAATTTCACCATTTTAGAACTAATATATCCTTAATGAATAACGTTTTTAACAATAACAAGAGCCTAAAATACTTCGTGTTTAGAAATATTTCTTTCTTTTTTTCATCTTGTGGGAAAATGGTAAAATCTGCTTTTAAGTTAATTGTCTTTAACTCGCTTTCAAATTAATTAATTTTTTCTTCGCATTTACTAATACTCCTACATAAGCTTATATATATATATATATATATATATATATATATATATATATATATATATATATATATATATATATATACAGTACGAAAATTTCAGTGATTGCGCATGTCAGTGTTGCCAACATTGAGTGAAAATTTTATGTGAATTGATTGGACGGTTTTTGAAATATTAGAAAAAAGTTATCTCGATAATAATTTGGTACGCAGCATATATATATATATATATATATATATATATATATATATATATATATATATATATATATATATATATATGATCATTTTAAACGTTATTTTAGTGGGTACTCTTATGTAAGTAGACCCACCGTTTCTTTACTAAACAGTATACTTATTTTTGATCTTATTAAAGAAAGAATTCTCTTCTGCGACATAATTCCAACCTGCCTTCCCTTAGAAGTAGCTACCGTTAACACCTGGACGTTCTAACCATCTGAGCTAAAGAGAATCAGTCCCTCGGGATAGGCCGAAATTGTGCCTTGAAACGAAACCTCTCTCGTCATAGATCGTATGAAAATTTTCATATTTGCACAGTTTCGTATCCAAACGTAAGCAAAGCAATTTTTCTAAAGAAACAAGTGGATTTTTATTATTCGACAGATTTTCATAAAAAATTTCGAATCTGAAACTTCATTAAATGTTAAGGGTTCTTTTTATTCAAATTCACTTCCGACTAAGAATGGTAATGGTAATATTAGCCGTTTCCTAATAAGGAAACATTCGATATTCATAGACTGAGTAGCAAGTGATGCCGTTGATTGAAATTTATAAAATCTTTCTCTTCAAATAATTTTTTAGGAAAATATGTTTCTCAAGTCCAATACTTGTTATCACTCATTACAGTATTGATAGCGTTTTCCTTCCTAAATTTTTTTTTCGAGTAGTGTGGAATGTCATGTTATTGTTCTTCCCTCGAGTTGCTTGCAATCTCTTTTTTAGTTGTTGCTACTGTTGAAAGTCCTCAAGTAATGTGTTTCCTGATATTTGATACATTTTTTTTTTGATTCTCTAGGGCAAGTTCATAATCCTCGTGAAAAGATGGTCTTCGCCAAAATCCACAATGCTTCACTCATTGAATGCTAATTGTTCAATCAATAAATGTCGAATGTTTCCAATCACTTCATTATAAGTGTTTAATGCTGTTTTCAGTTGTCTTTCTTGTATTCAATATGCCTTGTGAGGATTAAATTCTACAATCCACCTTTCTTCATTATGTGTCCCAGAAGTCTCAACGGTTTCTGTTTTATTGTAAGCATCTAGTTCTCTATAATTCCTATTTTCTTTAAAACTTAATTCTTGCTTACATATTCGATGTATTGCATTCTCGGTAGAAACACTATTCTCTTCAAATCTCTTCTTTATTTTTGAGGAAATTCTCCCGAATTCACTGTCATATAAGACATTAGATATTAGTAGTGCAGTAATCTTTTTTGATATCTAAGAAAATTTTCCGACCTCTTAATACATTGCTTAAATTCTGGAAAGAGTCCTTCGCTTTTATAATGCATATTCGAATTTCTGGGCTACACCTTTCGTCGTCTGTTACGAGAGTTACATTTCTGTGCCTGCTTCATTATGATGTTTCCAATTCGTTGCATATATTTGGATTTCTCGCTCTTACTGAAAAACATGCATTGTGTCGTCTTACAATTAATAGTTAGTCCTTTCTTCTCGCTTTCTTTTGCTATCTCTCCTTGTTAATTCTTTTTCAACACTTCGATAGGTATTTGTCTGCCTTCTTACTCTATGTAAACATTAATTTCAGCGGTTGTTGTTGATTTTGTAGTGTAGACTGTATCTTTTAAGTATCCCCGAAAGAAAAAAGTCTTAATGGGTGAGGTCTTGCTAACGTGGAGGCTATTTTACAGAATCTCGTTTTCTGATCCATCTGTTTGACAAAAGTTCATTGAGGTATGATCGTACACCACGATGGTATTGTGGTGGCACTCCATCTTTCTGAAAATAAAAACCCTCATCTCCCAAAACTTCTCTAATTTTTAGCCTAACAGACTTTTTCAGGGTTAGCGTTAGTGTGTATACATCTTTTGAGGTACCGTGTCTATCACGTGCCATACGCTTAAAGCGAATTTCCCATCTCTTTGTAGTAGACGCTTCTGCCAATGCAGAAGAACACAACAATACATTTATAGAAGAAATATTGTATTAAAGAAAATATTAAAATGCGATTGGACTTCTTTGATAAATAAACTTTTAAGATAAGATAGGCTTAATTATATATACTTATTAAAATTGGATACGTTTATCATAACTGTTTTTGTTTGTCGCAAAGAGAAGAAATAGATAAAAAAAATCTTATTTTTACTTCTAGTTTATATTAATCATCATTTTGATCATCAAAGACTATTGAATATAAAATGCTTCTCATTATATAAGTACAACGGAATTTCAAAATTTTATAGATAGGTAATTTTTGACGGAACGAGTAAAGTAATATACAGAATGCGTTAGTTATTTAAGTATATGTGATTGTGCGCCTGTAGATAATCAATTAATGTGCTATTATCCTTTCAGAGTATCAGTAGCGAACATGACATCTTGTAATTGTTGCGATACACGCAAAGCACAGCGGTGATGAGAAGGTATGCTTTTGGAAATCGCCAGGTCGTTTGTGCACAAAGTTTGGAAGGAGTTGGAAGTCTCCAACAAGGATATCTCGCCTGTAGCTAAGCGCAAAAAGTGTTCACAGCATTCGGTTAGGATCAGGGGAGCACAATTCATGCAGTGAATGCAGAATATTATCGATGCGAATCCCGTAACGTCCACGAGGTCCACTAGCCAGAAATCTACATGTGTCCGAGGGCACAATTGGAATGTGGTTCATGAGGACATTCGGTACAAATCATTCGTGATGAAGAAACGGCAGTTCATGTCGTCATACACGCAAGAACAACGGCTACACCGAGGAACATGATTACTGAACAAGTTATTCTAACTTGTTCAGAAGGACCTGGCATGCTCTAGTTTTGTTTTCGTTTTTATTTACATTGTTCAGACTGTTGTCCTCATCTTTATTGCTATTTTCACGACGTTGCAAGCCCTCTGTATTATTGGTTTCCATATTGTATTCATTTCTATGCTTGGCTGGTTTAGGAGATTTTTGTGGCCTAGCATATGTGCTGACTCGTTAAATTTTCGTATTTTCCACTGATGTTCTCTGTCTATTATTTCAACGGCATTCCACCCGATGATCTCCCTTTTCCAGTTGTATAGCCCCCTGTATTGATGACGGACTCAATTCCATAATAAAGTTGCCTTCTTTCAACAAAGGAATTTTAAACTTATCGAATTTTATCCAACACGTCGACGAGTACTAACTAGACAGTGGGGTTGCTATCTCGCCCCAGCGAGGAGCTGTTTCCCAGATACGAAGAAACACGTCTACATTCTTCAACGTGTAAAATTCGACCCCTGGAATCCTTTTCTGTATCTATCTTTCTCACGCTAACGTTAACCAATCAAAATTGACTTTCTTTGTTTTCCTGTATCTGAACTCAGAGGTCAAAATGAGGAAGTCAGAGCAGAAATACAATTCTCTAAAAGATAATAATCTGCTAAACCATTATTTAACATTCCCTCCATATGTGATCAGCTAATTCGAAATTGCAGTCACAATGCTGGAGTGTACAACGGCCGAAACGTCGTGAACATAACAATAAAGATAAGGACAACCGTCCGAACAATGTAAATAATGTAAATAATTACAACACCTCATCTCAAAAATACAGACAGATATTGTTTTTTTTTTTGTTTTTTTTTTTTTCAGATGAAACAATTTCGACCAGGATCAAAAAGTGGACTGTTTCGACCAGGATCAAAAAGTGGACCGGAGAAATGACATGTGTTTATGTACGGATCCTTCGTATGTCTTCGATGTCAGGCACACAAAGTTTCCGGCTTCTATGATGGCTCTATGAATGAATAGTGAAGAAGTCGTCACGCCATCTCACTTCTTTTAATAGGGTCCTCGGCTGAATGCTATCACCTCGACTGAGGCGAGGGAAATAGTTGTGAAAGCCTGGATTCATCGTGTATGCGATGGAAAGCAGTATGTATTTCAGCAGGACACTGCTTCTGCTCACAAAGCTGGGATGATCCATATATATATATATGAGAGGGATACACGGTGGTGTAATGGAGAGCGGCTCAGATTGAGGAATCTATCATTCACTTACATGCTAATACCCTTGGGAAAGGTATAAATCCTCTTCTTCTCCCTCCAGTGTTGGTTAAATAGCAGGACAGACTGGGTTCTATAGCCTTGGATGACAACTAGTTTACCGCAGAAAGAAATGGCAACCTACTGCGGGGAAAAAAAATCTGCCTCGTCAGTCATGTATCAAAAGATACATGATCGCCTAAGCGTGTATCAGACGATCATAACTGACTGATATATTTTTTCAAACGTTATTTTTAATGGGTACTCGTATTTACATAGACTCCTAGATGTTTAAGCAGTGTATATTACGTCTACCGGACTTTTCACTTCAAAAAACTTAATAGACAGTGGTTTCTCCTACAAAAGTGTACTGCCGAAGAGTATATTTTCTTTGTTAAGAATTTATTTGTCTGTGTGTGCGTGTGTTTTTGTGTGTGATTGATCTGTTTTTTACAGCCTATCAACCCTTTTCAGGTCATTTAAAAACATTTTATTTTTATTTTAAGACATCTTTTTTTTTTTGAGAGATAATAATGGTTTACTGGTGTAAATCCTACTCATTAACCCATAACTGGGGGAGAAAAGGTAAAATCATACTTTTCTCAAGGGCATTTACGCGTAAGTGGATATAATGAACCGGACTGGAATTGAAACCCGCCTCTCCGATTTCTAATTTCTGTGCCGTTATCCATTACAACACCCGCATTTTCCAGCTTACAGTATCTAGTATTCAGTCACCCATCTAAGTACAGACCAGGCTCGACGTTGTTTAACTTTGACGATCATGCAAGAACAGGTATGACGATAAACCCTGCATGCATTTGCGTGTGTGCGTTTATATATATATGATTCTATTTTCTATCTGTATCTCTCAAAAACTGGAAACAAATAAAGATACTTTTATTATGGTAGAATAGTAACTAAAGTTAATACCAAGACGGAAGAAAAAATCGGCGGAATGAAAATTAAAACCAAATCCTTAATATAAAAAAGACAATAAGAGGCAAACATGCAGACAATGCAAAATTTCTTTCTTTTTTTTTCTCTGTCTTTTTTCAATTCTTCTACTTGACTGACCAGTCGCAAGTCTAAAAGATATAATATGCCCCAAGTGTCTTTAAAACGTGACTCTCCTAAAAATACAGACACTAGTGGCGTAAAGAAAAACGCTAAATTATAAACAAGAGCAAATAATAATAATAATAATAATAATAATAATAATAATAATAATAATAATAACAACAACAACATTAATACGACGGTTTGAGCGCATGAATAATCTCTGCACATGCTTAGAGGTTAGAATATCAGACTGGTGATCTTTGTAAATGAGATTTTTTTATACCAAGATGAGGATGAGTTGATAGGAGATGAATTGTTTGGATCAACGATAGGAATTTCGTGATTTTGGTGTTCTATAAGTTGTACTAAAAAGTTAATGAACTTACTTACATATTAAAATAAGAATTTCAATGCTCTATCACCAGACACATGGAAGTGTGTCTCTCTGGGAACCATTCAACACTCCCGATTTAGAATCTTAGTTTTGCTAAGATTAATAAAAAGAATTTCATCGATTTTGGTTGTGTCCTCAATCAAAATGGTATAATCAACGTTATAGTTAATAATGAAAATTATAATTCAATACTTCGATAATGCAAATGCTGTTTTGATGTTCATGATTGGTATATATATATGTATTTATATATATATATATATATATATATATATATATATATATATATATATATATATATATATATATGAGTAACTATAGTTTTTAATAAGCAACAACACAAGACTTTGAAAAATCTTATTATTTTATCGAAATTTCATATGAGCTGTTTTTTATATCTACCTTATACAGACGACATTAGTTTAATAAAAAAAATGAATTATAATTGTTTTTTATTTGAGTTCTAATGTCATATTTACTTTATGCAGACGAAAGTACTTTGATGAAAAGTGATTAATTATAATGTTTTATTCGTCCTGCATTCCAATCTCTGCCTTATACTGACGTCACTGCTTTAATGAAAAACGCTGAATTATAATTTTATATTTGAGTTTTTATTCTCATATCTACATTGTACAGACGACACTGGCTTAATGAAAAACGCTGAAATATGTTTTATTGGAGCTGTATTCTGATATCTAGCTTTTACAAACGAAACTGGTTTAATGAAAAAGGATGAATTATATTTTATTCGATTTGTATTCTTATCTCTGTCTTATATTGTCGACACTGCTTTAATGAAAAACACTGAATCATAATTTTTTATTTGAACTGTAATCTCATATCTACTGTGTACAGACAGCACTGGCTTAAAAAAAAATCTGAATTATAATTTTGTATTTGCGCTGTATTCTCATATCTTATACAGACAACACTGTTTTAATGAAAATCACTGATTTCTTTTTTAATTTGATCTGTATTCTCATATCTATATTGTACAGATGACACTGGCTTAATAAACAAAAAAACGCTGAATTATAAAATTTCGTTTGAGCTTTATCATTTTTTCCCAATAGGAAATATTTATCTTAATAATTATAACTTCAACTTAAGCTATAGCTAACATAACTATTTATCCATAGCGGGGACCCTACCATGTGCTACCAACCCGAATACACTTATAAAGGTGTGCAAATGAACTCTAAATGTAAAAGAAAGGTAAAATCCTAGATTTTATTCGAGGAAACAATACCTAACCCTGTAATAACAATGCATTATTATTTACAAGAAATATAAAAAAAATTACTAATAAGAATCGTTCAAGGTCATATTCAGAAATGTGTAGAAAGCATTGTCGAGAGAAAGAATATAATTTGTTGTAAAATATATAAATTTATAAAATCTACAAAAAGTATAATAAATTCGTTATATTTGAACAGAAATTGTTCCTTTAAAAAATGTCTTTAAAAACAATAATATAGATTTTTTATACAATAATATTAGAAAATTCTAATAATACTCGAAATGTTTATAAATGTGATTGTAAGAAAAAAAAATTACAGAAATCATTGACACCAACCTAACTAACCATCCATAAATAGAGATAACTGTTGCTTGAGAGTCAATTATGGAATGCATATATAAAAATGATTATCCCTGATGTGTTGATGTCGCATGGCTTGCTGCGATAAGCTGCATCAGATTTAGTGTTTAAAAAATAACGACACTTCCAAAAAATAATGATATTATCTACAATTTAAAACACACTTGATTTTCTTTTGTTATACAGATCTCCTGATGATGAATCATGTGAGGCGAGAACACAACCAGAATTTTGGCCAATTTATCTCCACCCAACAAACACATTTTCGAATGGATATTGCTACGTTAGAGAAAAAAATCATAGACGCAAAATGACCATTGTTTTTTAAAAAAATATGTTTAAAGGAGTATAAAGTATATATTAATGTTAGTTTTGAATGTAAATATAAGAAAGAAAGAATGAAAGAAAGAAAGACATAAAGAAAGGTGAAAAATGAATAGAAGGAAAGAAATAAGGAGGCAAAAATAAAAAAGGAAGAGAAATAAGGAAACAAAGACAACCCAAGTCAGGAAAATAAACAGAACAAATAGATAAATAGGAATTAAGAATTAAAGAACAAATAAGAAAGAAAGAAAGAAAGAAAGAAAGAAAGAAAGAAAGAAAGAAAAAAAATTAAGAGCAAAAATCAATGAAAACCTAAAGAATGGGTAATAGAAGAAAGAACGACATAAAGAAAGAAAAAGCAGTAAGAAACAAAGGAAAACACACTAGTAAAGGACAAAACAAACAAGGAAAATAAACAAAACCAGGAGAAAAGAGGGAAGAAAATGAAAAGAGAAAGAAAAATTAAACGAATGTAAAGAAGCTTACGAATGGAAAGTAGGAAACAAAGGTTAATATAGATTGAATAATACCCGTTTTTCTCAATATATTCCATTCATTTTCAAAGCTTTCACCATAATATTCGTTGTCGATACAGACAAGTACATGGTTTCGGCAAATTATTGGGAATAAACAATAAAGTATCAAGTTAGTTTTTTCCTGTTTTTCTGCAGCTGGTTTGAATGTATAAAAAATGATATTTCCACCTGCAGTCATTTCCAGAACAGCTGATACCATCATGATGATTTTATTAGGATTTCTGTGCGTATTTTGCGGGGCGGGGTTGTATAGTAGTGCTGTTAGATTTTTCTTACTGTTTGCATCGTCAAATACAGATCGGAATAAAATTATGCCGTTTTAAACATGGATCTTCGTATTAATAATTTCAAATTTCTTATACAAAACATAATTGCCACTCTTCAGCAATAAATGATAAATAGAAAATCTATTGACGTTTTCACAAAAATGAATTTGATTACTAATTGTTTTTATCTTAGTTATTAAAACAGATGTTAGCGTAAATAACAGATAACCCGTCTATTTATTTGGACAGACCGTCTTATTCTACATACCATGTTCTTTCAGGACGTGAGCGATCATGGCTCTTCACAACTACATATTATCTTAACAGGGTTGACTATCTGTTTACATGCCCGGGGATTCAATGACTTTTAGAGAAAGCGTGGTCTGCACCAGGCGGCAAGGAGTTTTCTGTTATGTCACAGAAACACACCATTTAAAAATGGATGACACAGGGATACCTAGAATAAACAAGACTGACTATACCATAGCGTATCTTTTTTTTCTTTTAATCATTTCACCCCAAACAAGGCAATAAAGCCACTAAGACGACAGAGGTTACTGAGAGTGTCACAGAAGACTTTAGCGATGTGAAAGGATAAGGAAAAATACAGGCCAGGGAAATAGATGGCGATTGACGTTGCATTTAAATTTTTGAAGAGCGTAGGTGGTAGGGAAGCAAGAAAGCGGAAGAGAATACGACAGGCGAGAAGTGCGAGAAAACTGTTGGAAAAGAACTTACAATTGCATCTAGCTATTTAATCAGTAACAGGGTGAGTCCTAGTTACCAAACTAGTAGTAAAATTAAATTCGTGCGATCGAGGTACAAATGAAGAGAGCTATAACATGTACCATGTAAATATTTATAGAGAAGAAAATTGGGGCGCGGTTAAGTCACAACGATAAGAAAAGCGACAATTGAGATACCAGATCAAGGCCGATAACATTACAGACCCATCTTTGAATTTTGCCGAGGATCTGTAGATTTAGAGTAGGGAAATTTCTACGGATATTTCATTGTCGTAGAACACGGCGTGAGCTTATTCAATCATTAACTGAATAATTATGATTCATCAGAGATTTCAAATAGGAAAACTGAAATTCTAAATTTCTTTCATTGTTCGTAAGCTCTTTTCGCATTATAATTATTCAACAATTTTTTTTTTTTTTTTTTTGGTATAAAAATACTCTAATGACAAAAGTACGCAGGTGTAGGCTTTAAGAAAGCTTTATTCAGCTGAGAATAAATTGTTCACGTATATTGTACTTATATAGTCCCAGTAACCAGAAATATCTCTCTCAAAGAGGAGAGTAACAAAACAAGGGGAGACCACTCTTAATTATTCATAACACGTATATTAAGTTGTTAGCGTTATATCGATCCTTTCAACATTTTATATCCGTTCATTGTCTTTCTGTTTCGTATTTTACGTGTCTTCCTTTACCAGATTTGTCGATGGTGTTAGAATGAGGGGTATGGTCTGACCATTGGTTCCGAAACTTTTCCTGGCTCTTCTACCCTTGGGTCCCAGGCTGCGTCCTTAACGCTCACCTACCACACATATAAAGACACTTCTTTTATGGTATTAGGTAGACTGCAAATGCAAAACAACAGCTAATCAACCACTGTAAACACACATTGTACATTTCGGCTTTGACTAGCTGACATAAGATATACTGTCGCCAGATGAACATCCATAGCTATACTTTAACTACACACAAAATTGACTCCTTGCAGATGTCAGCTGTTGCATCTGGATGACGGGTGGCGTGACCTGTCACGCTACTATCAGCAATATATAACCACACTTTTAAAGTGGGCACAAAATAATTGATAGGTTCGTTCGTGTAAAAATCTTAGGTTTGTTAATTTCTTGATAAAGCATACTTATTCATGTGTAAGTAACATGGATTTTATCACATAGATTTTGAAAAAAAAACAAACAAAAAAACTGAAAGTTTTAAGGCCACTCTGGCGCCCCAGAGCCTTTTTCTAACCAACTACTTACTGCGCACATTTCCCTCATCGAACCCCTGCGTATCTTTCCAGTTCTGCCAGCGTGGGCGATACTCCCCACTTTAGGATTTGCAGGGTTAAACGTTTGTCATGTAATTGTCTCTTCCTACATCATGTCTTTTAACATTGTTTATCTATCTATCTATCTATCTATCTTGGTAAATTCATCGAATAGATTTTCTCTATTATCAAATTTGTCACTTCATCGCTCATGCTGTCATTGGCGATTCTTCTTTTTATGTTGAGTTCTTTCTATGATGTTTTTGTATTCCTCGAGTTGACGACCAAATACTTGTCTCTCTTTACAACCTCCTGTTTATTTAAGATATCTTCCTAGATGTACAATAATCGTATCCTTTCTTCTTTCTTTCTTTCTTTCTTTCTTTCTTTCGTTCGTTCGTTCGTTCCTTTTTCTTTTCTTTTTTTTTCTTCCTTTTTCTGCCATAAAATTGTATTTAAATTTAGTTTCGATCAGGTAAAACTGATCAAGAATATTTTTTTGCATAGGAAATAATATCTGCTTAAAAAACGCCGCAGACATTTTACTTACTTTCGCATTTTCTCTTCAATACCTCTTCCCAAGAATCATCATCATCATCATCATCATCATCATCATCATCATCATCATCATCATCATCATCATCATCATCATCATCATTCCCGTGATTCACACCACGCGCTTGCGTCCCTATGAAGGAATTTTTTTCCGTTCATTCTATTTTTTCTGTCTGCCTCTTCATTCTTTTGCCTATGATGCTATCTCGCAGAATGGTAATAGAAACATTATATTCTAGTTTATATTGTCTATCTAGATTCTAGCCATCAACTCCTTCTTGTATACTTACAAATTGTTTGTTTCTTTAGTCTTTTTATCTTTTTTTATTTCTTTCTATTCCCATTCACCCCTACTACTTATGCCCTTCTATCTTTATCCCTTTTTATTCTTGCTTCAATTTTGTTTATTTTCTATCTATCTAACCGGTCTTTATTCTTTATCCTTTCTACCACCGTGCAATCCGTTCCCCCTTCTTTCTTTCATGGGTCTAATCTTTTATTTTCTCTTATTGTTATTTCTTCTGTTACTTCCTTTTTTACTTTTCCTATATTTCTTATTCTCTTAGTTTCTTCCTTTCCTTCTTTCTATTTGTTGTTCTCTTTTATGAATCTTTTTTCCCGTTTTGATATCCCTCTTATTTCTATGAGCCAATCTCGCTCGCCATTTTAACTTTCTCGTTCGAACAACCAATTCATTTCCTCCTTTGTTCTTTTCTTCCTTTCGCCTTTGCCAAACCTCCAACCATTTTCCATATCCTTTTCTCAATCCTTGTAGCTTTCTTCAAAGAAACTCATTTTCACGCACCTTATTCACAAAATCACACAACAAGAGGCGATCGTGCCGTTCCAGTTGGCTTTGCGGATATATTTAATTGACTACAGAACCTGCATCCATCGCCTTATTGTTCAGGCAATCAGGTGATTTTATTGAACAACTTTTGACGGAGATTAACTAAGCCAGTATTCTGTAGCCATTCATATATGTGTACTTCGTTGCACACACGTATAATATGAGATATTTTACACACAATTTACTCGTGACACAAATAAGAATATACCAGACCATCTAAAGATCGAATGGTAGAAAGACAGATATACATACGTACAAATATACGGTTATATATATATATATATATATATATATATATATATATATATATATATATATATATTCTGCTCTTGGAATTTGCGCTATCCTCATCTTATTTCGTCTTCTTTGTAGCGAATCCTTTCATGACGTAGGCAATAATGCCTCATCGCAATTACCTGTCCTTTGTAAGTCTTAATAAATCTTATCTTTTTGCTATCTCTCCTAAACCTTGTTTCGCCATCAGCTTACCCATGTTTACTAGGTAGATTATGTGCTGTTTGTCTCTCTAACACTCTTGCCTTAAATTTGCCCTGTAAGTATCACATTTTCCAACCATTCTTTTCTCATTATGAGCCCTAGTAATTTTTCTTCCTGGTGTTAAGTATAAGTATCCTTTTTCTTTTCATTTTATCCAAATCGTTGCTCAGATGTTCTGTTTATGGCATCCTTCTGTAGAACTACATTTCTGTTGCTTCAAGTCTCTTCATCATCTACGAGGAAATTGTCCACCATTCACTTCTATATCAGAAGACTGATATTACATAACAGTTCAGTACTATTTTCTTTCGTTCTAACGAAATTTTTCCGTTTCTTCTTACTTTGCATAGTTTTTAGAAGACAACTTTGGTTATCCTAATGTTGCGCTTTTGGTCTACTGTTCAAACAATTCCCAGATATTTAAGTTGTTGTACTTGTTTGATTTTGGTATCTCTAATTTGTTATTTTGTCAACTATGCATTACTTCTTATAATTGATATTTTATCCGTTCTACTCGCTTTCCTTCACTGCCTTCTGTACGAGTTCTTGTAGTTTCCTTTCTGTCTGTGCTATGAACACTGTATTAATTGTATAAACGTCATAATTGATGAACTTAATGACATGCATTTCATGAACAGCGTGAACATTCTACATTATTTCCATCAAGTGTTATACTACGTGTGATATTAGCAAACAAGTAGTTGTGCCAGAAACCTTTAGGAATACATACACGATAGATAGATAAGGACATGCTTAGATAGATAGATAGATAGATAGATAGATAGATAGATAGATAGATAGATAGAACTATAAATATATGGAAAATATTATGAATGATTAACTAGAGGAAAATGCATATATTAACATTTGTCTCCAATATGAAAATCAGTATTTAGCTTGAAAATGGCAATTTGAAATTCTTTTCTTGGAATGAAATACAAATGTACGTAGTGCACAGTCACGTTCATTGCTCATGTGTGCGCATGAATATATATATATATATATATATATATATATATATATATGCATGCATGAGTGAGGGTGACCGCATGAGAGTTTGTTATAGGGAGAGAGAAAGAGAGAGAGAGATATATAGAGAATACGGTTTGTTTCAGAAAAATTAATATCATACTATTTCGTAATCTAATAACATGTCCAACTTCATTCAGATTATCAGAAATGTTAATAGCATGCGTAGAAACATCTCAAAATTCTATATTTAAATGTTTATTTTTTCTATAAGACATACAAATGGAAAAAAAGTTGTTCTGTGTGTTAGAGTATGTTCAAACACAGTTGAACGAGACTGTGTTGCGTGGATTTACGAGAATTCGCTAAAATGCACCAACTGAGACGCCGATTTGGACATGGTAGAAAAATGTTGAAAGAAGAAAGCTGTCTGATGCAGGACAAAATGATCGGTACAACATCCAGTATCGTTTTGAAAGACGCATACCTTTGAGTTTCCGATTCCAATTTTGATGAATAATTCTTATTTTGCACAGCAATAAGCCTGTTTAGTTTAATTTGCCTAGATTATGCAGTTACTCAGATATTTACAGCTCACATTATATAAATAGTTTATAAACACCCTGTAAGATTGAAGTCATATGGAGACATTGACCATTTGATGATCAGACCAAAAGCTGGGAGCACTAGTCATACACACATCTGAATATATATATATATATATATATATATATATATATATATATATATATATATATATACATATATATATATAATTCGGCGAGAGAAAAGTGTGTATAAAAGAAGGACGAAAATGTCGGTTTTTAGGTATTTTAACTCAAAACACATTTTTTACTTCATAATTTTTGCCACCCCTATTCTATATATATTATATATATATATATTATATATATATATATATATATATAAAGACGAAAAGCAAACGATTTGGTTGTATTGTGGAGTTTTGTGGAGTTTTAAAAAATATATAAATATATTATGCTACACGTGTTTCCGGTCTTTTTAATAATATGTGGAAATCTCCACGCTTTGCCTGATGAAGGTCACAAAACCGGAAACACGCGTGGCAAAATTATGGAAAATAAGCATAATGTATTTTTTTTAAAATCCAGACTACAACCAAAAACGTTTGCGGTTTCTCCCTTCTTTTTAATATACACACTTTTCTCTCGCCGGAACTACTATAACCTCTTCCCTTTATATATATATATATATATATATATATATATATATATATATATATCCGATGCGATGAGAACGAAAGTAATATATAAATTCCAACGTTCACAGCATTAATCCAAAAGAGCGCTCGATAACGATAGTAGAGTAATTATATATAGTTTTATTTATTTATTATAATTTTATCATATTGACAAAACCATTTTTCTCACTACGGCTTGCCTACATGCAGGATTGTTCATAACCATTTTCGATTCTCACCCGTCGAAGTGCAGTTGAAATGCACTGAAACCAAGTTGCATCTTTGTAGTGAGTTTTATTATAAAAAAAAACAATAGGAGAATAATTTGGTATACACCTCCCTTCAACAAATTAGTCCGTCCCAAATTAGGACACAAATTCTTAAATCTAATTAACAAGCACTCCTCTACGGAGAGTAAATTAAGCCAGATCTTCAACCGCAATACCTTAAAAATTATCTATAGCTGTTCTAGAAATCGAGATAAAATTGCTAAATCGCATAAGAATAGAATACTGAAACTTCAGATATAATAAACGCAATCTAAATACAAGTTCTAATACACCCCAAGAAAAAAGGCTATGTAATTGTAGAATCACTGATCAATGTCCATTATTAAACAGGTGCTTAAACAAATCCATAGTGT